>JADLZK010011383.1:0-326678 GCA_015847255.1 Hyparrhenia diplandra | reverse complement strand
AGATGATCGTATTTCTCGTCGTCGAGCCCATGATGTCGTGGTCCACCGAACTCGTGCTGAAATTCGACGAGCCCCTACTACCTCGCGCCCGGTGTCGATGTTTATTTACGATGAGCCCGCCACGGGGTGGCCGGCGATTTGTTCGAACCTCGATGAACACAGGTCCGGCGGTTTTGTTGGGTAGTTGATATGGAGACGGGGTTTTTATCTTGGTTCGGGCCCTCGATCCTTGATCGAGTAAAGTCCTTACGCCGGTCGGCGTGAGATTTTTTTTTGATTGATGGGGTCAACCGAGAAATCGGTTGTAAGGTTTCTGACACTTGATATGTTCAAGTTGCGCTCTCCTCTCTGGGTGCTCTTTGGCCGCCTTTTATAGTTCAAGGGGCCAAAGAGCTTTTGCTCTGGACCTAGTCGGGATCTGAGAGAGGGTTGTCCGTTGAGGATTCGAACACCCAAACTCTAAACATGGTAATCGACTAGAGTTCTATCCTCGATTACAAATGAAGTCTACCGTAGCTATGCTTCCATTGCTTTACGGGAGTTGTTTGTGGCCGCGGGCTAGGATAGAATCCTGCAAACAACTCTCTTGAGCCCTTAGGTGATCCCGTATCCACAAAGACCTCTCCTTTCCAAGCGGGAGGTCGAACCGTCGGCCGTTGCTCCGCTTGCCATGCTCCCTCCTCCTCATTATTCTTCCAAAGCGGAGGGGGCGACATGGTGACCACGCGAGGGCGACGCGTGGCACCCAAGAGCATCCTTGGGTGCCCCCTCGCCCTACGGTGGGCACCATCGGCAACAAGCGGAAGGCTCACGAGTTTGGGCGGATGTTCTTCTTCGATAGAGACTTCTTCCTTCCACGCCTCAGATGCAAGCGTCCCATACACCGTTGTTGGTGTTGATACACCAGCAGGAGGATGTGGAAAAGGGTTGATGAAGAGGCCTACGAAGGCCCCCACTCCGGCGACATCTCCTAGTGCTCCCCTTCGCATCCCTCGGGCGGAGTCCCTAGAAAGGCCCGAATGTGATCGAGTCGTTCGGTAGTGAGGGACCTTTGGGGTACCCCGGGCTGCCCCTAGGAAGGATCCCAATATCTTTGAGAGCTGTTCCGAGGGTACTCCTTCGCTGCACACAGCCGGTAGCAGCTCGGTACCTAAGGAGCCTTCACTAGCAACGCTAAACGCTAGAGTCAATTCCTTGCGTGCGCTAGTGAAAAGGCTCACCTCGGCGTAGAAGCGGCGGGAAGATGAGAACGCAGCAATTAGAACGGAATTAGACTCCTTCCGCCTTGGCTTTAAGACCAAGCTTGTCGTGGTCGCAAAAGCCGCCTATGCGGGGCATGCCCTCAAAAGGCCCGCATAGGCACTTCTACGCCTCCCAAATAATTAGACGCAGCGCGCAAACTTTAAATTTCAGCATTTTCCTTTCCAATTATTTTGTAATTCCTTTAAAGTGCGCGTCTACATTTGTATTATAATTATTTATGAATTCAATAAAGCTTGTCTTTGGAATATTGTGTATGTCTCCACTTATTTTTGTCTTGTGCAAAAAGAAAATAAAATAGGTACAAAAAAAAAAGTGTGGGGGGCGGCCGTCCCTCACAAGTCAAGGTACGCAATGTATAAATTCAAATTTTGACTTGTGGCATACTTTCTCTACCTCCCATGTTTAAACATGATACTAAACCTGAACCTAAGTTGGCAAAACTCCATCTCTAGTCTACCAATTGAGAAATGGCATGCATACACTTTATTCCTCGCCAAAACCATACTACGCTGAGCAACTACCTATTAGGGACCCCATGTTCATCTAAACAATTGAGCTTTGAGATATGGTAGAATGACTTGACACTTGCTCTCTTATGCAATGAGACTTGGTTTTATTTCAAAAATTCAAATAAAGCATGCTCTGGTTTGACTTAGACAAATCATACCAAAGCCCGAAAAATGACTTGAATATCCACTATAGCTACTACCTGTTGTATTGAGTTTTGTCGGGGCTCGTGATCTCTGCATTGAGAGAAGCTCATACTCCCAAGATCGAAAAAACACGCATACCCACACATACACGCCAATTCTCACAATGAGAATTACGCACAACATGCATCTTCTCCATCCACAAAATAAATACTCCATCCAAATTACACCATGATCACCTCCTTATCGAGAAAAAGTATCATGCAAAAAGAAGATGCAAAGGCTACGAGAAAAAAAAAAGAAAAAGAGATGAAAAATGGACAAGTGTCCGGGGAGAGTAGAGCCCATATCTCCAAAAAAAAAAAAAAAAAAAAAAAGAAGAAAGAAGTAGCTGTATCTCTCCAAAAGCATACAAAAAGAAAAAGAGAAGAGATCATGAGTCAAGGAGTAACCGCAAAACAAAAATACCACAAATATTTGCCACACACTTTTGCACATTTCGATTTAGGGGTATGGCCCTTCCCTCCAACGATCCGGAGCTTGACCCGACAAAACATACAAAGGTACTTGTCGATGTTTTTACGACCGAGAGCCCGCCACGGGGGTGAACCGGGTTTTGTTCGGGCCTCGGCGAACCTCGAGCCCGTTTGTTTGTTGCGCAGTGACATGGAGAACGGGGTTTTATCTTGGTTCGGGCCCTCGATCAAGGATCGAGTAAAGACCTTTACGTCCGATCGGGGCGTGAGCTGTTTTGATTGATGGGGTTGGCGGGGAATCGGCCGTGAAGCTCCACATGTAGCTTGGTCGGTGGCCAAGCTTGTGTTCTCCTTCGATGATCGTTTCCCTCCCTACGAGGTGTTCCTTGGCCACCTTTTATAGTCCAAGGGGCCAAGGCGCTACTCTGATCCTAGTCGGGATCTGAGAGGGGTTGTCCGTAGAGGGACCCAACACCCAAACCCTTTACAAGGTAACGACTAGTGTTCTATCCTAGTTACAAATGAAGTCACCGTAGCTATGCTTCCATTGCCTTACGGGGAGTTGTTTATGGCCGAGAGCTGGATAGAACCCCGCGTACAACTTCGGTAGAGTTCTTTGGTGATCTGTATCCACAAGCCCCCGAGCATCTCAAGGTCGAGTCTTGAGGGTTGTCTTGCTCTTCTCGGTGAGGCCTTGATATGGTCTTCAAGATCATCTTGCGGAGTGCAATTTTGAAAAAAAGTGCACCCGTAGGGGTGTAGCCCCCGAGCTTCTTGCTTTTTGGCACAAAGAGCCGGAAGGTCTTTGAGTTCTTCTCCTCCGTCTTCGAGTTCTTCTGGAAAATCGTCGGGGCTCTTCTTTCTTCGATAGGAGAGTCTGCTCTGCCGACCAGAGTGTCTCGGGTTTGAATCGTGAGAGCCGCTGCTCTTCTCGGTGCGGCCTTGATGCGGTCCTTGTCGCTTTCATACGGTGCGCACTTTGCTGAAAAAAGTGCACCCGTAGGTGTAGCCCCCCGAGCTTTTTGCTTTTTGGCACAAAGAGCTGGAAGGTCTTTGAGTTCTTCTTCTCCGTCTTCGAGTTCTTCTCGTTGTCGGAGCTCTCTTGAAAAATCTTGGTCCGGGTATCCTGCAGCCCCTGAGCATCTAAGAGTTCTTTTTGTAGATGGAACTTCTTAGAGGTTCTTTATTTCTTCTAGGATTTTTGTCCATTTCTCTTTTTCCGTGCGATCCGCGGGAGTCACGATCTTTCTTTTCTTGTGCTCGGTTTTTTTCGAACTGTCGGTGCATGGCGATCATTGCCATAAATTCCCTTCTAGCGTGATTTGAGGTGACCGCTCCTTTTTGGTGGTTGCCTCGTCTTCCGTGAACTTGGTCCATAGGCGTCTTTGGTTCCGCCTATAAATATGTCCCATTTTGCTTTGGTGAGGATTCGAGTGTCTTTCTTCTTCTCGCTTCTTCTTCCTCTAGGCAGTCTCCCTTTCTCGTAGAAAAAAGCTTCGTTTTAGCTTCGGATCCATGGCGGTGCCTTTGAGTGAGTTGGATCGACCCGGGCATCTTCTTTTTGTATCTTGTGCGAGAGTTCTTGTTGGGCTCCCCGTGCATCGAGTCTTCTTTGTATCTTGTAGGGAGTTGTTTCCCATGTATCTTGTAATCTTCAAGCCGTTGAATAAAGATATCTGTCCCCCTTTATCCATTTTGTACTTGTACTTTTTTTTGTATGACTCGATCGCCTTCGTGCGGACTTGTTGTAGTTTGTTTTACGCTTGTCATTCTTTGTTGTCTTCTGAGTTCTTCTTCTTTGGATGACTTGATGTGGTTGCGCCTTTAGAGTTCTTCCTTAGGATTACGGCTCTTATGTCCTTTTATGTAGGTTCCACGGCGAGTTGTTTGCGATCCCTCGTAGTGACATCGGCGTTGTTACGGTTGATGACCCGACTTGCCTTTTACGTAGACTTTCTTGTTCATAGTGTTGAAGTCTTGCTTCGAGTTGCCGGGGTTGTTCTCGGGGCGGTCAGCTTGTCTTCTTGTAGATCTGGCGAGGGTAGCATAGGTTCTTGTCCTTGTGCGTCTTTGGGTTGTTTCTCCCTTGGCGTGTCGGCTAGTCCGTTCCGCAGGTCTTGCCGGTAGTATGTTGGAGCTTTGCATCGGTGCTTGAGTTCTTTCTTACGAAGGGATCGACTTACCTATTTAAGTAGACTTGGTGGTGATAGTCTGAAGTTCTCTTTGAAATCGATCTTGTCTTTCTGGAGTGTCAACCCGCCTTTTCTATAGACTTGGTTGGAGATATTTGCGAGTCTAGCTCAGGTTCGTCGGGGATTGTTTTCTTCGACAAATGACTTGTCTTCTTTTTGAGACTTGTCATGATGATTGGAGGCTTGTTCTTGAATTCGAGTTTTTTTTTAAGAGTATCGGCTCGTCTTCTCTGTAGATTTGCTGATAATAGTTGTAGAGGCTTGCTCTGGTCTTGAGTTGTTCTTCGAACATTCAGCTCATCCTTTACGTAGGTTTCTTTGAAAAGTAGTTGTGGAGTCTTGCTCACGGTCTTGAGTTGTTCTTCGAAGATTTAGCTTGTCTTTTGTAGACTTCTTTGAAGGTGATAGAGTCTTGCTCTTGGTCTCGAGGTTGATTCTTACGAAGATTCCCGCTCATCCTTTACGTGGAAGCTTGGCGAGTAGTTGTGGAGTCTTGCTCTGGTCTTGAGTTGTGCTTTTGAAGATTCGACTTGTCTTTTACGTAAACTTCTTTGAAGGTGATAGAGTCTTGCTCTTGGTCTCTAGGTTGATTCTTACGAAGGTTCAGCTCGTCTTTTTAAAGTAGGCTTCTTTGAGTAGTTGTGGAGTCTTGCTCACGGTCTTGAGTTGTTCTTACGAAGGTTCGGCTTGTCTTTTACGTAGACTTCTTTGAAGGTGATAGAGTCTTGCTCTTGGTCTCGGGTTGATTCTTACGAAGATTCAGCTCGTCTTTTAAAGTAGACTTCTTGATGGTGGTTGGGGCGTCCCCGTTTTGCGGGGTTGTTTTCCTCTGGCGTGTGACTTGTGTCTTTTTTAAGACTTGTCATGATTGTTGGGAGGGTTACTCGGGCCGTTAGGTTTCTCCTTTTAGGCCCTCTAGCATTTGTCCTTTCTTGAACATGCTAGTGTATTTTTGGTGGAGTCGTGCTCTGAAAGAGTTGTTCTAACTTCGGGGTTGCCTCTTAGGGCTAGGGCTCTCCCATGCGATCCCAGTGGACTATCGGCGTGGCGTCCCTTGAAGGGTTCTCGGTCAGGGCCCATTTAAGTGCTGCTAGCGGTTGAAGGTCAAGATGGTTGGGTTCCTATTTCATAACACTACAATCCACCTTGCACGGTTTTGGGCTGCTCGCTTTTCGAGAGACTTGTGTGAGGCGATGGGTTTCTATTTCACAACACTACACCATTCACGCCCGGTCGAAGGCCGTCGCCCGTCATTGGACATAGTGGCACTTTACGGACCCTTGATGGCCTCTGCGACCTAGGCGGGCGATCCCAGCGTCCTCTTTTTTACAAGAGTCGAAGTTCACGATCTTCGCTAGGATTTAAGGTGTGGGCGCTATTCGAGCTAGGACTTGGCGTGGTTCCACCCTTGGAATTTAACCTCGGATTACGGTGGTCGGGTTTGCCTTCTTTTGAGTCGACTTCTTCTTCGCGAAGTGCCAATTCGGGCGTTTTTTCTTACGTAGGAGGCATGCGGCTTCACCGTGGGCGACTTGTTTTTGTTGAAGTGCACGGTGGGCTGCGTATTTTGTGACCTCTTTGGATGGTCGAGTTCTTCTCGGGCTTGATCTTCTTTCTTCTTGAAGTATCGGAGTTGTTATTGCGTTACGCTATCTTACATTTGCCTTGAGTTCCTCGATTATGGATAGAACCTTAGAGCTGGTTTATGTGCCAAGAGTTTCTGATTTCTTCTCCTTGCATTGTCATCAACTTGTAGGTTCTGGTCCCGATACTCCTTTGGCGATATATGGTCCTTCCCATGGGCTAAGCGGTTTGTGCTTGCCTTACGTCTTTGATTTCTCTTGAGTACTTGATCTTACGGTTTGAGTTTTCTTGGGCGTGTGCTCTTGTCATAGTGCCTTCTGAGTTCTTACAGATATCTTGCGTTACGGAGGATGGCGTTTGCTCTGACTTCTTCTGCACAGTCGATTTCTAGTCTTCTTGTTTGTTCTCCTTCTCCTTCTTTAAATTGCTTGATCCTTGGAGAGCTCCATATGAGGTCTGGCCGGTAGGGCGACTTCGATCCATAGGTCGGGAAGAAGGGTGAGTAACTTTGTTGCTCTGCTGATTTGAGTTCATAGGCCCCGACAACTTTTGAGAGTTCTTCTATCCACTTGGCTCGTAATCTTTGAGTTCTTCATATAGTCTTGGCTTTAGTTCGGCAAGGATAAGTCCGTTTGCTCTTTTCGACTTGTCCGTTAGCTTTGAGGTGTGCTACGGATGTGTAGTCTATCCGTATGCCACAATCTTGTGCCCAATCTTGGTCTGGCTGCCGTGAATGGTGATCAGGGTCAATGATGATCTGTTGGGCATCCTAAATGCGTGCATGATCTCTTGGATGAACTTCATTTGCTTTGGTTGAGTGAAGGTGACCAATGGCTTGTATTCTATCCACTTGGTGAATTTGTCGATGGCGGCGTAGATGTACTCATATCCTCCCTTGGCTCTCTTGAGTGGTGCGACTTGATCCGGTCCCGGCATGAGAAAGGCCATGATGGTGGTATCGCGGTCGGATTGTGTCTTTGCCACATGCGCTTGTCTTGTGAACATCGGCATCCTTTGCATTTTTGGCGAGTTCTTAGCGTCTTTGAGGGTTTGTTGGCGGTGGTATCCTGATGCAGAATGCTTTTCCCACGAGGGTTCTTGACACTTGCGTGGTTTCCACGGCATCGAGTGAATTTCTTAGAGGATGTCCTTTCCTTCTTGAGCTTATGCACTTGAGTAGTACTCGATGATCTTTGCTCTTTTATAAAGTTTGTCTTTGATGAGCCGCGCGGTTCTTGCTTCTTCTCAAGATCTGGTTGCTTGACTTTGTCTTGGGGTAGTGTCTTGTTCTTGATGAAGTTTATGATGTCTTCGATCGGGGGGTTGTTCTTAGACACGGAGAAATTATCATTACTCCGTTTAGAGCTGATTGCTCCATGTTGTCTTCTTACGGGATCTCCTTGATAGATGGTTTTGAGAGCTCTTCGACGAATACTCTGGTGGGACTTGGGCTGTGTCGGATCCGGAGTTTGGCTATACGTCTGCCGCCCGCGTTAGCATCTCACGAGCATGTGTAGGATCTCAAGGCCTTGGAAGTTCTTTTCGACTTGCGTACTTCAATAATAGAGGCCCATATTGTCCTTTTTGTGCGGTCCAGTCCTTGTTGACTTGATTGATGACAACCCGAGTCGCCGTATACTTATAGTCTCTTGATTCCTAGAGTTCTTGCTATCTTGAGGCCATGGATGAGTGCTTCATACTCGCCTCGTTGTTTGTAACTTGCCACATGATCTGCGGCACGTACTTGAGTTGTCTTCCTTACGGAGATATGAATAAAATCCGGCTCCTGCTCCCCTTAGCTTCAACGATCCATCGAAGTACATGTTCAATGTTTCTTGGCGTCATCGGATATGGGTTGTTGGAGTTCCGTCCATTCGCTATGAAATCCGGTGGCGCTGGGATTTGATTGCTCTTCTTGGGGTGAACTCTAGATTCGATGCTCAGAGTTCCACTTTGCCCATTTTGATATTGACTGTTGAATCTCTACGTTCCTCGGGATGTCACCCGGTGGTGAGTCGATTAACCTTTGTTATCTTGTATTTGTCGAGTAGTGTCGTAGCTTCCTTGATGTGATCGGTATGGTGTAGAGTAGTTTTTGTACGTGAGGGTACAGAACCTTGGACTCGAGATAGAACCTCGCTCATGTAGTAAAGCGGCCTCTGGACCTTGTTGGCTTGCTTTCGGGCTCTTCTCTTTCCACGATGATTCTTTGGTGACCACTTGTATTCGTTCTTTGCTATGTATAGCGATGGTTCTTCTTGATCCTTTGGAGGTGTAAGAACTGGAGCTGTTGTAAGGTATTGCTTGAGTTCTTCAAAAGCGCTTTGTTAGCCTCCTCTGTCCATTTGAATTCTCCTTTTGTCTTGTTGATTTTGAAGAAGGGTAGCCCTTTTTCTCCAAGCTTGGATATGAATCTGTTGAGTGCCGCCATGCACCCTATTAGCTTCGGGCGTCCTTGACGCTTCTGGGTTGTGTCATCTCGTTGATGGCCTTGATCTGCTTAGTGCGGGCTTCAATGCCTCTGTTTTCGACCAAGAATCGATGAGTGTCGAAGGCACTCCAAAGACGCATTTTGTTGGGTTGAGCTTCCACTTCCACTTGTTGAGGTTCTTGAAAGTCTCTTCGGATCTTGAATCGAGTTTACGGTTCTCAAGTCTTCACCACCACATCGTCTCGTAAGCCCGGCATTTTTGCCAATCTGCTCTCCCAAACAAGTCTCGTATCGCTCGTTGATACGTTGCTCGGCGTTCTTCAATCAAAGGACATTGTTTTGTAGCGGTAGGCACCAAAGGGGGGTGATGAAAGAGGTCTTGCTCGATCTTCTTTCTTGATTGCAATCACGGTGATATCCTGAGTAGCAATCCAAGAATGATAGTAGAGGCGATCTGCCGTGGAGTCCACTATTTGGTCAATCCTTGGTAACCCGAAGGGGTCCTTGGGGCAATGCTTATTCAGTGCTGTCTTAGTCCACACACATTCGCCCGGTCGAGGTGTTCTTCTTCGAACCAACCCGGGTTGGCTAGCCCGGTCGGGATGTAGGATTTCTCGATGAATCTGCTGCGGTAATTTCGCGATCTCCTTTTTGATGGCTTCCATCTTTTACGGTGAGAACCTCCTTAGTCTTTGCTTGATGGGTTTGGATCCCATATTGATGTCAATTATGTGCTCGACAAGCTCCTTGATACGCCGGGCATGTCTGGCGGTTTCGGGGCAAATATATCTTTGTGTTGCCTTAGGAAGGCGGTGGCGCGAATTCCTATTTTGGAGATAGGTGGGCGGCGATGATCGCCGTCTTGGATGGATCGCCCGTTTGTAGATCAATGTGCTTGGCGTCGGCCTCTTACGGTGGAATCGAATTGCTTGTTTCTTGGCGGTATCTCGAGTTCTTACGGATTTGTATCTTCTACCATCTGGTTGAGTTCCTTTTTCTCCAAGAGCTCCCTGTCTTGTTTGCGATTTCCATGGCTTGTATGCGTCACACTCAAAGGCTTTCTTGAGGTCTCCTTTGATGGAAAGAACCCCAAAAGGTGTCGGCATCTTTAGTAGAAGATCACGGGTAGTGTGGAATAGCCATGAATTTTGCAATAGCGAGGTCTTCCCATAATGGCGTGGTATGGTGACTCGAGATCGCCGCCGAACTTGATGTACTCTGTCCGGTAATTTGTTGGAGATCAAATGTAATCGGCAAGGTGTCGATGTTTTCTGGTAGAGAGCCCGCCACGGGGTGAGCCGGGCGGTTTGTTCGGGCCTCGATGAACACGGAGTCCAACGGTTTGTTGGGCGGATTGACATGGAGACGGGGTTTTATCTTTGGTTGGGGCCCTCGATCCTTGATCGAGTAAAGACCTTTACGTCCGGTTGGCGTGAGCTGTTTTTTTGATTGATGGGGTCAACGAGAATCGGTTGTAAGGTTTCTGACACTTGATATGTTCAAGTTGCGCTCTCCTCTACGAGGTGCCCTTTGGCCGCCTTTTATAGTTCAAGGGGCCAAAGAGCTTTGCTACTTTAACCTAGTCGGATCGAGAGAGGGTTGTCCGGTCGAGGATTCGAACACCCAAACTCTAAACATGGTAATCGACTAGAGTTCTATCCGATTACAATAGAAGTCTACCGTAGCTATGCTTCCATTGCCTTCAGGGAGTTGTTTGTGGCCTTGAGGCTAGGATAGAATCCTGCGCGAACAACTCTCTCGAGCTACTAGGTGATCCCTTTATCCACAAGCCCCGAGCATCTCAAGGCTGAGTTGTGGAAGTAGTCCTCGCTCTTTCTTTTGGGTGAAGCCTTGATATGGTCTTGAGATCATCACCGCGGTGTGCGCTTTTTTGAAAAAGTGCACCCGTGAGGTGTAACCCCCGAGCTTCTTGCTTTTTTTGGCACAAAGAGTGGAAGGTCTTTGAGTTCTTGCCTCTGTCTTGACATCTTCGACGAGTTCTTTCTCTCTCGGATTGCTCTTCTCCCACGAGCTCTTCTTGGTTTGGAGCCTTAGTCGTGGTCTTGAGATCTTTTCCTTTGTCTTGAGTTCTTCTGTATTTGGAGTTCTTTTTCCTGGATGGATCTTTTCTTCGCGAGCCCCAGAGCATCTCAAGTATATGTCATGAGGCGTTTTTCTTGCTCTCCTCGGATGAAGCTTTGGCGCGATCTTGAGATCTCTTATCCTCGAGTTCTTCTCGATTCGGAAAAAAATCTTGTCCCGGGGTATCCGGCGACCCCGGCGTCTTGGAGTTCTTTCTCTTGGAAAGGAGTCTTAGAGGTTCTTACGTCCTCCGGGGATTTTTGACCGTTTCTCCTTTTTTAAAGATGCGATCCGCGGGTCATACGATCTTTTTTTTACTGCGCCCCGTTTTTCGGGAAAGGTCGGGTGCATGGCGATTATTGCCATGAATTTACTGCTTCTAGCGTGAATTTAGGTGACCGTTCCTTTTTGGAATATGCTTAGTCTTACGTGGACCCGGTCTATAGGCGATGTGATTTTTCCTATAAATCGCCCCATACGCCGTTGGGGATCGAGTTTTCCTTTCTACCCCTCTGTTTCTTCCTCCTTTCGAAGTTCCTCTTCTCGTAGATAAAGCCTTTCCTTGAGCTTTTTAGATCCATGGCGGTGCCTTTGAGTGAATTGGATCGACCTCAGGGGCGTCTTTCTTCCTTTATGCAGGGTTGTTCTGCGAGTGAGGGATGTCTTGTGATCGGGGAATAGCGGCGCCATTCCCAAACAATTCCACACCGGGAAAGTTTGGGGAGTGAGTGCGGGATGTCTTGTGATCTAAGATGATCTCCTCTCCTCCTTCGTTTTTTTTGGTGGTGTGGGTCGGTTGGGTTCGTCTTGGATCCCTTTACGATCCTCTTTGGTGTACCTCCTTCTTTGCTTGGGTAGACATATGCGGCTTCCCAACCGGCATTGGTCATGCTTCGTCTTCGAGGAAGGTTGTGCCTTTTGAGGAATTGCTTGAAGATGGTACTCTTTGGGGGGCGCTTCCTTCTACTCTTTGTCGAGTTGAGCGCTCCTTTGGGTTCTTTCTACCCCATGCGGCGTGGTGGACTCCGGGCCTTACGTAGAGGGTTCTTTTCTTCGCCCGTGCGCTTATCTTGATCCAGGGGCTCATTCGCTTGCGTCGTCGGGTTCTTCGAGCTCAGTGTTTATGGACTTGGGCGCAAGGGTCTTGACTTGAAGTGATTCCCGATTTTGGGCTCTTGGGGTTCGGATCTGGTCAGGGCGCTCCATCTCCTTGCCGTGGGGTGCCGGTTTCTCCGACCTATTTTGTTGTTCTCCTTAGTCTTGTAATCCCTTGGGTCTTCTTTGTATCTTGTGCGCTGAATTTCTTGTTGAGCTCCCAGTGCATCGAGTCTTCTTTGTATCTTGTAGGGACTTGTTTCCCATGTAACTTGTAATCCCAAGATGTTGAATAAAAGATATCTGTTCCTTTATCCGTTTTGTACTTGTATAGATCCATTACGCCTTCGGCGGACTTGTTTGCGATTTGTCTTACCTTTATCCTCCGAATTCTTCTTTCTTGGACAACTTGAATGTGGTTGACCCTTTAGATCTAGGCTTACGGCCGTCCCGTACTTGTAGATTTGTCTTAGGAAGTAGTTGTGTAGAGTTGTATTCCACGTTCATCGGGGTTGTTCTTACGATGAATCGACTTGCCTCTTTTGTAGACCTGGCGAAAAAGATAGAAAGGGAGTCTTGCTCACGTGCGTTAGAGTTCTTTCTCCTCTTTACGCTTGACTTTAGCTCTTTTAAGCTTTGTTGTAGATTGTTAGAGTAGAGTCTTGCTCTTGCATCTTGGGTTCTTTCCCTTAAGCTGCTTTAGAGTGCTTGCGCATTCTAGTACCTCTTGTGGGTCTAGAGTTCTTGGCGCCATTTTCTTCTTCTTCTTGAGAGAGTTGAGTGCGTGTTACGTGACTTCTCTGTGGGTCATCGAGAGTCTTTATGGGTAGAACCTTTCGAGTTGGTGATGTGCCAAGAGTTTCGATTTCTTCTCCTTACGTGGTCATCGGTTTGTAGGTTCACGGTCCCGTACTCCTTTGTGATGAAGGGTCCTTCCCATGGACTGAGCAATTTGTGCCTACCTTACGTCTTTTGGTTTCTTTTGAGTACTTGATCTCACGGGTTTAGATTTCTTGGTCGTGTGCTCTTGTCGTAGTGCCTTCGAGTCCTTGCGGGTATCTTGTGTTCTTGAAGGATGGCATTTTCTCGACTTCTTACGCACGGTCGATCTCAAGTCTTCTTGTGCATTCTCCTTCTCCTTCTTGAACTGCTCTATCCGTGGAGAGCTCCATATCGATCTGGCGGTAGTACCGCCCGATCCGTATGTTAGGAAGAAAGGTGAGTAGCTTTGTTGCTCTGGCTGATTTGAGTTCTTAGGCCCCAGGACAACTTTTTGGTATCTCTTCGATCCATTTTGCTCAGTAGTCTTTGAGTTCTTCATATAATCTTGGCTTTAAAACCGGCAAGGATGAGTCCGTTGGCTCTTTCTACTTGTCCGTTTGCACGAGGATGTGCTTCTGAGAGGCATAATCGATTTGTATGCCGCAATCTAGTGCCCAATCTTGGTGCTTACTTGCCGTGAAGGGTGATCCGAGGTGCATTATGATCTGTTGGGCATCCCGAATCGTGCATGATCTCTTGGATGAACTTCGGCGCTTTGTTGGAGCTGTAGTTAACCAAAGGCTTGTATTCTATCCACTTGGTGAACTTGTCGATTAACTCACGAAAATGTATTCGTATCCTCCTTTGGCTCTTTTAAGTGGTCGACTTGATCTAGTCCCGGCACGAAAAAGGCCATGATGGTGTATCTGATTAGGTTGTGTCTTGGTACATGCGCTGTCTTGCGAACATCGGCATCCTTTGCATCTTCGACGGCGAGTCCTTCGCGTCTTTGAGGAAATGTTGGCGGTGGTATCACGATTACGAATGCTTTTCCCACGAGGGTTCTCGGCTGGCGCGTGGTTTCGCGACATCGAGGAATGGATTTCTTTGAGGATTTCTTTTCCTTCTTGGCGAGGCGATGCATTTGAGTAGTACTCGATGATCTTTGCTCTTTTATATAGTTTGTCCCGATGAGCACATAGTTCTTGCTTCTTCTCAAGATCCTTGTTGCTTGTTTTTGTCTGGGGTAGCGTTTTGTTTTTGATGAAGTTGATGATGTCCTCGATCCGGGGGTTTGCGACACGGAGATATTATCATCACTCTGTTAGAGCTGATTGCTCCATATTTTCTTGCTCTGGGTTCTCTTTGATTGAAGGCTTCGATAATTCTTGACGAATACTCACGGTGGGACTTGAGCTCTGTCGGATCGAGTTTGGCTAATCACGTCTGCGACCCGCGTTTGCGTCTCGAGCACGTGTAGGATTTCTAGGCCTTGGAAGTTCTTTTCCAATTTGCGTATACGCACGGTAGAGGCCCATGTTATCCTTAGTGCGGTCAGTCTTTGTTGACTTGATTGATGACAACCTCGAGTCGCCCGTATACTTGAAGTCTCTTGATTCCCGTTTTTGCCACTTTGAGGCCATGGATGAGTGCTTCATACTTTCGCCTCGTTGTTGGTAGCTTGCCACATTATCGTAGCACATACTTGAGTTGTCTTCCTTACGGAGATATGAAGAGAATCCGGCTCCTGCTCCCCGGGCTTCAATGATCCATCGAAGCACATGCTCAATGTCTCTTGATGTAGTCGGGTATGGGTTGTTGGAGCTCTGTCCATTCTGCTATAAAGTGCAGGAAGTGCACGAGATTTGATTGCTCTTCGTGGGGTGAACTCTAGATTTAATGCTCCGAGTTCTCTTGCCCATTTTGATATGCGTCTGTTGAATCCTTGTTCCGTAGGATGTCTCAAGTGGAGAATCAGTGACCCTTTGTTATCTTGTGGTACATGTCGAGTAGTCTTGGTAGCTTCCTTGATGTGATCGGTATGGAGTAGAGTAGTTTAAATGCGTGAGGGGTATCGAGTTTTGGATTCGAAAGGACCTCGCTCACGTAGTAAAGCGGCCTCACGGGTTTTACTCTTTTGTTCGGGCTCTTCTCTCTCCACAATGATTGCCGAAGCGACTCTTGTATTGGTAGGCTGCTATGTAAAGCATGAGGTCTTCATGATCTTTTGGGGGAGTGAGGGGACTGGTGCTTTGGCGTTAGGTCTTGTTTGAGTTCTTCAAATGCCTTATGCGCCTCTTTAGTCCATTCGAACTTTCCCTTGGTCTTGATCAATTTGAAGAAAGGTAATCCTTTTTCCCCGGTTTAGATATAAATATGTTGAGTGCCGCCATGCACCTGTTAGTTTTGGGCGTCCTTGGCGTTTTCGGGGGTTGTCTCATCTCTGTGATAGCCTTGATACATTTTGAAGGCGGCTTCTATGCCTCTATCTCTTGACCAAGAACACGAGTAATTGTCTGATGGTACTCCAAAAACGCATTTTGTTGGGTTGAGCTTCCACCTCCACTTCTTAAGGTTGTTGAAAGTCTCCTCCAAGTCTTGAATTAGAGTGTCGGCTCCCTTGTTTTTTTCACCACCACGTCGTCCACGTATGCTTCCGGTGTTTTGCCAATCTGCTCTCCCAAACAAGTCTATATCGCTCTTTTGATCGTTGCTCATTTCTTGATCCGAATGACATTGTTCTATAGCGGTAGGCACCCGAAGGGGGTGATAAAAGAGGTCTTGCTCGATCTTCTTTCTTGGCTATCGGTGGTAGCTGGCGGTAGCAATCTAGGAATGATAATAGGGGCGACCTGCCCGGTGGAATCCACTATTTGGTCAATCCTTGGTAACCCAAATGGATCTTTTGGGCAATGCTTGTTCGGTCGGTGTAGTCCACACACATGCGCCGATACGAGGTGTTCTTCTTACGTACGAGGCAGGGTTAGCTAGCCAATCTGGATGTAGGATTTCTCGATGAATCCGGCTGTGAGTAGTTTCGCGATCTCCTTTTTGATGGCTTCTTTCTTTTACGGTGAGAATCTCCTCGATCTTTGCTTGATGGGTTTGGATCCCATATTGATATCAATTACATGCTCGGCCGGCTCCCTTGGAATCTTAGGGCATGTCTGCCGGTTTCAAGCAAATATATCTTTGTGTTGCCTTAGGAAGGCTGGTGGCGCGAATTCCTATTTTGGAGATAGGTGAGAGGCGTGATCGCCGTCTTGGATGGATCACCGGGTCATGCATGTCGATCGATGTGCTTGGCGTCGGCTTCTTCAGGGGTACCAAGATTGCTTGTTTCTTGGCTGGTATCTCGAGTTCCTCTGGATTTGTCTCTTGTGCCATTTGGTTGACTTCTTTTTTCTCCAAGAGCGTCTGGTCTTGTTTGCTATTTCGATGGCTTGGGCGTCACACTTTCGAAAGCCTTTTGAGATCTCCTTTGATTGAAAAGAACTCCAAATGGCGCCCGGCATCTTTAGCAATAGATACGGGTAGTGTGGAATAGCCATGAATTTTGCAATTGCCGGTCTTCCCATGATGGCATGATATGGTGACTCGAGATCTGCTACTTCGAACTTGGCGTATTCCGTTCGGTAGTTTGAAGGTGTTCCAAAAGTGGCGAGGTAGGGTGACTTGCCCAATTGGTATTCTTTGCTCGTCGGGGACTATCCCATAGAAAGGGGTGCTTAGCAATTAACCACGAGAGGTCTAGTCCCATCTTGTCGGTGTCTCGAGAGAATATGATGTTCAGCCCTGCACCTCAGTCGTCCGGTACCTTGGTCCTTTGTCACTCCGGCTATGGTGGGTTCTATCACCAAGGGATCTGATCCGGCGTTGCCTACACTTGTCCATTGATCCTCCCTTGTGAATTGAATCGGGTATTGGGACCAATTGAGGTGGCGTGGCGTTCGCGGGTTCTGCTTGCCATGATCGTCGTAGTGCTAGCTTGTCTTGTCTCTTGCTTTTTGATCCGGGGAACTCAGGAGAATATGGCGTTTAGAGATCTTGTTGCTTTAGGTCCCTGTCTTTTTATCGTCGTTGTTCTCCCCTTTTCGTCTTGGTTGTGCCCTTTACTGCGAGTCTCTTCCTTTATATCTCTCTTGGAAGGTTGTGCGGTTTCCGGCGTGTGATGAGCCGGGATGAAAAGCGCAAAGCCAAGTCTTCTAGTTTGATGTTGTCTTTCTTTGTTGCCGTTGCCCTTGTTGCCGTTGTACTTTGGTTTGTATGGCTTCTTTGGTTTTCGGCAAATGCAAGCTGTGTTATCTGGTCCTCGCTTCTTGTATTGCTAAAGCGTTGTTACATTCTTTCTTGGGGCCTTCCGTGTTCTTTCTCTCGGGAAGCGATCACGGGTTCTTTCTTCGGCTCGATCATTTTTTCAACGGTGAGCTTGAGGCGTTCGTTGGTCCTCGGGTTGTCTTTGTAGAAGTCGAAATTGCCATCTTTGAGAGATTCCATTACGAGCGCATCCACCACTTCTCTCTACGTGATGTCATGCACGGGATCTCATCTCGCCAAATCTTGATAGTAATCTCTCAAGGATTCTCACGGCCACGCTTGAGGCTCTTTAATTAGGCTTTGTGTGATGGGATGGGTGATGATTCCTACGAAGTTGTTGCAAAATATTATGCGCAAATCTTCCCGATATTCTATTGAGCCCTCTTCGATCTTGTCGAACCATTGGAGCGGTAGAGCTTCTAGAGCCATGGGAAAGAAAAGCGGCTTTTCGCGTCATCATCTCCTCCGGCCCGACTCAATGGATTGTGAGTAGACTACGAGCCATTGCTTGGGCTCTGTTTTTCCCATCGTATTTTGAGTGATTTGAAGGTTTGAACTTTGGGGGTAGTTTGACTCCTTGTAGTCTTTTCTGCGAAGCAAGGGAATCTGTCATAGCCCCATGTTGTCCTCCCTTGATTTGTCAGGGATCTTGCTCCTTTTGTCAAGGTTCTTGCGGTGCATGCGTGGACTCTGCGACTTCTTCGCGTTGGCTTGGTCTTGGGGTGAGATTAACCCTCGGGGGTCTCACGGTTTCCACCATCCCTCGGGGCCGCCTTGAGTTTCTGGAGTTCTCGGCGTGCCCAACCTCTCGAAGACATTAGGCCGACTTCTTTGTGCGTGCGAGTTGTTTGCCTTTGGCTTTGCGACCAGTGAGTCTCTTTCTTGGGTGGCTTTGAGCGCTTCCTTGATGAGCCTCTCCTCGTCATTCGAGGGTTTGAAGCGGTCTTGAGGCGTTCAATCAACTCTTGTATCTTTCGTGTGTGTTGTCGATGGTGCGTCTTGACTTCCCTTCGGACTTCATCTTCTCGTATTCCTTGAGTCGGCTTGGTACTTGTTCGGGCTTGTTTCTTTTGCTTTCGCTCTGTCTCGGCGTCCTCCCTTCAACTTGTTTCTTCTTAGCCTTGAATGGCGCTTTGGTCTTCTCCTTCGTCTTCTTGGGTTCTTTAGTCCGCCCGAGATGTTTGATAGACCTTCGTCGGTGGACGATGTCGGGGGCATCACGGAGGGTTAAGCGGCGTGTAGGCTCTTGCTATCACCAATATTTCATCGGGAACATGAGCCTTTGGACGCCACTCCTTCCGTCCGGGGAAGATTAGGTCGCTTGTCATCCACTGTACACCGCCGTTTCTTGGCGTTCGGTCTTTGTGAGGGTTCTAGGCGGGTGGATGATGCACTCCTCCGGCGTCCTTGTTAGGGCGAGCCCTCATTCTTGGCGCCTTTCAAAGGAATCTCCGGCCTTCTTTTTGAAAGTTGTCTTGATACACCTTGTATGTGTGAGCAGCGGCATTACATAGTCCGTTGGGGAATTGGTAAAGGTAACTTGGGTTGATACCAGATTTGTCTCGGTTTTCGCCTTCTTTCTCAGGTCGGGGGTAGCCTTTCTTGAAAAAATTCTTTTCGAATTGATCCTGGTTCCCTTATGCGGTCGGGTAGGAGTATTGCCGAGTTGTCTTGGTCCGGCTTTTGAACCTTGGATGACCTCCTTTCCCGAGTGCGCCCCGGTTTTAGGTCTGCGGCGTAGTCCTCGAGCCGGTGTCGAGCTTGTTCTCCGTCTGCGGCGATGTCGGCGAGTGTCAATTGCAGAGCCTCTCGGCGATTCGATTCTCGGGTCTTGGATTTCTCGATGATGTAGCCTCGAGTCTTGCCATCGTCATTTGATCGCAAGCCCATGATCCGAAGATGATCGTATTTCGTCGTCGAGCCCATGATGTCGTGGTCCGCTAGAACTCTCGTGCTGAAATTCGGCGAGAGCCCCTACAGCGCGCCCGGTATCGATGTTTTCTGACCCAGAGCCCGCCACGGGTGGCGAAGGCGGTTTTGTTCGAACCTCGATGAACCGGTCCGGCGGTTGTTGGGCGTTGACATGGAGACGGGGTTTTTATCTTGGTTCGGGCCCTCGATCCTTGATTGAGTAAAGACCTTTACGTCCGGTCGGCGTGAGCTTTTTTTTTGATTGATGGGGTCAGCAGAGAATCGGTTGTAAGGTTTATAGCACTTGATATGTTCAAGTTGCGCTCTCCTCCTCTGAGGTGCCCTTTGGCGCCTTTTATAGTTCAAGGGGCCAAAGAGCTTTGCTACGGACCTAGTCGGATCTGAGAGAGGGTTGTCGAAAGTCGAGGATTCGAACACCCAAACTCTAAACATGGTAATCGACTAGAGTTCTATCGATTACAACGAGAAGTCTCTAGTAGCTATGCTTCCATTGCCTTAAGAGTTGTTTGTGGCGTGTAGGCTGGGATAGAGTCTGCGAACAACTCTCTCGAGCCTTTAGGTGATCCGTATCCACACAAGGTGACTTGTCCGGCCGACTGTATAGGCTGCTCGTCAGGGTACTATTCCATAGAAAGGAGTGCTCAGGGAGCGATAAGTCAGGAGAGGTCAGTCCCATCTTGTCGGTGTTTACGAGAATCGATGTTCAACCCAACTCCTCCGTCAATCAACACCTTGGTAGCGGTCACCCAGGCTATTGTGGGTTCTAGCACCAAAGGATATAGGCGGCGTTGCCCACACTTGTCCATTGATCCTCCACGGTGGCCCGAATCGGATATTGGGACCAATTGAGGGTAGCGCCGATGCTGCTGGTTCTGCTGCCATGATTGATCGGATGCTAACTTGTCTTGTCTCTTGCTCTTGATCCGGTACTCTAGAAATATGGCGTTTAAGGATCTCGTTGCTTTTAAAATCCCCTGTCTTTGGCTCTTCAATGGCTTCTTCTCTGTTTTCTTGATTGTTTCCCTTACGGCGAGTTGTTTCCTCCCTTGTACTTTTCTGGAAAGTGGAGCAATTTCCGGCGTGTGTGGAGCTCGAGGGTGGTAGATCACGGGGTAGATCTTCTAGCTTGATATTGCTTCCTGTTCTGTCGCCATTGTTGTTGTTGTTGAACCTCTGTTTGTAGGGTTTCTTTGACTTCTCCGCCATTCTTGCGGTATTATGCGGTCCTCGCTTCTTACATTTGTTGAGAGTTGTTCGATCTTTCTTCGGGGCTTACGAGTTCTTTCTTTGCGGAAGCGATCTCGAGTTCTTTCTTGACTTCGATCATCTTCTCGACGGTAAGCTTGAGGCGCTTTCGTTAGTCCTCGGGTTGTCCTTGTAGAAATTTGAGAACTGCCATCTTGAGAAAATTCCATTGCGAAGGCGTCTATCACTTCTCTTTCGGTGATGTCGTGTACTTGGGATCTCATCTCCCCAAATCTTGTTAGTAATCTCTCAAGGATTCTCGGCTTACGCTTGAGGCTTTTCAACTTCGGCTGAGTAATAGGATGGGTGATGATTCTGCGAGAAGTTGCTCTGAAGCGCTTTTACGTAAGTCTTCCCGATGTCGGATTGAGCCCTCTTGATCTTGCGAACCATTGGAGCGGTAGAGCCTCTAGGGCCATGGGAAAGAAAATGGCTTTTGCGTCATCATCTCCTCCGGCCCGACTCAATGGATTGTGAGTAGACTCGAGCCATTATGCGGGCTCTGTTTTCCCATCGTACTTTGAGTGGTTTGAAGGCTTGAACTGCGGGGGTAGCTTGACTTCTTGCGATCTTTTCAGAGAAGCAAGGGAACTGTCGTAGCTTTCCGCCGCTCTTTCTTCAAGTCCTCACGAGGTTCTTCCTCCTCTTGGATAAGTTCGGTATGTCGATATGTTGACTCCGCGACTTCTTCTTGGCTTGGTCTTGGAGCGGGGCTTTCCCTCGAGGGTCTGCAGTCTTGTCTACCATCCCTCGGGGTGGCACGGAGTTGTTAGAACCCTCAGGCCTTCCCGACCTTTCAAAGACATTGGATCGACTTCTTGGGCGTGAGAGCTGTTTGCCTTTGGCTGCGGCGTCACGGGGTCTCTTTCTCGGGCGGCCTTTTGCAATGCCTCCTTGATGAGTCTCTCCTCGTCGTTCAGTGCATGCTTGATCTTGAGGCGGTCGATCAACCCTTGTAGCTTTTCGGGTTGCTCATTGATCATCTTGACTTCTCTTTGATTTTAGCCTCTCGTATTCTTGTAGATCGGCGATATTTGTTCGAGCTTGCGTGCGGCGCGTCGCCACTGATTCGGCGTCCTCCCTTGACTTGTTTCTTCTTAGCCTTTCTTGGCGTTGGTGTTCTCCTTCGTCGTCAAGGGTTCTTTAGTCCGCCCAGAGATGTTGGATAGGCCTTCGTCGGTGGACGATGTCGGGGGCCTCTGGGCCGGTTAAAGCGGGTGCGGCTGTAGCCACCATGAAGAATTCCTTTGCTGCGGTGTAGCTTTTGGGCTGCCACTCCTTCACTTGGGATGGACCTTATGATGATGGACCTCGGTTTGTCCCGTTGCTTGACGATCGGCTTTGTTGAGGGTTCTTGGCGGTGGATGGCGCACTCCTCACGGGGTTCTTGTCAATATAAGAGCCCTCTTTAGCGCCCTCCAAAGGAATCTCAATCTTCTCTTGAGTAGTCACGGCGCTCCTTGGATACGTGTGTGCTGCGTTGCGTAATCTGTAGGAAATTGAAAGGTAATCTGGGCTGGTGTCGAGGGGTTATATCGAACTTCGCCTCCTTTCTCCGGAGTTGGAAAAGTATTGGTTGAAAAAAAGTTTCGAGTTGGGTAGCTTGCCTTATCAAGCGGAGTTGGAGTCGTGCCGAGTTGCTTCAGTCCGTACTCGAGCCACTGGTTGTCTACCTTCCCCGAGCTGGTTTCGGGTTTGGGCCCTTCCGTGTTGGTTCCCGAGCAAGCCGAACTTGTTCTCCGTCTTCGAGGCGGCCGGTATCGTCGATTCTTTGGAGCTTCTCGGCGAGTTACGGTTCTTCGGCTTGGGGTTTCTCGATGGTGCAACTTCGAGGTTTCGGCGTCGTCGTCGTTGATCTCGCAAGCCCATGATCAGATGATGATCGTCTTCCTCGTCGAGGTACTCATGATGTCGTGGTCGCCGGGACTCGTCTTGAAATCGATGAGCCCCTACGGCGCGCCCGGTTATCGATGTTTTACGGCCGAGAGCCTACCACGGGGTGAGCAGGGCGGTTTGTTCGGGCCTCGGCAACACAGGCCCGGCGGTTTATTGCGCGGTGACATGGAGAAGCGGGGTTTTTATCTTGGTTCGGGCCCTCGATCAAGGATCGGTAAAGACCTTTACGTCCGGTCGGCGTGAGCCTATTTTTGATTGATGGGGTTGGCGGGGAATCGGTCGTGAAGCTTACGGCGGTGGTAGGTGGCCAAGCTTGTGTTCTGTATGATCGTTTCCCTCCTACGAGGTGTTCCTTGACCGCCTTTTATAGTCCAAGGGGCCAAAGGAGCTCGCTACGATCCTAGTCGGGATCTGAGAGAGGGTTGTCAGGTAGAGGGACCGAACACCCAAACCCTTTACAAGGTAACGACTAGTGTTCTATCCTAGTTACAACGAAGTCACCATAGCTATGCTTCCATTGCCTTACGGGAGTTGTTTGTGGCCGCGAGGCTGGATAGAACCTGGCATACAACTTCGGTAGAGTTCTTTGGTGATCTGTATCCATAGGTGCGTATGCATCACTCCACTCAAAGATCCACAAAACCACGCAAAAGATAGGATGAGTGAGAGCGAGAGTGCTTTGGCAAAGAAAACACAAAATGAGTGACTATGTGAGAAACAACCATGGAGCATTGCTATTTTATCTTTAAAAATTCAAAAATCAACCAAGTCTTTGCACATGAGTAGTAGCAAGGAGATCACGATTTCATGCCGTTCCATTGCTCAATCGTCCAAGATAACATGGTAGCCACTCTTGAATGCTCACAAAGCGGTGAGGCCGGAATAACTTGTATGCGGGTCTACATCTTGGAGATTGAACCACTCTAGTCCTTACGCCTTCAATCGAGGGGCGAGTAAAGGGCTAAGTGTGGGGGGAGTTTGTTGACGGTAACCAACTACATATCAAACACCGTCAACATTCACCAAAACCACCTAGAGATAGGGTTTATAAATTAACAAATTCCATAGTTTTGGGTGTATATATTTGGTTCTTGCGGTACAAGACAAGACATGTGCACTTTGGGCCAAAAATACAAAAGAAAAAGAATAATAAAATGATAAATAGAAAAAGCCCAAAGGTGACAAATGGCAAGACCAACCCAACTTACCTCGGCCGGGCCACAAACTTCGGGTTCTCCACACCGACACAAGGCCCAAGACAACGAAAAGGATGACACGTCGAAGCTAGGCCGAGTCGGGGCCGACCGGGTGTGTGCGCACCACGGGATGCGCCCGCCCATCTCTGGCCGCAGTGGGGGCGGGCGGTGCGTGGCGGTTCAATAACTCAAGAAACGTCGGTGGGGCCGTGGACCCGGGTTTAGTGGTCGGTTTGGACATTATGGTGGTGGTGGCTATTTTCCAAGGACCCCCCCTACTCAAGCTATAAAAGGAGACCTCCTACCTCTCTTCCAACAACACTTCCAAGGAGAATTCAGCACATTTGAGCAAGAGAAGTAGATTAGTCTTCTTCCTACCTTCTAAATTATAACACCCTAATTTTGGGCTTTTTGAAAATTAGAATTTAAATTGATTTTATTCATGCTATGCTTCAATTTAGGCCAAATTAATTATTTACAAAATACCCTAAAAAGAAATATAAGGTAGAAACCTTGAATTGTTGCATTCATCTTTCTTTGCATTTTTATTGAATGCCCTTGGTTGATTAGTGTAGGGTTTGTATTTATTTGTGTAGCAAATTTCATTCAAATTGCAATAGAATTGGTAAAGCTATTTCCTTTAGCTTGGGCCGCCTTCCACAGCATTACGGCCCGTGCTTGACACTAGCCGTAGGCGGCGGCAACAAGCGGCCCGCCCGCTAGCGGCCCGCGCCTTAGGCGGCCGACAAGCGGCCAGCCTTCGCCCGGCCCGCACTGCAGCGCCGCGGCGTGACCCGCTTCCCAGCGCCCGTATGCCCGCAGCGCCGCCCGCGGCCCGTGACCGCAGGGCCCGGCTCGCGTGGGGCCGGCCCTCTGATGTCGTCTCCTTCCGGCGAGGCGGGCCGAGCGCCGACCCAGCGTCGCGGCGTCTCGCGTGGGCCCGCGCCTCGCAACCCGAGTTCGCGGCGCCTATATAACGAGACCGCAGCCGCCCGGCACCCCTCTTGCCCTAGTCCACGCCCCCGGGCTGCGGATTCGCGAGCTCCGAAAACCCTAGATCAAAGAGCCGCCCCGCCGCGTTCCGTCATTCCGCATGTCCCGACAAGGTGAGTCGATCTCAGAAACCGCCCGTGTCATGAGGGGTTCACGTTGCCCTCGGCCGCCTCTAGCGCCTACGCCGCGCCGCGCCGTGTGGCCGCTCGCCCGCCCGGCCATGGTGTCGCGCCGCGCCCAGCGATCATCGCGCGTTGGTCACGGCGCGCGCCCGGCGCGCCGGCGCGCGAATCGCCTGGCCAGCGTCCGTCGCGTGCCCTTGTCGAGAATGCGAGCCTCGCGGCGTCATTCAGCGACCTCGCCGTCGGCGCCCGCGGCGTCTGCCGCCGCCGGTAACTTGCTGCCGCTCTAACACACGCCGCGTCCGCGCCCGTCGGCCGCGTCGCCCGTGCAATCAGCGGGACAAACACCGCCACAGCGCCCGTGCGCTCGCCGCCCGGCGGCGAAAGCGCCGCCCTAACCGCGCCGCCCACCTCCGGCGTCCCTCGGCGCCCGGCCCGCCGTGGACTCGGTCCACGGCCGATCCACCGGCCCGGTGCAAACCCACCCGACCCCGCGCGCCCTGGCGTCTGGCGGCGCCCGGCGAGCGGCGTCGGCAAACAATCTTGCAATCTAGCCCCTGCAGTTTGGCTTATTCACGGTTTTGCCCTAGCTGCCCGGTTAAACCTGATTTTCGGTTATTTATTTTAATTCGAAATTAAGTTCCAGTTATTCTGATTCTGCCATCGGTAGCTTTGAATAGCCATAACTTTCGTTTTAACTCGATTTCAGTGATCCATATATCCACGGAATCGTCTCGGCGAATAGATTAATTTTATGAGATTGTTTGCTGTTGATTCATGTACTGATGTATTGTCTAATTATGAATTGTTTGCTTGCATGTATTGCTCCGTATGTGATGCTTGATGCGTATAGAAGAGGAGGCGTTCGTGAAGGGCGGCGATGCGACCGGATAACCGGGCGATCTGACTCAGACCAAGGCAAGTGCGGGCACCGTTTGACCATTTTGTTCCTACTCATTAAATGCAAGCTGTTACTATTCATGCATGTGTCTTAATTTGGTATACCCTAAGGACCTACTAGCCACCATTATCCGGATTCACCTATTGGGGGTTTATGGGTAGATAGGCTGTTTTGCTTAGTATGCTCAAAAACATCTACTCACCTTCTTTAATGATATTAAAATGTTGCTTTAATATGCTCATGGAGATGTTTTCATGGTTGCGACCATGGTTGGAGATCTTTGGATGCGGGATGCATCGTGGTTGTGGGTTCAAGGGTTGTGCAGTTCTTTGTAGTGCGTGCGGTTTGCGAGAGGCATCCGTCTTCTCTCCCTAAGGATCGGTTCGTGGACGGCCACAGGACAACGGTGCAACCGGGACCAATGGGCTCTGGGCTTGACTAAATATCGGGGTCCCTTGCCGTAGAGTGGATCTTTCCACTTTGGGATGGCGTTCGGGTTTTCGCGGGTTTGTAGTATGGAGTGCGGGTAGATCCGTGGTCTTTTATCGGGGGCGCCTCCATACGCTGAGTTTAAACGGCGAGTGAAACTCTATGACAATACCTGTGAAAGGTCTCGTAGTGGTTCCCTGCCTGCTCTCCTTGGTAGAGTTTTGGGCCTTGCAAACCCGGGCATATGGGAATCACGACTGAAGTGAAAGTGCACACCTCTGCTTGCGAGTTTGAACAAACTAGTATACTAGCCGTGCTCACGATTCTGGCGACCCGGTGCCCTCACATGATTAGAAGCTACTCTTTTGGAAATAATGATGGAGTTGGCGAGGTTGGAACCTCGTGTTGGTCGGGATGGAGTTCCCGAGTTGCTTGGGGTGATCTCAAGTGTTTATGATTAATGTTAACTACTCTTTTAAAACAACCTAATGATTACTTACACCTTAAAATAAGGGTTTGGGCTTGTCAACCAAAGATTAGTAACGAGGTTGTATTCTAAAATGAACCAAGAATAAAAGAGCTATCTGCGATGCTTTATTAATCGACCTTTCCTTTTGTATAAGCCTTGCATGTCATTACTTTCCGCTTTGTACTTGCTTTGAGTTCGACATGGACTCACCCTTGCAATAATCATAATAAAGGTTGCTCGGTGATGATGACTACCCCAGAGAACATGCACGGGTGTTAGCTTCGTGGTACCGCCGTCAACCTTCTGTGGCGTTGTGGATTAAGCTACGTGTCGCCGTCGTTGTGTCGTCGTCGACTTTGCTTAGAAACATTTAAAGTTATTTGATTCTTTTCCGCTATACTCCGAGATTTCGATGTAATAAAGTATGCGTTAATACCTTTACATTTTTTTTTTAGTTATTGTAACCTTTGTCGTGGACCAATGAAGTCGTTTATATGTGCGTAATTTGATCTGGCGCACATATAATATACACCAGTTTTACTCCTTCAAATCCGGGTGTGACGGAGTGGCTCCGGAGCGAGGGTTGACCGTAGGACCACGCAGACCCCTAGTTAGAATGGCCGTTTTAGGGTCTTTTATTGGGTTATTATTCATTCATTCATTATCCGAAGATGTTTATCATTTATTACACCTTGATGCACTTATTATCTATCGGCTTTCATCATTTTATTGTCATTATCACCATGTTTACCTTGCTTCAATTGTTTCATTATTGCTTTTGTTCATTGCCATAAATACCACATATGTGCATACTAATCTCATACTATCAATTATGCGCATTTACACCATTGAGATATCCACCTATCGATTCATGCATTGTCTTATATCCTCTTGATCATGTTTACTTATTTATTATCATCTTTGATCATGAGTTCCTAATCATCTTACGCATGTTTCTTACTTTCTTTAGACAATGGTGCGGCGCTTGTTGACGCAGTAAGAGTGCTTGCGGGTTACCTTCCAAACAGCGCCCGTTGAGTTCCCGTTATTTGGTGATGTCGGCGATTTAGGTGTTCCATCTGATTAGCACCTTGATGATGGTGCCCACCGTCGGGTCCTCCCTTGGGCGCTGGCGGAGTGGAGGTTGCCCTGCGGCGGGGCGGGTATGACATCCTCGGTGGCACCTCGGCCAGGGCGGAGGGGAGGAGGAGGAGATCGCCGATAGTGAAGGCGGTGATGGAGATTCGCACAATCGATGAAGAAGGCGGTCTTTGGGAATGGTGGACCAGAAATGGTGGACCACCGGATGCTCCCCGAAGAAGGGGATCGGCGGATCCGGGGTCGGGCGGATGGACCATCACACTGACCACCCGGGGATGGGGAGAATGCTTTGCCCATTATGAGCTCGAGGGCGCCTTCTGAACCATCGGTATGGCTATGGCGTCTATGCGATGGAGTACCGCGACCAGCGGTGGACTCATCCGGACTACCCGAGTTCTGGAAGATCGGTGCCTACGTTGGGAGGTCGGGAAGATCGGTGCACTCCGTGCTCTTAGGGTGGATTCGATTAGGGTGCCGCTCCTGGCTCCTGGACACCCAGAGGGGCTGCCATCGGTGGCGCTGCTCACATGGCCTTCAACGCCTATCAGCGGCGCTTCTTTGATGACATCGGGGGCGATGGCGCCGCTACTACCCGTCGCCGCCCGCGGGGAGATGGCTTCCGCATTCTTTGCGATTCGGGGAGGAGGATGGCCCAGGATGTCTCCAACGGTGCGTTTAGCGGCCGTCTTTGAACCGCGAGCTCAATTGGTGCCTGGTGGAATCTGAGGGGGAGGATCGGCGGATGGAAGACCGCGGGAGGATTCTTGAACTCGGGAGAGCGGATCAGCGGCGGGGCGAGCCGGCGCCTCGGTACCCCAGCTTTCTCACCACCCCGCGAGTATCCCGGGTATGGGCTGAAGCGGGGGCGTACCAATATTGAATAGGAGCTGCCATCCCTTAGTCGCTTTAGCTATCTATCTATCGCTAGTTCGTTGGTTTCGCCCTTAACTTGCGAGTCCGTGGTGAGTCTAGTGATTAGTTCGGTTTGAGGGTGTTATGGTTGCTTGTGTGATAAACTTGGATTATTATTGTGTTATTGGATGATTCGGTTCTTTGTGATGATTGTGGTAAGGCGTGGGAGATGTCCACGACTTATCAAGACAAGTTTAATATTTAAGGTTAATGAATAGTTAGTTCGGTCTATTGGGTCTCTTTATATGTGCTTTATCATGTCTTGACTTTATCATATACGCTTTACCATATCATATCATCGTCATATCCTTTGTTCGAGTTGTTATACATGTCGGATAAATATCAATGGTTCATCAGTTGAGTCATGTCGATGATATATATATTACTATCTGATTCTGCGATTATAGTTTCTCTTTTCGAGGCGGTATTGATTATGTATGATCTCTATATCCTTATACTCTGCTATTTGTATAATCGGATGCCACCCGGTCACAAGGAATGGAGGTGGTCTTTGGTGGAAGCAACAACAACACCAACAACAACGCCACCAACAACGCCACCAACAACGCCACCAACAACAATCCACCCCTAACCCGGTGGAGCGGCTCATGGCCATGCGGACCACGACTCTTTGCGGGGCATTACGTATGTTGCGGGGCAGGAACAAAACCAGCACGGAATCGGAACAGGAACCGAAATCGGCACCGGGGGATCCATGGCGCCAACCCTCCACCACCACCGCCCCGTGACAAGCGCGGGGAATTCTTGAAGGGGCGCCCACCCAAGTTCTCTCATGCCTCGACCCTATGGAGGCAATGGGCCTCAAGGAGGTGGAAAAACAAGCTGGTTATCGCTCGGTGCACCCGGCCAGGAGAAGGTGCTCTACGACTCAGTCGACTAGTTGGGTCGACTCAAGCTTGGTGGGAGGCTCGTGTTTCGCTCATCGAGTGCGAGACCATCACTTGGGATGAGTTCGGAAGAGCGTTCAAGAAGGACTATGTGCTGCGGGGATTAATGGCGAAGAAGAAGGAGTTCAATGAGCTGAAGCAAGGCTCCATGTCCGTGCAGCGAGTACTGCGACAAGTTCCGCGAATTGTCGGCGCTATGCACCGGAGGCGGTCGGGGAAGATAGGGACAAGCGTGCTGTTCTTGGAAGGTCTCAACGATGCTTTCGTCCTATGTGATGTCCAACGTCACATATCCTAACTTCCGAGGAGATGGTCGATAGGGCTATTGTCTTTGGAGAACAAACGCAAGAAAATGGATGAGAAGAAGAAGTTCAAGAGGAAGAGGGACCACTCGCGGGACCATGGCAACAACGGCCGCCCCCCCACTAAAATGGCAATCGAACTACTACCGTCGGCCAAGACCGGTTATCGGTCGGGTAACCGGGCTCTTCTCGGCGTCGAGGGGTGGTGAAAGGTCCTAAATGGCTAGAGGGGGGTGAATAGCCTAATAAAAATTTCTACAAAACACCGACCACCTAGTTACGCTATGGTAGGATAATATTTACCACTAACAAACGAAACGTGCTACAGTGCTCGACGTGACATACTCCCAAATTTTTGCCCCAAATTTTGGGCTCCAAACACACCAGTGGAAGCTGGAAGTCGGTAGCGTCGGGGAGGTGCGAGAGGATGGTGTGTTTAGCACCAACTTTTTACCTTGTGGCGAATGAAAAAAAAAAAAAACGCCGTAACATGTTTTGTTTGTTTGTTATAAATATTATCCTACACGGTGTAACTAGGTTTACAAAAATCATCTCGTAAAGTACATCTAAAGCTGTGTAATTAGTTTTTTTGTTTAACTATATTTTGTACTCCGGGTGATCGATGAGAATTTTAAAAATTTTAGAGGAAAGTTGGTGCTCTAAACACACTGCTTTGCAGCCCTCTCTCGGAGGTTGCAGATAAACAGGGGGTCTGCATAGCTCGTTTTGTTTTTTAGGGTGTGTTTAGATCCCAAAATTTGGTGCAAAATTTTGGAGAAATGTCACATCGAGCAAAAGTATACGTTTTCGTTTGTTAGTGGTAAATATTATCCTACCATGGCGTAACTAGGATCAAAAAAGAATCTCTCAAGAATATACATCTAAACTGTGTAATTAGTTTATTTTTTTTACCTACATTTCGTACTTTCGATAAATGTGCCGGCATTTTGATGTGATGGGGAATCTTCTTTTTGCATAGTTAAATTTGGAGAAAAGTTGGGGTGCTAAACACACCCTTAGGCTGAATTTGTCATGTTTGACTGGGTTTCAAGAGCTCGTGTAAACAAACGCAATAAATAAGAAATGACGGTCTGATCCAGCATCCGGTATGTACATATAAATAAACGGTGCTTCTTTAGAGCCTTTTTAACTCCTCTGCTCTATCTTCTTTTAGCTATGCTTTAACTTCCATAGCTAAACAGCGACTACTCGAGAGAGAAAAAAAACTGTAGCCATACTTCAACTCTAGCTATTTTGTAGAGCATACATACTCTGAAGATTATTTGAGCTACTTCATACTCCCTCCATCCTAAATTATAAGTCATTTGATTTTTTGCTCCAAATTTGACCATTCGCCTTATTCAAAAAAATTTGCTCAAATATAGTTAAATTTAAGTCATTCTTTAAGAACTTTTATTAATAAAAAAGCCACAGCAAAAGAAGTGATATTTTGTACAAATTTTTGAATAAGGCAGTGGTCAAACTTGTGGTCAAAAAGTCAAGCGATTTACAATTTGGGATGGAGGAAGTAGTATAGGTAGCGGTTGATTTTTTGTGAGATAGAACATTCTGAATAAAGCCTTGGTAGTTAGTAGTAATAGTTACTTTCACATTTTTTTTAACTTCACTTGACAATAGTCATTTCAAGCTTATTGCTCCAATTATATGGTATAATGCCAGTTTGAATCGGAGAAGAGTCGGGTTACAGAATTGTCATATGGGAAACAACTATAGTACTAATCTACTATAAACTTTGATCTCAACTCAGAACTCACTATTCAAAATGTCTCGATCTATATCTACTCATATTAAATTGTACAACCCCTGCACCCTGAATTTGGGTTGCGCGATTGAACCAAACAAATCAGGTGAACAATCGCTCCATTCTCGACAACCGTTACATCCTCGACAATTTAGTATTAGGGACATACTCCCTACTGTCACCCTTATTACTTGTCGTTGGGGGGCTGCACACCAAGACCAAGGCAAATGGTAAAAAGACCAAAAGATCCCTATGAAATTAGTACAAGCCCGACACAACCATCTCTCTCCTCTGCTTGTTTTTTTTGCGAGGTATGTGAGGCTGCCGTGTGAGCTGCGAGGGGAGGAAAGTGAAAAAGGCTGCCTTGTCGGTCGGTTGCTCCCTAATACTGACCTAGGACGTAGTAGGGAGCGGCGATCTTTTTTAGGGACAAACTATCTGTAGCTAAAACGTCAATTAAACCGGGGCCGGAGGGAGTATGTATCCTTGTGTATTAACAATAATAACGAGACTCCTTTCACCTTCCCCTCTTGCAGTTGCTCTATATATGTAGCTCCAAATCTTCTTTGTCATGTCCTTATGGCTACATCCAGTTTCTTTCTCACCTACAGATAACCTAGCAGGCGACCAAGCAAGAGGCTTGGATGGAAATGTTTGGATGTCGACCACTATTGGGTGCGCCTAAAAGTGCGACATGGTGTGGCGCTACATCTATGATATAAAAAGGGCTGTTTGGTTGCTAGCCACACTTCATTGTAGACAAAGTTTGGCTAATGGGATGTTTGGTTTCAAGCCACACTTTGCCATGCCATGATGGAATCCATGGCGGTGCCACACTTTTGTGGCGAGTTGTGGTACAAAATTTTGTGGCTTAACTAACTTAAATGCTCAACCAAATCTTTGGCCATGCATGTGTGGCTAGTTGTGACGGCCTTTGTTATGGCGAGGCGAGTTGTGGCGGGCAACCAAACAACCCCTAAGTGTTTGGTTTGTGACAAACCTTAGGTAAGTTTTTTTGGGGCTCCACATGTAGTAGAATATAAAAGTGGCAAGATTACTTTAGACATGGCAAAATGTGGTCACTATTTTTCTAGCCACACCTTTTATGGCTTGTCACACCTATTTAAGGTTAGCTATGAAAGGTTGTGGCTCTCCCGCTCCCACTTTCTACCTCCAAATTCGGTGGCCAGCCTCGACTAGGTAAAACATCGAAACACGTGCGTCGAGACTCTTGTGGTGGCGGTGTGTGTAAAACAAAGCGACTCAGTGGTGCCTAGGCTAGGAGAGGGGCAATAGGCGAGGCTAAGCTCCTAAGATAAACCTCTCCTCTACTACGGTTGGGAGCGGCGAATCGAGGGCGCCGCATCCTTCCGGCCGGCGAGGGCGCCGGTCTCCTCCACCTCAGATGGCTCCCTAGGCCGGATGTGTGGGGGCCGCGTTTCCTCGGCCGGGCGGTGTAAATTAGGTTCCTTCCATAAGGTTAGGGTTTCCGGCGTCGGCTTGGTGGCGGCGGCGGCCGCATGCGGAATAAACTCCTCAGGGTCTTCGTCCACCTACGCCGCCATTCACTCCGGTGCGGCGGGAGACACAGGAGAGGTGGTCTTGTCTACCGATTCACGGGTTCGAAGCTTGGGCCGGGTTCGTCGGCAAGTTTTGGGCCGTCTTCTTCCGATGGAGATGGCGAGTTCGTTACTGCGACATCTCACGGCGGCGGCGGCGATGTGGCGAGGTTTCTTAGAGCTCTGTTATGGCTTGGACTTCTCTACCATCTCCGGCGGGTTCCCTACCCGGGGGCCAGCCCAGGTGTGATTCCCTTCTGTTCTTCTTCTCGGTGATACCGGTGAGGATCTTGGGAGGTATGCCTACCGACTCCTTGAGAAATCGGGTTAGTTTTGGTTACCCGCTTTATACGGTGGTTTCTTTTTCCTGGCCGGGAACCTCGTCGTCCCACCGGCTGAGTCATTGGTGATTGAAGCGCAAGATCCCTTGTTATTTGGGCGAGGTGATGGCCTTTGGTCATCTTGATTGGCTGTGCGTTCGGTGCTCAAAAAGCATGTTGGTGACCACGATGTCTTTGCTCATGGTGCACAAAGAAATTTTACATTGTTCTTAAATCGGAAAGGCGGTTAAACTTCACGGGCGGTGTTGGTATTTCTAATGTCACTAACTAGTAATGGCGTCTAGAAAGGATATCGGATGTTGCTTGAGATAAAACTAAAAAGAAAATAATTCATTGCGGAGTTCATAGCATATCCGAAAAAGGTTGTCATCCCTATAGTTAAACTACTAATATGCAAGGAATAAAATATTTGTACTATGCCTTGATTAACTTCTTAATAAGTAAATAAACAATTATAAGCTGGGTATCCAAGCCGCACGGATATGAATATACCATTGTAGCATTTTAGCCGGGAGTAAGAACCGGTGTTGAATTTATATTCTACCACGAGGGGAAAGAAGTCTTCTATCATGAATTAACTATGCATAAGTGCTAATCATATTAATCATTTAATCTAGTCATCTCTCGTGTGCAAAGAGTTAAACTTATCAAGTACTTAAACAAGGATCAAAGTTCACAATAAAGGTAATGATAAAGTTCTTGATAAAATGATTTAACCATAGTCATAGAAAGTGTCAAACAATAGGATGATAGCAATTCATAGGCTAGCTAGCATTAGAAACTCCAATATATAACTCTAAACTATAAGTTAGGATCTACTCAATTATGCAATACATCTAACAATCATTGAAGAAAAGACTAATTAAATCCAAACATGAGGACGTAATCCATGAAGACTAAGGCGAAACTTAGAACAACTTTGAATAATAACATCCGCTAGGCCTATATACGGGGATGGATTGCAAAGGACTCAATGGTCTTTGTCACCACCACGATCTACCACCGACCCGGCACATAGGGTGCAAACGCGGTAAATAAGATCTAATCACCACGATTACATCATCTCTACCACTCACCCTCGAGCGAAAGGATGGCTATACGAATCCATGCATGAACATAACAATAATTCAACTAAGCTAAATGTGTAATTAAAGTAAATACTAGAACAAATAATCTCGAATATAAACATGATCAAGATATTCATATTAAGCATGTGTGCGGAACTTGAAACTACTTACAATGAAGAACTTACAAGAGCGAGGCACGATCTTGAGTCGGCCTCCGACGATCGGGCGGATTTCTCCCTTCCTACTAGTTCTAATCTTGATTGCTACTCCTCCTAAAGCGATGTTTCTAATGACTTGGTATTAAAAATATAATTGTGATATTGAGAACTTGATTGAGAACTTCGATGCTCTAAAGGGAGGGGGTCTAGGGGTCTTTATATATATGGGTCTTCGTGCGTCTCTTGACTTCATCGAGGCGATGTGGTATTAATCTTGAATCAATCCCGCACTTCTACCGTCGCCCTCGGATCAAACCGACATCAAACAACCCGGTTTAGATCGCGTCTTAGAAGCGGTGGAGGAAGGTTCGAGAGACCGGACCGTGTTGCGCCCGAGGCCGATCGGCCCCATTATTGGGCGATCGGCCCGAGTGTCCCCCCTCGGGTCCCGTCGTGCGTTGTGGCTTCGGAGTCTTCTAGATGATGTTTTCTTGATTGTTAAGTTTGGTCCACGCCGGGATTAATCCGGCCGATTAGACTTGTTCCGGGTTGGATTGCGTTACGTTACGTTGGTGCGTATGCCACGTCATTTCTGCCTTTTTTTTAAATAAGTCCACGCAAATCACAACTTCACCAAAACTGATGGAAATATGTTAGTGACACCCTATTCTAGGTTGTTGTTATTATTTATACCCTCTTTTAATGTTTAATTAATTAATAATTTTATATGATAACAGTGTCAAAGTGCGGCTTCGATGCGTCGATGACGAGGCCATCGGAGTTTCTTTCAAAGGCATGTATGTATTTTGTTGATCTTTCAGGAATGCCTTTGTAAGTTTGGAAATGTAAGCTATCAGAAGTTTAAGTGAAATATATATATTCCGGTTTCTAAAAAAAAAAAAAAAATCTAAGATATATTAGTAATCTTTTACTATGTAGACGTGAACAAATTCAGCCCAAGCCCGCCAGGCTTCCAGCCTGCGAGCCTTATTAGACAGAGCCCACAGGGATACTGTTGTTAGGAATTTTTTGTTCAGCTGGAGCCCAGTTTTCCATAAAAGTTCCAGCCCATGTGGGGGTGAGCCGAAAGGCATCAGCAGCGTATTCACATCTCCCCGTATCGTTCGTTTTCTCGTTCTCGTTCCTCTCCGGCAGAACTCGTGTTTCAGCCACCGGCGGCGGCGGCAACGGCACCCTCCACCCATCCGGTTCTCCTAAATCTTTGAGCCCGACGGCTACGGATTCACGAAGCCTCCGGCAGTCTGCGGCTCGCGCGGCGGCGCCCCCAGCAGCCCAGGGCTGATGCGAATCCAGCAACATCCTTCAAGGTCAGTCCCCACTTTGCCCGGTTTCTAGATCCGCCAGTGAGTCAAGCTGCTGCGATCACTTGCGAGGCTGCGACGGCGAGGAGCTGTCCTGTGCGGAAGAGGTCCCGCGCGTGGTGAGCAACGCAGCGGCGCAGGACACGGCGGCGGCGAGCACGTTCGAACTTGGCGTTTACTAGTCTCTTATAATGGCTGACAGATGTCTCTCCCCTTCTTCGACAGGCTCGTCTAGTCGTCTACCCCTACCCGTGCCCGCGGTGCTCCTCTGCAACTCCACCTGCGCTGTCGACCGCTAGCTGCCGCGTCTGTAACATATCGGGGCGCAAAAGGCCGAATACCCAAGTGCCAAGGGCTTCTGCTTCTCCCCCTTCAGAGGCGAAGGGGGAGTGAGAAGCACCGGGAAGATGACGAGCGTGTACATCCCGGTGCAGGGGACAGAGGAGGAGGTGCAGGTGGCGCTGGACCAGCTCCCCCACGACGCATCCGATATCCTCGACATCCTCAAGGCCGAGCAAGCCCCGCTTCATCTCTGGCTCATCATTGCCGTACGTCTCTCTTTTCACTGTTTTCAGTAGTTACTAGTTGTATACCACAACAGCAATCCCCAATGCTTCTTGCGATTTTTTTTTTTCTTTCTGTGGGTGCACTTCTATTCGTCGTTGTGTGGTTATAGCTTTCTTGCACAGAAAAGGAACAAGAGCCAAAAAATTGATTTTATTATTAAACATATAAAAGGAACATAGCTTTCTTACATAATACCGCTCCAATTTTTCATTAGCCTATTACAAACATAGAAAAAAAACAACAAGAGCCACTAGAGAAATGATAAGACAAAGCAATTGCATGTAATGATGTACTCTGTAGCAGCATTGTTGAGGTTTCTCTTGGTTGTTTATTCTTATTATATATCCTGCCTCGAATAATTGCATGGCTGGTCATGATCTGAATCTTGCACTTACAGATGTGTTTTTTTGGTCTTTCTCTCAAGAAATCATTATTTTAATAAATGTATATACTTATTCAGTTGCAATTTTTATTTCTTGTTAATCTTACTTGTGCACAGAGAGAAATACTTCAAGCAAGGAAATATAGAGCAGTTCCGTCAGATTCTGGAGGAAGGATCTGGCCCTGGTTAGTTTTTCTTTGACACTTTCGAAGTAGTTTTTATTATTAAACCACACCATATTTGATTTTCCTTTCTAGTTCTATTCCTGAAAGACTTGAATCTTTTTATCTGAATCTTGTCTCTGCAGAAATTGGCCGAGTATTATGCTGATGTGAAGTATGAACGGATAGCAATCCTTAATGCTTTGGGTGCTTTCCACACTTTCTTGGGAAAGGTTGATAGAGCACCACAGAAGGAAGCACATTTTAAAAAGAAGCAACTCAGTACTATAATAGAGCATCAAGGATAGATGAAACTGAACCTTCTACATGGATCGGAAAAGGTTCCACTGCCTTTTAACATTTTAAACCTCTTACATATGTATTCTTGTATTATAGCTTTCTTGCACATTGCCATGTGGTTGTAGGATGTATGACCATTACATCCTTTTGTAGTGCTAATTAAGCTGCAACAAGTAGTTGCCACACCACAATGCATTCTTAATGTGATTGGGCAGCTATTGTTATTCTGATGTTGTATGATATTATTGATTTTGAGAGAAAACTAATGTAGTAATGTTACTTTTTCTGTTTCGAATTGATGTCATTTTAGCCTTCTCAACTTTTCTCAAAATACATGCAATCCCAGAATTTCAAGGCACTTTGACTTCCTTTCTTGCCTTTGCTCAATATATTCTATCACTGACACAAATAGATGAATGGCACACCACTGGCCAAGAAGGTCATTTGAGTCACATTCTTAATCCTTGTGCATAACACCCTTCATTCCAAGTTGGAAGTCATTTTAGTTTGTACTAAGTGACTAAGTCAAACTTGCCAGGTTTGAATTAGTATATAAGAAAAATATATTAATATCTACAAGATTAATTAAATTAAATGCACTATCAAAATGTACTTCATGGTGCATTTTTTTTTTTCTATAAACTGTGTCAAGGCTAGAGAATTTTGACTTAGGACAAGGCTAAAATGACTTTTCAATTTGGAATGGAGGGAGTACTTTTTACTTTGAGGGCGTATTTATTTAGGTTACACATTTTGTCTAGTATCTTCCTTCGAGCATGTATGCCCTGCTGCATCGGTAAGAAGTACCCAATTCAATGCCTTTTTTCATCATATATATTACTACATTTTGGATGATTACTCCATATTGTTCTTTACCAGGATTTGAGCTTTCAGTATGCTCATATGTCAATGTTCCTGCAGGTCAACTCTGTGTTGCCAAGGGTGAGTTGCAAATGGCGTCTGACTTCGTTCAAGATTGTGTTGGATGAAGATGGGAACAATTTTCCAGCTCTACTTGGTCAGGTGATATTTAGGTTGTTTAGATGGGTCCCATAAGGCCATGAGTCATGAAATATGGATTCTTTCAAATTGTTTCTCATGTTTGTCGTAAAAAAAGTTTCTCATGTGGAGTCTATTGTAAATGCTGATGCATATAGTTTTGGCTTGCTTGGTTATGATTTAAGCCAGTGGAAGTGTCACCATGTTATGTGTTTCTACAATAGTTTAAGCATATCTTAACATTTAAGAGCTGTTGAACAATTTAGTTCCATGCCTCATCATTGTTTATTAAATGCTTGCTGTTTCACCACAATTAGCTGTGTCTTGTTCTGTATCCTTTAATTGACTCTTTAACATGTGTAAGATGATGACATAACTTGCTTGGATGATGGGTTCAAGGGCAGGATTTAATTTATGCAATGATCTGGGGATCTGGGCCAGATCTGGAGAAGACAAATAAGAGGGAATATATTTTTTTTTTTATTTCTTGTTTGATCTAAAGGGAACTGTGTTTTTCCTTAATTGTGGGAGCTCCAAACAATTGAATACCGATTAACAGAAAATTAGATTCGTATGGGTTCTTCTTAATTAAGCAGGATTTCTAACCAAATATCTGTCGTGATAAAAAAGCTTACACTTTTTTTTTATTTAGACTGTGCGTTGTGTGCTGCATGTTTGATGGATGCCAGCCTGATCTAAATGGGCTTCCCTCCTCCATTAGGGATGATATGTATATGTGGGAGCTGTGGCTGGGGCTCGAGGGATCTCTCATCTTCTCGCCCTGCAGCCCTCCAGTTAGACTGATAGGTCTCCCTGGTCTTGGGTTGTTTGTTTCCTTGGTAACAGATGATCTAGTGTGTGCGTATGGGTGTGGGGGTATGATACCCCTTTTGTATTTTTGACGGGTTCTTCACCCTTTTTTTCCTTCTTAATATATTGATACGCAGCCCTCCTGCGTGTCCGGGGAAAAAATATTTGCTGCTGATTCAGTGACATACCAACTTGTGTTGTGGGCACAACTTAGATTCGGATAGACAAGCTTTCATTTTTTTTTGAATTTTCTGTGAAACATAATAAATATACCATTATTTATTAATTATTTGTAAAATCCTAATTTAATTTTCGAATTTGCTCTCACAGGCCTCTGTTTACTTTTTTTTGATGGGCGAAAGCGGAGCAGCAGCACAAAAAATCATTGGAGCATTATAGGAACTCATTAGATCTCTACAAGGTTCAATACATAATAATAAATGATTAACTTACAATGATACTTGTTCGTGACATCCTGACAAATTTCCTGTTGACTTTTTGCACTTCTTAGAGAGCTCTCTGGGTCTACTGCAATTGTCCTGCTGCTGTAAGACTTGGAATAGCCTTTTGCCGATACAAACTTGGACAAGTAGAAAAAGCTCGTCAAGCTTTTCAGCGAGTTTTAGAGGTCAGCATTATTTATTTCACTGGGCAGAAAATTTGTATGTAAGGTAAATACATTTCCTTAACCAATGCAACTTAAACTTTACAGTTGGACCCTCAGAATGTTGATGCTCTAGTAGCACTTTTCGGAATCATGGATTTGCAAACAAATGAAGGTAAATTCTCTGCACAGGTGTGAGGTTAAAATCTTAAAGTTTCCTGTTCCCCCTCATTCTAATTCAAGAGTTTCAACCTGCCTGTAGCTGGTGGGATTCGGACGGGAATGGAGAAAATGAAAAAAGCATTTGAAATCTATCCTTATTATACATTGGCACTCAACCACCTGGCGAACCATTATTTCTTTACTGGCCAACATTTTCGTGGTTGAACAATTGACTGAGACGGCTCTTTCTTCAAGCAATCATGGACTACTGAAATCACATGCTTACTATAACTTAGCCAGATCGTACCACAGTAAGGTAATATACTCTTTCCATGTACATATAAAGCTAATAGTGGTCTTTTCCTTGTTTCTTTGTTGGCATTTGGATTCCTTTGTTAAAAATAGCCAACCACATTTATTTATGCATATATTTGGTATTTTAATAAAATGCAGGGGACATTGAAACTGCGGACGATATTACATGGCATCTGTTAATGAAATCAATAAACCACAAGACTTTGTGTTACCATATATTGGTAGAGTTCCGTGTCCACATGCTTTATCTTTTCAATTTTGTTTAGCATTGTTTTATTTTACTTAATAAATTCTCAGCATTTATGCATGCTCACATTTTTTTCAAGAATCAGATATCATAATATAATTTATTATAAGCTTCTCTGATTGTGCTTATCCCTACTACTTGCAATGTTCTGATTTACATGCATTGGATCCTTTTTTAGCACGATTAATCATGAGACCTTTGTGCTAACTAACTTGATTAAATGGTTCTATTCTTTAAATTCCATAATATCCATCACCTTGATTCAAGGTTTTTAAGGCGTAGCCTAGGTCTCCATGCACAAAAAAAAAATCTGGGTGTCCAGATGCTAAAAAAATCTGGGCGTTCCCGTCGCCATGACAAAAAATCAGCAAAATGAGAGATGGGAGGCAGAAGAGAGGAAGTATGGAGGACTCGGAAGGCCAAACACTGGTCTCTGCTCCCATCCCCATCGACTCCAGGCGCTCTGGCCATCACAGACTTCTGCAACATCAGTGATCTGGGAGGGGCAGCATGCAGCAGCAGTCAACAACTCTTGATCTGGAAGGGGGCAGCACCTGCAGTGGGGAAGGGGGTGGCTTGCCACGTCTCTCGCCTTTAGCGCCTTAAAACCTTGCCTTGATACTTCTCTCTATCCACTAGGTTTAAGCATACATTTGATGCAGAAAACTTCTACACCTATTAGTTTTTTTTTTCTCGAAAACGCAGGAGAACTGTGCTTCATTATATTGAGAAGAGAAAAAAGGGCAAGAGCCTATACAACACCCCACACAACACACACACACACACACACACACTCACGCCCCAACAGATGCTAGGATTACATTCGCGCCGGTGGCACCATTATACAAGACGACCGCATCTGAGTTAAACCACTAACCACTGAGGAGGAGGGCAGTCAAGGAAGACAGTCCTCGAGCCCCTGCCATAGACCACAAGCGGTGTTCCTCGCTGGCTAAGATAAGGGCAGCAGCTAAGCTTGGAGCTGCTCCATCAAAAACACACCCGTTGCGGTGGTTCCAAAGAATCCAAGCTCCCAAAATAATAAGAGAATTAACTCCTTGCCTTATTAATCCTTCATCGGTGCTATTGCTAGTGTTGTCCCACCAGGCAAGGAAGGATATCTCTGTAGGCTGAGGGGACGGGTTTTGAAGACCAAACCGCCTGAACATGTTGAACCAGAATTCCCTTGCAAACACGCAGTTGGCAAGGAGATGATCGATAGTCTCCTCTTCTTGATCACCTATTAGTCAACACTGAAATACTGATTGCGAACTACAGAATCTAATGCACTGCAGTACTGATCGTTGTTCATTGAACCACAGCTCAATGAAAGATAATTCATTCTTTGTGTAAATTCTTCTGGGTATAGAAGGAAACAAGCTGAAGTTTTTTCATTCAAAAAGTATATGTTTGATAGTTATAGTTAATCAGTAGGATCGTTACAATGTCCTTGAGGTGCGAGTCAGGTTGGTTTCTGTTCATAGTAGAAGTCAGAATCAACATTGAACTGGAGGACATGCGTATCGTGTCTATCTATGGTGTACCTACTGAGTGAACGAAACATTATGCACAGTATAATATCAGTCAATTAGTTAATGTGAGTGCCATATTGTTATGGTGCACATCTTTTGTGTGTCATCAAGTAAAAATTGAATAGCTCCCACACCAGCTTGATCGTAAACTACCTATATGACATCGACAATTAATATTTAACAGCTCTAATTTTCTTTTCAATCTTCTTCCCTAGGTGCACACATAATACATGCAGCCTAGATTAAGCATGTTTGGTCATTTGGAGCACTCCACTGTATATTCAGTTGATGTTTATAACACAATATGATCTGAACCAGGACTTGGTCAAATTCAATTGAAACTTGGAGACCATAGAAGTTCACTAGTTAGCTTTGAGAAAGTTTTGGAGGTGCACCCTGAAAACTGTGAAAGTTTGAAGGTAAGGCATATATATCTAATGAAACACTTATTCTCCGTTCATCTATTTGCAACATAGTGTTGTATTTGTGAAATGATTTTATGTTCATTCTTCTAGGCTATTGGTCACATACATGCAAGAGCTGGGGAAACTGAAAAGGCTATAGAAACCTTCAAGAAAGTTACCCGTATTGACCCAAAAGATCATCAGGTACTCTTGCCCCGTGGGTCAAAAGTAGTGGTAACATGGTCCCAAAACATGACTCTGGCACTAATTTGTTCCCCAAAACATGATCATTTTATTTCAATATACAATTATATGAGTATGATATCTATTCAAATTACTTCCTGTTCTTGTTCAGTCCTAGACTCCTAGTTGCATTCTTACTCTCTGTTTTGAGGCCATGCTTTAGCTTTAGTGACCCATTATTTCATGTTTGCATATAACCTAAGTTAATGAAGATTATTTTGCAGGCATTTGTGGAACTTGGTGAATTGTTGGTAGAATCTGACTGGGCTGCTGCAATGGAATACTTGAAGACAGTAAGCTTTTCAGTTAGCTATAATAGTTTTGGGTTTGATTTTTATTGTGTTGTCTGATATTGTACTTCTAGTGCAGTTCTGTATAAATTTCTATGATTCCCCTTATTGTTCTATAGAAAGATGCACGATTCAACAGAACTAATCATGAAAGTTAGCTTTGAGTATTGTGTTGCCCCAAAACTGTTTGACTTAAGGCATAAAGAACTGCTAGGGCTGCAAATTCATTTATGTGCTTTCTGCTTGGGTTTTACCTTCTTCTTTCTATCTGATCTCCCCTAAAACTTCGGGGGTAACACAACTCTGCTCTCCTTGAAGTTCAGTTTTCCCATTGTGCTGCATCATATGCTTGACATTGTTGCACTCAAAGTTTTGTCGTCAGCATGATGAACCATGTACATACTCCTCCAGTTTGGTATTAGAAGTCGTTTTAGGACAGTGACACGGTCTCCAAAACACAACTTTGACCTCATGTTATTATAAAAATATTTATGGAAATGTGATATATGTATACTTTTATCAAAGTATTTTTAAGACAAATCTATTCATATAATTTTCACATTTACAAACCCAACAACTTAAAAAGTTATTGATAATTTATATTCCCAATGTTTGACCCAAACCTTGTCCAAAAAACGACTTCTAATACCAAACCGGAGGAAGTAGTAGTTTCATGGGCTGGTGTCATCTGAGATAGTTTCAGGTTATGGTCTTCTTCTTGTCATTGTTAATTATTTGTTGCATTATACTTAACTGTTTTTAGCTTCATGTCTTGTAAATACTGAAGACTTAAGAAATGTGTTCACTGCTTGCCTTTTTTTTTTTTTGGTCCACTATGTACCCTGTTCTCATTAATCCTTATCCTTAAAATATAAAAGTCTTAACTAGTAGTGCACAGGCTAGAAATCTCCTCAAGAAGGCAGGGGAGGCTGTCCCTGTTGAGTTGCTCAATGGAATTGGACTTCTTCATTTTGAGAAGGGAGAGTTTGAGGTTTGCTTATTGTCAGTGCACAGTACGATGAACTATCATTTATACCGGTCACCACCCTTATTAAATTACACTTTCAGATGGCAGAACAGAGTTTTAAGGAAGCACTAGGTGATGGTCTTTGGGTTTCAATTATGGACGGGAAAGTAGGCAGCTCTATGGTCAACGGGAGTGTCCAGAACAAGGATCAGAGCTTCTTTCACCAACTTGAAGAAGAAGGTGTACCTCTTGAATTACATTCAAATAAAGTAACCACACTGTTTAATTATGCAAGATTACTGGAAGAACTCCATGATTCTGTCAGAGCAAGCTTCTTTTACCGTTTCATAATTTTCAAGGTACTCCTGCTCTTGTCCTCACTAGCCTCTCCATTTTGCTACACTAATGCCTATCAGAGCTCATAACCCCCACCCACTACCCTTCATATACTGAACTGTGCCCAGCGTGACCCGGCGTCTATGCAACATAGCCTTATTATTGAATAGTGACTGAAAGCTCATGATGGATACTCCGCCGTGCAGATTTAACTCATTCATCATCTTATGCTAATCATGCATACCCTGCTGATCATTTTTCATATGAAAGATATTTTAATAGTCCCATAAATGAAATTATCAATTATTTATCAGTGTTTTTCTTCCAAAAAGTGCGGTTTGCACTGGGTTCCTATTGAACTACTAAAATATAGCCTATAGCATTATGCCTTTACTTGCTGGGTTTCCTGTGCAGCAATGGAAAATACCTCCTGTGTCTTTTCCGTTGTGCTCTAATTCAGTTTTCTCATTAACAGTACCCAGACTACATAGATGCATATCTGAGGCTAGCGGCTATTGCAAAACAAAGGAACAATGTTCAACTGAGCATCGAACTGGTATGAGAAAAGTAATACTGTTTTTGTTCCATTTTATTAAATGAGAAAAGTAATACTGTTTTTGTTTTAGATAAGGGATGCTTTAAAGATAGATGAGAAGAACCCAAACGCACTGTCTATGCTTGGGTGTCTTGAACTCCAAAGCGATGAAACCTGGCTTACTGCAAAGGAGCATTTCCGTAGTGCGAAAAGAGGCCACCAATGGAGATACCTACTCTTTGCTTCAATTGGTACATAAGCTAATCTCACTATTTTGTTCACACTGTGAAAGAGGTTCCACTTTGCTAACTGCCATACCAGTTTAGTAAATATTGTTTCGGGAGGCCAGCAAGGGGTTTTGAACCTTGTGAAGTTCTTTTTTTAATTTTCTTCTGGGTTTCTCAAACTAATCCATTTTTCTTTAACATGTGAGAGCTGCATATATTTTATTAATTATTAGGACCAAAAGGATACCCCCCCCCACACACACACACACCCCCAAAAAAAAAGAATCAGACTTTGGTCTAAATTACAGTAGTAGCATATACTTCTGATACCTTTTTATTCCTGTTTCAACAAAATTAATCAGCTGCGCCTCCACATCTCATTTTTTTTTTCGCTTTTGTACAGTATTGTCCTTCATTTTTTTTGAACATAATTGTCCTTCATTTTTAATTAATAAAGCAAACAGTGGGGGCTCCTGCTGTATTTTCTCTAAAAAACATCTCGTTTTGATGGTGCTTCTGCTCACTAGATAATAATGAGGTGGTGCTGTGGTGGAACTGAAAACTTGGCGACTCATGAATTAAGTGCTCCACTTACAACATATAATTTCAATATTTGACATCTATATTGTTGTCATTTATGTTTTTTTACAACCGATCATTTTGTCTTTTATTTATTCTTTTTTGTTTTTTTTTCAATTTTATTGAAGGGGAACTGGAATTACTTTGCTGCCAACCGTCCTGAGAAAAAAGCCCGAAGGTTGAGGGCTACTCATAGGGAGAAAGCCATGGAACTCTATCAGAGTGTATGCTGTTTACATTTTCCTTAGCAATGTGTTATTCATACTAATTAAAATGGATTACTCATACCAGTTAAAATTATTGGCTTCACATTTTCCTATTATTAAGTATACGTTAGACCCCTCAGGTTCGTATTGCATTTGAATGCTTGATTCACATGGCATATCTTTTATGTTCTTGTGCATATGTTTTTCCTAAAGAAATAAGATTGCAAACACTGTTGAAACTGCTAGTGTATGAATATAAACATACCCCCTCACAAGTCCATCTGCCTTTATAACAATTTAACCATTTAATATCTTCTTATTGGATGTTCTGGGGTGTGCTGCCAATATAGCTTGTACTGCTATAAAGCCCATCTTCAATTCTGTTGCCTGTTTAGCACAGCTTGAGATCTGAGATCCTGGTTCTACTGTAATTGATGACTAAATTAAAAGTGGTTTCAGGGAAATATTGGAAATATAAATACTAGCCTGGTATTCCTTTTTTATCCTTATTTTTAGTTTAATCAATACTGCATTTTACTGGTAATTTTGCTATGAGAAGTAACTAACTCTGACTTGAAATGAGACACCTGCATTGCATAATATCACTTTAGATCATAGTTTAATCTTCTGTTGGAACTTTTATGTTGAAAGATGGGAAGTCAATGGTAATGGAAGTTAGGTGCTATAGACTGATTTGGGCATGACCACATCACATTATTTTCCCACACTTTTTTTTTCTTTTTGGAGGTATAAAAAGAGCCTGTCATATCAAATGGAATAATGTGATTTGGATGTCCTTGTGCTGAGCAATGATTACTCAGAACTAGAACACAATACTTTGTAGTGGTGGAGGTCACTTAAATGCTAGTTTTGCTCATTTTGGGTCTAGTTTTGCTCACTCTGGGGGTCTAAATCTATCTTCTAGGTGTTTACAGTTGTAGTGCACTGTACAATATATTTTATACTTAATTGGGTTTTATGTGCAAAGTTCCCCTTGCTTTCTTTCCCTTAATGGCTTTGTTATGATAAAGTTGCACTTATACATTTGCCAGCATGTACTAAAGCAGCACCGTAGTAATATGTTTGCTGCAAATGGTATTGGAATCTTATATGCTGAGAGGGCCAAATGGGATGTCGCTAAGGAGTTGTTCACACAGGTCAGGAAGAGGGACATAAAGGTCATTGTTCTAATTTGGTGCTGTTCATGACCTTTGACTAATTAAATCAGCAATTTGAAACGAATTAGGTGCATGAAGCTGCATCAGGAAGTATATTTGTACACATACCTGATGTATGGATCAATCTGGCTCATACATATTTTGCTCAAGGTCATTTTCAACAAGCAATTAAAATGGTAATATTTTGCTTGCCTGCCCCTCTCTGCCTGATGTATGGATCAATCTGGCTCATACATGAGATGTGGCGAAGTTACTAATTCATGCACAGACACACAACGTGAGGTAACATTGCTTGTTCCTTCTTGTAGTATCAAAATTGTCTGGGAAGTTCTTCCACAATACAGATGCAACCATCCTATTATACCTTGCCCGAACACACTACGAGGCTGAGCGATGGCAAGACTGCAGGAAAACTTTGCTGAGAGCTATACATTTGGCTCCATCAAATTACTTGTTGCGGTTTAATGTAGGAGTGTCAATGCAGAAATTCTCGGCTTCAACCCTGCAAAAGACAAAACAAACAGTTGATGACGTCAGTATTGTTTCTCTTTTTCCCTTGCCTCTTATATTTATTATTATGAAATGCTTGCAAGAATACCTCTACAACATGACTTGATGGTGCCTATTTGTATCTCATAGTTTTGAGAAACCAAGGTATTAACAAATACTCCCTCCGTCACCAAAAAAGGCACTCCTTTTGGGACGGAGAGAGTAGTAGTTTTAGAAAGGCCAGGTGAGTAAAAACATGGTTTAGAAAAAGGAGGTCCAGAGTGGAGTTTCTAAAATTCTAAACAGGTTACAGTTTTATCTACTGTAGTTTCCAAAAGCATCAGATTTGTTGTTTCCAAGCATTTAGTTTTCCAAAACCAAAGTATCTTACAAAACCATACTATTTTTTTTTTTTTTTTTATCAAAAAAGCGGGGATACGACCTTGTATCTGAACAGGACATTATTGAAGCTGCTTCTCCATGTATTATTATGCTATTATATTGAATGTGACATGGAATACACCACTGTACACAAGCTGCTGCATATTTCAGTGCTTAAGTCACGGATTCAGCAATTTATTTACACAACTATAATTGTTTGCATTAAAATGTTCATTAAAGAGCCATGTAGAGAGCCTCTTGGAGATGCTCCAACAAAAAAATGAAATAAAAAGGGCCTTATAGTTTCTTAATCAAATTTATCATTTCTTCCATTTAGTCATATAATTGATTTTGACTATATATATATATATTTAATTTATTAGTCCGAAGCAACCACTGATCCTCTTTCTATTTTTCCATTTTTATAGGTTCGTGCCACAGTCACTGAACTTCAGAATGCTATTAGAGTTTTCAGCTTGTTGTCCGTTGCATCAACATACCACTCCCATGGTTTTGATGAGAGGAAAATAGAAACTCACGTTGAGTATTGTAAACATTTACTTGAAGCTGCTAAGGTTCACCGTGATGCAGCTGAGCAAGCTGAACAGCAGAACAAGCAAAAAATGGAAGTTGCTCGTCAGATTGCTTTGGCAGAGGAAGCTTCGCCAAGGGCAGAAGAACAGAGAAAAATTTCAGGTCTATATGTTTCTTGAATTCTTTCATGAACTTCAATGATCTTATTTGCCAAAGATTTTTGGTCTGTTGTTAATGTGGTGTTCGTAACAGTTAGAAAAGGAGGAGGGGAAGAGGATGAGCTAAAGCAAGTAAAACAACAGGAGGAACACTTTGAGCGTGTGAAGGTATTTTATACGTATCCTTATAAACCAGAGGAAACAATTTAAAAATACTCTGCTGGTTGATCTCATTAATGGTTGCACCTTATTATATCTTGTAGGTCATGTGCTCAGGATTCCTTCCTTTCTTTGTAGTGCTGCAAATACGTTGACTATGTCCATTACTGCACAAAGTATGCTCATTCTATTGTTTTTTGGTCAGGAACAATGGAAAACATCCAGCCACGCCCCTGGCAAGAGAAAAGATAGATCTAAGACTGAAGATGAAGAGGTGGGAAATGAAAAGAGGAGGAGGAAGGGAATTAGGAAGAGGAAGGATCAAAAGACAAAGATGCAGTATGGGGAAGAGGAGGAAGATGAATACAAAGATGAACCAGAAGCAGATGATGATTATGCAGACCTGGCGAGGTATAATGGTGCTGACAATTCAGAGAGAGCCCCAGATCACCTTCTTGCGGCTGCTGGCCTTGATGATTCCGATGCTGAAGATGACATGGTTAGGACTGTGTTGTTTTCGTAAACAATTATATTCATTATTGTCTATATACATTTTACTATGTATGTTCATTTATTTACCTTTGGAAAATTGAATTTCAACTTTCATTGATCTGCAGTCTCAAATTTCCTGTCAGTTTTAGCTCTTGCCTTTTATATGCTTATAATAACCAACATACTTTTCTTTTCGACGATTTGGTGCCAAATTACCTTACACACTCTTTTCTGCTGCAGGGCCATCCTCAATCTGCAATAGAACGGAAGAGACGAGCTTGGTCAGAATCTGAAGACGATGAGCCAGTGAAGAAACCAGCAGCACCACCTAGCCCGGGCACTGATGGTTTGAGCGAATGAAAGGAACGGAGATAATGTTTCTTGCAGTGAAGATTAACAAGCATGAATCTTTGCTTTAGGTTAGCAATGATGTTGAATTGGAGAGTTTCAGAACGTCACTCTATATAGGTCAGTCTGGCGGTGATGGCCTATGGTACTTTATACACTGTATATTTTGTTTTTCACATTAGTTTACGGAGGTGTTTAAACTGCTGGTTTCTGCAGTCCTATTAGGTTGAAACCTGTATGTGTTTTTAGCTGGGGTGCATAGTTTTGCATGTCAAGTTTCAGCAGTTAGATTTCCCAATGGACGTCAAGTGTCATAGAGAATGCCTAAAAGTGGTTTTAAAAAGGTTGCAATGAATCGCACCAACATACATAGATAGGTCTATTATACACATAGTAGCACTCGAACAACAAGTTCCCAATTCAATACACAACCAACAATAAACTATTTGAGGGTTGACTCTGTTGTATAAAGCATGAGTCGGACCACCCAATTTGGGCAGATTCAGAACAAACGACAAATAGGAGGAAATATTTAATCTATAATTCTTTCCAGGATGGTGCCTTATTCTCCATATAAAGTGCAAATTTGGAGATGTATATGCTGCAAAAGCCAAAAGGTAGCTTCGTTTACATGAGTGAAGAAATAAAAACAGATTAGTCCTGGTCGATGTTTTCGTCGATCCAGAAGACAAGGTAGGATCAGTTTGCCAACAAAAATCTTGCGAGGTGGATATTATTCAATAGTTGTTGATGCAGAAAATTCTCGAGATGCCCCGTTCAAATAACAGGAGATCAAACTGTCAGATGCTAACCACAGTGAATATTCAGAATATGCAGGAGGAGAACACACTGTACTCCTATCTATCTACATATCCTATGGATAATTCTCAGTTTGGCAGTCACGTGAAGACTCAAAAACCGAAGTGCTTCTTTCTGAAGTCTTCATCCTCTGCATTTGATCTACAGTACTAACTAACAGAGCAATACTGCACTAAATATGCACCAAATATCCTCTGCATTTGATGTGACACGTCCTAGCTGCCTACAACTTTTTTTTTTTTAGATCACGCCTAAAAGCGCGTATTTTATTAAGAAAGAGTTTTGAATACATGAAAAGGGGACGGCAACCCGTGGTTCTGAAGCCCACCTAACAACAACTCCCAGCTGCCTACAACTGTACTGTGAATACTGCAATGCATCTGGAGTGAGACCTAAGAACTCGCGAGAAACTTCATCAACGGCACGAGCTCTGATCGATTCAACCTTGCAAACATCTCATCTGCTCAATATGCTGCGAAAGGATCAACCGTGCATCTACGAGCCCAGGTCCTAGCTAGGGTTTCCCCATCTCTCCCGCCCCTCTTCCCTACGTCGCCGCCGCCGCCGCCGGGCCTTCCCTTTCCCCTTCCCCTCCGCCGCTCTCCCTCCCAAACCCCTCGCACCCGCACAGATAACCCATCTTCCCCTACGCCGCCGCCGCCGCCGAGCCATGGACTCCGACTCCCGCTCTAGCTCCGTCACCGTATTGGAGCTGCGGATGAAGAAGGAGTGCTACCTCAAGAATGCCCTGGAGGCGCTCAGCGGCCCGTTCAGTACGGCCTACTTCGACTTCACCAGCACAGGCCTCGTGCTCAAGGCCACGGACACCAGCGGCGGCGCGTTTGCCGTGCTCGAACTCAGCTCCGAGTCCTTCGATCACTACTCCTGCGACCACGAACACTTCTCCGTGGGTCTGAACCTCGCCGCCGTCGCCAAGATTTTCAGCTTCGCCAACGACAACGACGACATCACCATCAATTACCAGCTTGAGGACGGGTGGACCTTTCCCATCTCGTTGCAGTCGCCAGGCAGTCATGTGATCAGCAGTTTTCATTTGGATTTCGCGTTGAACGCCATCTACATCCCCGTCGGCGTCCCGGAATATCCGGAATCCATCGACCAGGCCATAGTCTGCATGCCCTCTGCCAAGTTTAAGCATTTCTGCGACAAGCTCAGCTATGACACCGGGGACAGGAAAGCTGTTATCAGTATCTCAGTGGATAGGGACAATGTCCGCTTCTTCACTGACAAGACAACAGCAATTGTCCGCCTGCAGACCCAAAATGGTGACAAGCCAAATGAAGCTACCCGTATAGTGATGAAAGAAAAGATTTCCCTGATTTCCCTGACCTTTGGCCAGAGGCACCTGAAGAACTTCTCCAAGGCATCTACCCTGTCTGATCAAGTGACAATCGAGCTTTCGTCCAACCTACTTGTGGTCGAGTACAAGATCGCAGAGATGGGCTACATCAGATATCATGTGATGCCAGCAGACAAGGAAGCTGAGATGGAGGGGATCGAAGACGAAGATATGATGCAGAACTGATGACTAGCGGGGATAACGTATGGTCATGGTTCCTACTTTGTCTTTCATGTTACCTACTTTATCTTTCCACCATCGTTTGCTTGACTATTGTTTGCAAGCAAAAAAGATGTGATGTCTCATCTGTTTGGGCGAGCCAATGGCGATTCTACCATTATGAGAATCGGCTTCGCAAAAATACCATCGCGCAAAGGGGATTCGCGGATTCACCATTATGAAGCGTGACCTTCCGCTGAAATACCATCCTGAGGTCTTTACAACTCTTTTGTGACTCATTTGCCCCTGCCCCATTCTTTTTTTTCTGGTTTCATGAACTCTGTACGCGTGCTTCGCCGTGTTCGACGTCGTCGGCGGCGCCATCCACAACCTGCTGGGCCTCGCGCCACCCTCTTCCTGGGCTCCCTCACCTACCCGCTCTACGTCGCGTCCTTCCTCTTCCCGGTGGCGGCGGAGACGCTGCTGGGCGCCGGCGCGGGGGCTGCTGTTGGCGGCGCAGGGCGCCATCATGACGTCGTACCCGCCGCCGGGCCGCCGGGGCTCCTACATCTCGCTCTTCTGGTGCATCTTCAGCCTCGGCAGCGTCCTCGGGGGGCCTCATCCCGCTGTCCCTCAACTACCACGGCGGGAACGGCGCCGGCAGCGTTAGCGACGGCACCTACGTGGCGTTCATGGCGCTCATGCTGGCCGGCGTCAGCGGCGGCTCATCGTGGTCGTCGGAGGCCGGCGAGATGCTGCGGCTGCTCGGGGACTGGAGGATGCAGCTGCTGGTGGTGCCGGCGTGGGCCAGCAACTTCTTCTACACGTACCAGTTCAACAACGTGGACGGGCTGCTCTTCACGCTGCGCACCAGGGGCCTCAACAACATCTTCTACTGGGCCGCGCAGATGCTGGGATCCGCCGCCATCGGCTACCTCCTCGACCACTGCGGCGGCGCCGGCCGCAGGAGGAGGCCTGCTCGGCGTCGCCGTCGTCGCAGAAGCTCCGTCGCGGCCTCGACGGCACGCACGCGAGCTGCAGCTTCGCTGCTCCGCCGTGGCCTCAACGGCGCGATGCAAGCTGCTCCGCCTGACTTGCAGGTCGTAGGTCGGCGCGGCCCCGCCGGACATGCAGGCGCGCGGCCATGGCGGCCTCTCCTACGGCGGTGTGGCCGGGGCCGGAGCTCGCGTCCGTCCGCGCTGTTGCCGCCTATCGAGTTCGTCCGAGCCAACGAAAGAAAGCGGCAGGGGCAAATGAGGAAGAAAAAGACTCTTAAAGCGCTCGGATGGTATTTCAGCGGAAGGTCACGTTTCATAATGGTGAATCCACGAATCCCTTGGCGATGGTATTTTTCGGGCCCGGCCCGTCATAATGGTAGAATCGCCATTGGCTCGTTTGGGCCGCCGGTTTTCAGCTGCTTGTATCTGTATCTGTTGCGAGTCCTTGGATTTACAGTGAATTTAGATGAGTGGATTTGTGCTTTGTGCATTGGTATATACTATGCTCTTTGATCTGGTAAAAAAAAAAAAACGTGCATCTACACGTCCCACGTCGGCTACCTTTCGGGAAGGAAATCTGAAACTGGAGGATAGGCCAATTGGAAATGGCCCGTGGAATGCTAAAATAGCAACGCAAACAAGATCGTTTGAAGAAGCAAACTTGCAGAAATCCGTCCGTAGAATGCACAAATTCAAAATGTTGGAACATACAGGGATGAGTCTGTGCCTCCATTTTCCAATCAATATATTTTGCTCCTGGAGCAGACATTCATCTATAGAACATATGTTTTCAGGCAAATTCCAGTAAAAATCTTTAGCCATCACACGGCAACTTCATTAAACATCGCTGCAGCTGCAGGTTCAAACACTCAGCAGGCTCTGCTGTTTATTACACCACGTGATTTTCATCTTACTTATAAGAGGGCGTCTGCACCCAGTGCCATATCTGGCGCCATGGCTACCTTGGCCATGTTAATTAACGCCAGTGCCAAATGTGCAGAGACAGCCACTGAAAACCTAAGCACACTCCTCTGCTCCTTCTGACTGCATTGCATTGCATTTCGTCAGAAGAGCAGGGAAACAGTACAGACATGAGCACACCACAAGCTGTACACAGACAGGGTCGTTGGTACCAAAGCCAGCTCGGTCGATCAGTCCAAATGGCGCTGGATCAGTAGCTCCAAAGACTGACCTCGCATTCGTACTCGTCCTCGAACCACGCCGACTGCCCAGCGGCCGGCTGCGGCGGGTCGATGAGCATCCCCTGCGCCATGTCAAGATACCCCTGCATTTCGAACTCCAGCCCATCGTCCATCGGGTAGTAAGTGAAGTCGCCACCGAGTCCGCCGCCGCTCCCTGTGCGCAGGGCGCCGCGACCGCCGCCTCGGAACCACCCACATTGTGCTGCTGCTGCTGCTGCTGTCCGGGCTGCGGGCGGAACAGCTCGGCGGCCTCGACCGCGGCGCGGCGTATCTCGTCGTGGCCCGCGCCGATCGCCGGCACGCGGAGCCTGCGCGGCGAGTCCGCGAAGTTGAGGCACGCGGCGCGGCCGCGCAGCGCGAGCGCGGCGACGTCGTGCGCGCGCGCCGCCATCTCGGCGGTCTCGAAGGTGCCGAGCCAGATCCTCTGCCTGCCGTGCGGCTCCCGCACCTCGCACACCCACCGCCCGGGGTTCCTGCTGCGCACGCCCTTGTACACCGGGTGCCTCGTCTCCTTGAACTTGGTCCGCCCCGCGCGCCGCTTCGGCGGCGCCGACGACACCGTCATGTACGAGGCGCCGTCGTCCTCGTCCCCGCCACCGCCGCCAACGCTAACCACCGGAGGAGGAAACGTCGACGTCGAGTAGCCGCCGCCGCTGCCGTAGTAGTACGCCCAGTCCATTTGATCAGTGATGAATGAGTTCACTCGAGAAGGAGGAGCGTCTTGGATTGCGTGGTTCAAATTTGGGAGGGAAGCGGCGGGCAACGGTTTCTATTTATATGGCTCGGAGCCTCGGATAGGTGGATGATGGGTTTTTAGCCGGATCGGGGACCGGGACGTACGGACGCGGGGGCGTGCACTGGTGCAACGCGGCGTGACACGAGGGGCGCCAGCCAGGCCAAGGGCGATGTCCGATTTGCGAGAGTGCGAGGCCGGGTCCGCGAGGGATGGATGGGATGGTGCTCGCGTTCTGGTTGGGTGGGGGGGTGGGCGCGGCGGGGGCTGGCTGGCTGTCGGACCAGCTGGAGGCCGCGCGGAGGCGGAAAGGGACGCGCGCAACGCGGAGGCATGGGGTGGGGCGGGCTACGGCGGCGGGAGGCGGACTCGGTCACCCACCCAGCACCAGCAGTCCATCACGGTGGTGGGCTGGGCTTGGCCTTGTTTGTTGTCATTGCTATTCATGAGGGCTGTGGCGTTGAAAAGAAGCCCCAAGAGGAAGGAAGGATGGAGTATTTAGCTGGGCTTTAACTTTAAAAGCGGACGGACGTGGACCCGTGTGAGTTGGACTCGCAGAGCGCGTGATCTGTGTCAGGCGGACGGAGCCGTCCGTTATGGGTAGATGCGCTCTGGGCGTGTGGGGTCTTGTTGGCTTGGCCTTGCGGTTTTCAGCTCTGGATAATGAGTGACAGCGCCGGTTTTGAACAGGTCCACGAGCTAGGTGCATCTGCATCTCAGTGCACGATGGGTCCGCCGTCCACGGGACAGGACTGGGGCCCGTGGAAAGTGCGACAAATTATTGTATCGCCACCACACTGGCACTGTGTTCCGTACTCCTTGCTAAGTAGCTACTACTCGTAGATAGAGTAGATTCGTCCTCAGCTTGTACAGTAAGTCTGCTGCCGGGTGAAGACTCTTCTTGTGGACATAGATAGATATAGCGTCCAAACCTACAGTAAGTAATAGATATTATTCAAAAGTTTGGCAGCCGATCTACAGTACTAACTAACAGAGCACACACCGGCCATTTGATCTGTCTACTGTATGTCGGATCAATTATGCACCTCCGAAAGGGAACTTGCGCCGGGCCTTGTTGATGTTGTCGGAAAATAATCAAAAGCCACCATCGATCATGGCGATCGATTCCCCTCGTGGCTCAGGGACAAATGCACGAACTCCACGATGACAACCCTACGTCCGTGGCGCCATGATTCGCTTCGTTCGTTTCGACACCGCCGCGGCCGCGCGCGCGCGCGCCGCCGTGCCAGCAGCTAGCGGCGGCTTTCTCGGCCTGCCCTGCTGATCCTGATCCGCTCCCAGGCGTCGCGTCGTAGGCCCCTGGCGACCAACGGCCAAGCCGCCGCGCTTTGGCTGTGCGCCCGTGGCTCGTCGGGCAAACTGCTCGCAGGGGAGCGCGTGCGCGGTCAGTGCCTGCCGCCGAGAGGGGTCAGGCCAGGGCCGGCCAGATGCGGCGGACCACGGCTCGGCTCTCAGCGCCTGCGGAAGTGTCCCATGCCATGCGGGCAGCAGCGTCAAAGATGGGAGTGGCTTTTGTCGTCTCGTCGGTAGTGCCCTCCCTCTGTCCCTCAGCAGATCAGCTGCGCGCTGGAATGCATGGACACGTGTTGCTTCTGGAGGGGAACTAGCCACGACTAGCTGTTGCCTGTTTTGTTTCGTGGTTAAACTTCTTCTACTGCGTTAATTTGGTTTGCGTTTGCATTGGTTGCGTACCGGTACTGTTGAGGTTATTTTTCTCTTTCACAAGTGCACGCTTGAAGTAATAACTTCGAAAGTACATTAATCAAAGATTCAAATATACAGTACATACCAATGAAGTTCGCAGACATGAAATAGCATCACAATCTATATGTTACTATGTATAGTAGTACCATCCTAAAAGGAAAATTGGGTAGGTGATGAGTATCACTTTTTTGCCGCCACGGGCAATAAGCGTAAATTAATGACCCAATGTCTTCCTCCGATCCTCAGGCGTCAACCATTACTATACAGTACCGCTATTCAATTAATCAGACTTTGTTGTGTCCCAAACAGGGCCTTGGGTGGTTCGTGGGCAAAATTTTTGAAGTCTGATAAAATTTCATTGAGTTACTTTTTTTCCAAAACAATAAAGCAAGAACTATAAAAATCCAGGGATATTTAGAGAAAGTGGAACATGATGGTAATAGAAGAGTTTTGGCGAACATATAAATATACGTATCGTATCTCAGCCTAAATGAAATGGGTTGCATATGTGTTATCTAGGTTTTTTTTTTTTTTTTTTTTTGAATATGTGTTATCTAGGTTGCAAGCAGGTTTGTAGGCATATGTGTTAAAGGTGTCGAAAGGAAATGTTTCGAAGATGCACATCGGTTGTTTTCAGTGGCCAAGTTGTTATGGTCTCTTGTTGTACCCTTACAATATGATGAGTAGTCCGTTTAGTTCTCCCTGCCCAAATTTACATCACCTGTCAAAACCCGGAAAAGTTGTTTGTCTTTCTTGCACATGTTTTTTTTTCTACTCTCAATAATATATGCAGGGCTGTTTTCAGATCTTAAAAAAAGTAAAGTAAAAGAAAAGAAATGGTGAATAAAGACAAGTTCCTCTACAAGCAATTGTTAGATCGGGCACACTGGCTCTTTTGTTCCACGAGATTAGTTCCTTTTTTTTTTTTTCAAAGGCAGCCCTAAATAGAAAATAACTACGATGATTTTTATGGCCTATATATTAAGGTGTCAACTAACTTAGCAAAATAAAGATGTGTCATTTAAGGTCTACATATACAAAAAAAATTGTGTCTACACAGGAAATAAGATCTCCATGTAACAAGTATGAAAACTATCACTTAATATGATCTTCATGTAACAAGTATGAAAACTATCACTTAATTTTTAAGTTGGAATTACCATAATGGCGGCACACCAGACTCGTTTTGAGTACCAAAGTAGGAGCGAATACACTAAAGTAGCTGATGTGGCTGTGTAGCTTCTTATTGCTCTCCTCATCAGTGATATATTGTGGAAACAGGCGTTTTGGCTTAAATATAATTCATCTCAAACCAGGCCAACACACACCGTGCACCAGACATGAAAGTTGGCAGAGGAAGATATACCGGCCCACGCTCTTATATCAACTACCACAATCTTAAGCAGAAAGCTGTGTGTATGCATATATATACTGTGCAGCAAATCAATTAAAGGGAATGTTGGAGTAGCCCTGAAGCGAGGCTACCCCCGGTAGGACGATCCACGCAACAAGGCAAGCCGAACACTAGACGGATGTCTGAGCTGGTACCCTCCTTTATTAATTCTCTGTCCGTGCGTTACAATGCCCCCTTGGGGGTCTATTTATAGTCCGTAGACTTTTACAATTCCGATCATACCCTCCTAATAACCCTAGTCCTCGACGCCCCCGCCGAACCCGGGGCATCATGGTCTTTTCCGCCTCGCGTCCCACCTACCCTTTGGGGTCACCCGATGTTTGAACGCGAGCACGCACGCAAGACAAAGGGCGATGGACATTCCTCAACTGACCCTCCGGCCTCGTAGAAGACGACTACTTTCGACTCTCCTCAACGCGAAGCCAGGGGGATCGGGCGGGCCGCCATCCATCGAGCGCAAACAAACATTAAGCCACACTTGGACGACCCGGGCGCCCGCACCCGTGCGGCGTCTCTCTACCGACGCTATTAGCGAATGCTTCAACATCCGGCACGGCGGGCGAATGCCAGCGCATTCGAGCCGCGCGTCCCTCGCACATGCTCATCGCCCGGCGATAAGCGCGGCATTCGCTTCCTACCCGTCACGGGCTTCGTCTTCATGCCGCTTCTCCCCGCCCGATCAAATCACGATGCGTCGGTTGGGTGCTTAGCCCGTTATGGCGAAAGCCTTAAACTTTCGCCCAAGTCTTCGCGAAACCTCACGGCTGTTCGGGCTTCAACCCCTTCACCCCGAAGTCCGTGGTGCGCCAAGACCCGAATCTGAACATTCGACCCTCCAAGGCGAATCTCGTTACCTTCAGCGTCATCTCTAGCCGGGTTTTCGGGACCGACCGTAGGGGGGGGTGGAAGCCGCCTCCCCCAACAAGTAGCCCCCCTCGGGACCAAGGGCGAAGGTCCTTCGTCCTCTCCTTGGTTTTCGGCCCGCATGGTAGTCAAGAAAAACCCTCTTATGCCGAATGCGATGGATGATTTTGTCCGCGAGGAGCAAGGTTTGAAAATTTATTATAACTATATATATTATTTATTATTATTATTATTATTATTATTATTATTATTATTATTATTATTATTATTATTATTATTTCGGGGAAGTCAAAAGCGACTGCGCCTCGGCCGCTACCGAGGTGGCGGATGGGACGCCGGCGTCCTCGTGAACAGATCCCCTTTATATAAAGAGGTTGGGGCGGGGCATTGAACTTCCCCGGCTCACTTGCCTCCCCTCGACACTCCAAGCCTCCTTGGCGCTCTGATCTTCGAGCTTTTCGGCCTTAGCTTTCGGCGTTTGAAGGCTTTAAGCTAGTATCTCCTTTTCAAGTAAGTTTCCTTACGTTTCTTACTTTTTCTCGTTTGGTTGAGTTGAAGCGCCCCCCTTTTTTATTTTAGGTTTTCGCCGTTTCCTTCTATTTTTTTGTATTTTTAGGTTTTGTTGACTCGGTAGAATGTCGGGTTCGGCTGCCTCGGGATCCGCTCTTAAGTCAAAGAGCTCGGATCCACCGGCCCGACTCCCTCGGGTTTAACTCCGGCTCAGGAAAATGTGATCGGCGCCACGCCTCTACAGTATAAACCCGCGACTGTTTTTCCGGCGATAGTGACGATGGATCGAATCGGCGGTTTAGTTAGCCCTCGATGCGTGGATGAGGATGTTGACATTGAGGGGTCTCCTTTTTGGTGGGAATCTATCGCCCCACGATGAACTCGATCTTTTCGGCACAACCCGGAGCCCGAGGCGTCTTTTGGGATGTGGAGGGTTCGGAAGACGAAAAGCTACTCAATCGTAGAAGGTTCCGGGGAGAATCCGGGGCCGCCGTCTCGCCGCGCGAAGTGTATTGGGGGCGGAACCTCGCGCGTTCGGTGGAAGTTTTGAATGATTAAGTCCTGGAAGGGTTTCATGGATCGTCCGGACAAGGTTGCTTTTGCCGCTCCGACCGGGAGAAGGTCCCAAAACAAAAACCCGTGAGGCGCTTCGTTTTCAAGCGATTTCTTCCGGCCGGGCTTCGGCTTTCGCGGTGAAGATGGTTTCGTTGGTGGTGTTCTTGAACGGTTTGGATTGCAACCGCATCACTTGACACCGAATGCATTCACCGCTTGGGGGCCTTCGTGCGGGCCATGAAAATGATGGGAGCCCCTTGTGTGTCGAACGTTCGTTCGGTTCTATGCGCTCCACAAGAAGCCGAAGCGGTCCGGGACGTGAGGACCAAGGAACATCAGAATGTCGGGGCTTGGGGCTTACACTTTCATTCCGAAAAAGAAACCTTCGACTTCGCCCACGCTTTTTGTAACAAGTGGACAAGATGGGCGCAGATTTTGGTTCTACGCGACGTGGTCGCGCCCGAAACGAGGTCGAAGCATCTACATCCGGCCTGCCCACCGGATAGTATCCTTGAGAGGCGAATGGTCCCCCTCAAGCGTCGCGAAATGCCATGCCGCGATTTTTGAAAATATCGAGGGGATGCGGAAGCCACTATGGCGTTCCTCGCTACCTTAAGCGAGCACCCGGACACTGTTGAGGAGTGGATTGCAATGGGGGTTCGGCCTTTGAGCTATGATGTAGGATTCGTTGTTGACCCTCCTAGATATAGCTATGAGATCGAATCTGCCCAAGCAACCGCTTCCTTCGCGCTTTCATTCAAGAGAGTGTTCTTGGAATATGTAATGGACGAAACCGATGCTTTGCCCCGGGAGCGGTTGGCAAACGCGAGTATGACATGGCCAAGGAGATTATTGGGGAGAATGCCCAATCAACAGGGTCTTTGATGCCATGGAGGTGCCTTATCCTCATCGGTTGACCGCCCGAGGCTAAGGCGGAAAAAGGCCGCGACGGAAGGCGCCTACCGCGGGAAGGCCGTTACTCGGGATTCGGCTCGCTTGAGCGGGTGAAGAGGCGTAAAACGCCGGAGAGGGAAGCCGAAAAGAACCGAAAGACGCTGGAGGTAGGTCGTGACTTGGCTAAGGTTCCCGCCTACGTGGCCCAGAAAAGGTTACCTTCGGTCGTACTTCGCCTCTTTGGCATTGTTACTTCGCCGGTACTTTTTATCTATCCTTCTTGGGTTTTTCGGTCGTGTTTTTACTATTTTACTTGTTACGCTGAAGCTTTTTCTAACTTTCTTTTTTTTTGCTTATGTTCATTCGTTCCTTTGCGTGGTTATTTCCGGTGATTCGGAAGAGATGGCCGCAAGGCCGTGAAGGACCCTCTTGCCACCCCCTCAAGGATCTTTGCCGGGATTCAACTTCGCTTGGCCCCAACTTTGTCCACAAATGAAGCGGCCCTCGCGATGCTTCCGCGCACGCCAATGCCGCCGCTATGAAAAGCGTAAGTCCAAGAAAGAGCTCCCCGCTCCGCAAGCGTAAAGCGCCGCTCAGAATAACCTTCCAAATTACAGGCCCACATGTACTAATTATCGGTTCAACGACCTTTAATAGTCACATATATGTGCACCTATAATCCAAAAGCACTATTAACTTTTCCAACCGAGGATCCGTTCACGAGGTCATCGCAAGATTACAACAATTTTCACACATAATCGAGTAAAAACAAATTTTAAAGATTTATATTACAATACTTTTACAATCATTTATTGAAACAAGTCTTACGTAGTTATAAGTATGAGTAGCGTTTTTATTTCACACCAACACTACTAGACCACGCCCCCCGGGTCTCACCTCTCACTCTTCATCACTTTCTTCTTCAAGAACTCGTCATGCAAAGACGCTCCTTAGGGCAAACATGACTCCCGGATCCTCGCAACATGGGTCAACAAACCCCCGAAAGTGCGGAGTACTCAACAAGGCTTACCCGACTAAAAAAATAGGAGGAGACTCGGGAATGCCGGTCTAATAGGAATCAAGGTAAGGCTTTTAGCAAGAATCAAGGACTTCTTTTGCGTAAAAAGCTTACTAGTAGTAAATCCTTACTTTCAACATTTTATTTTCAAGTAAATTTCTCACCTAATCTAGGTGATCTTATACTATAGCAACACTTGTAGAAGTTTCATCACTTATTCCATCTCTTCAATGCTCCATAATTAAACTACGATGTAAGGGGAAACCAAGTCTCCATATCCGGAAAGCACGGTGATTTCGAAATCGATTAACCCGTAAATTGGGAGTTCTTTCCACACGACATATGTAGCACTTAAGCTTGCATATATCAACCCTTTCCCTCGATACTCAAAACGGAACCGCGGCCCCACGCCACCCGAGAATACCGCATACACCTCCAATCCGGGACTTTAACCCACGAGGGTAACATGTACTCCCGCCATCTCTCCACTCCCCAAAGTCTTGGCGGTTGTATGCGTTTCCGATTTGACACCCCAAGATCGCTTACCGGAGTATGCGTCCCGAACTAGGGTCGACCGCGATGGGATAACACCCATGACAGACGTGCCATTGGTCCAACGACCTCAAAGAAATTGCGTTCCATAGTCTCAAATCCACATGTCTTACACGTTTCAAATCCTTAATCGACAAGCCGGAAATACTACAATCGAGACTCCATTCTCAATGCAAATTACCCGCCGGGTCTCAACTTATCACCATATCCCAATGGTTCCATCATATAACATCTTTTCTCATCAAAAAGCCACTTCAGGCTATCAAAAGGGACTTGTCACATTTTGACTCAAAAGTCTAACTAATATAGCCAAAGCTAAGCGTTCTAGTATTTTAGCAAAACAAAGTTATCAAGGTAGATATTGAAATAACAAGGAATGGTAATGCATCAATTAGGTTATCACTCAACTCCTATTACCTAATGCAAAGCATAGAGCAAAGGTGATATAAAAGCTTTGTAAAACACAAGGAATTGTTTAAATGAACCGGAGCTTGCCTTGATCGATGAAATATCCCTACTTCGGACGACGGATCGCAATACTTCGTAACTCGGGTCAATGTAATAGCCCCTCTTGAGAGACTTGATCAACAACTTCACAATCACCTTCGCTCACTATATGAAAGAATAACATATGCTTTACATGATGCCATGTATATAAACATGATGCGGCGAGGATGCATGAAAAGATAAACGCTTGAGTTCAACTTTCCTTCACGATAAAGTTGCAACCCAACAAAACCAACTTGTTGAACTACTCTTACGAGATATCATCACCATTGCCTAAGGAGTTCTCAAGGACCATTTGACAGTGGTGTGGTGTAGGGTTCACAAAACAACCCAAAATTCATCCCAAAACCCTAAGTTATAAAAACGCTAAACAATTTGTTTAACACATAAAATAATAGGGCATGAAATAATAAATATTTAATTTTCTCAAAACAAGCTCAAAAAATTTTGTACAAGTAGGTCAGGTCATAAAACAGTACCAAAATAATTTTCATGATTTTGGATAAATAAATTAATTATTAAAAATCAAGGAAGATGCATTTTTCAATTAAAATTTGTATTTTAAATCATGCCCAAACTATTCAAAATGCAAGTTTCAAATTTTTCATGGATAGACATATCCATGGGAAGGCTACACAAAAATTTTCAGAATTTTTGAGCTAGTATTTGAATTTGTACAAAATTTGGAAAAATCGGACACTATTCAAATAAAAAGGAATTGAATAAAACATTTTATAAAAAGAAAAGGGTTCTCGGGTTGAATTCGCATGTTATCCGTGTGGCCCATCGTTCATGGCCCAGCAGATGAAAGGTCGACCGCCCTTGAAGGAATGTTGGGCCGCCCAACATGAACAAGCAAGTTGGCCCAAAGATCGCTCACGGCCAGCGTGAGTGCTCACGGCTGACGGGTGTGGGCCAAGACATCGCATACAGCGCTGGCCGCGTTGTTCCGGGCTTCGCGATGGTCGAATGGAAACTAACTTCGTAATCGCGGGCTGGCCTACTCACCGTGTCGTTGACGTTTGGTTTGGGGCGAGGCGAAGCCGGAGATGGTCGGGCGACGCGGCGACGGGCCACCGTTCGCATGAACCGAGCTTCACGGAAAACCAATGAGCCGTTCATGGTCACCAGACGCCCTGCTTTTACTCCAAAGGACTAGCTTAGTTGGAGGAAAGCCACCGAATCTACCGGTGACGGGCGAGGTGAGGTGCGCAAGGAAGCTCGCTAAGAGGATGAGAAAAGATGGATTGGCAAAAGAGACGACGACGGTGGTGTGCGACGGGCGGGGAGGGAGGCGGTTCCGCGACGGCGAATTTGGGAAAAAGAAAAACGGCGGGCGACCACGGCAGATTTATAGGCATGGCCGGGTCGAGAAGGTGGCCGGAGGGGTCACGCGAAGACGCCCAGTGGTCGGCGCCGGCGACACATCGCCGCGGGACGGCGGCGCGACTCTTGACGCCCGCCCGGCGGTGGCGTGTTGGGGTTGGTCGGTAATTTTGTTCATCCCCCAAAATCCAACCCTAACTCAAAATTTCAAATTACTCCCAAATTTTGAACTGAACTCAAAATTTTCCAAAAAGTAACCCCCCTTAATTTTTCAAGATCTACAACTTTCTCAATTGGACCATTTTCAAATTCTGCCTCTAAATAGGACTTTTTGAAAAGCAGTTTCAAAATTTGAAATTTGATTCAAAATTACTTTTAAAATCATGTAACAACTTGAAAAACTTTGTACATGACTTTTGTTCCTCTCAACAAGATCTACAAACTAGCTTTTGAAAGTTTTCTCAAATTTTGCATAATTTTTGAATTATAGAAAAGGGGACAAACTAGGGTTGAAGATTAGGGTTTCCGACTAGGGGACACTTTCCTAATCTATTTCCTCTCGCCTTTTCGACCGACAACGACACCAAACATAAAATAAACTTATTTTAGTTCAATGCAACACATGGTGGGCTAAACATGGATGCTTTGCAATGATCATGATGACATGTCCGTTTTAGTGTAAATAACACCGGGGTGTTCTGACCCTTCCCCTTAAAGAAATCTCGTCCAGATTTAAAGTCCTAGGGTTTAATAGCGGCAAAGGAAATGTGTCGAGTAAACACATCTCTAACTATTGCATAAAACAAGAAGGGGTCTTACATTTACAAGGATTAAGAAAGTGGAAACTTGGGAAAATTTTTCCGTCGGGAAATCCTCCTCGATTCCCAAGTAGCTTCGTCTTGAGTGTTGATTCCATTGGATCTTGTACCATCGATAGTTTTGCTTGGGGTGACTCGAGCTTTTCGGTCTAAGATCTGAATAGGATATTCGAGTAAGTCGACTGGTTCTAAGTTAATATCTTCGAAATCAACCACTCGATCCGGTACCCGTAAACATTTCTTCAATTGAGATACATGAAAAACATCATGTACTGGCGATAACCTTTCGGCAACCTAAGTCGATAGGCAATCGGTCCCTGTTTTTCTAAAATTTGAAATGGACCAATATATCGAGGTGCCGGTTTACCTTTAACTCCAAATCGATTCACCCCTTTCATGGGTGATACTTTCAAATATACATAATTTCCTATTGCAAATTCCAAACACCTCGCCTTTTATCGGCAGTAACTCTTTCCGTCGAGATTGTGCCTCTTTTTATTTTATCTCGCACAAATCTCACTTTTCTTGACTTCATTTACAAGGTCTACTCAGTAGAACCATCTTTCTCCCTGGTTCGACCAATGCGGTGGGGTTCTACATCTGCGACCATACTGAAGCTTCAAACGGTGCCATTTGAATACTTTCTTGATAACCGTTATTGTAGGCAAACTACGCTAATGGTAAACATTCATCCCACTTTTCAGAATAATTGAGAACATATGCTCTCAACATATCTTCTAAGATCGATTGACTCTTTCATGCATCTCTCTGTACATGCGGGGATGATAACCCGAACTATGATTGATTTTAGTACCAAGGGACTTTTGCATCCGCTTCCAAAAATTTGACATAAACAAAGCACCTCTATCCATTTACAATGTGTCTTGGTGTCCCATGTAAACTGAAAATCCTATGGACATATAACTTGGCATAATCTATTGCCTTATACCTATCATTTACTGGTAGAAAATGGGCTATCTTGGTAAGTCGATCAACTACAACCCGGATAGAATTGAATCCTCTTGATGTTCGGGTAATCCAACAATAAAATCCATACTTGATTTCCTCCCACTTCCAAGAAGGAACAGGCAAGCGGATGCGATTGCCTGCGGCTTTCATGTGCCACGGCTTTTACTCGGCCCGACACGTATCACACTTTCGGCTACATATCGGGCAATCTCAATCTTCATTTTTGTCCACCAAAACCTCTCGTTTCAAATCCCGATACATCTTAGTACTTCCTGGGATGAATAGAATATCTGGTTAAATGAGCCTCATCGAGAATGTCTTGGCGTAATTCGAGGATTCTTTGGTACCACTAACCGATCTTTAAACCATAGCACATCCGATTCATCAATTACGAAACAGTGGGTTTTCCGCTTCGACTTTCTCCTTGATGTGTGCTATGCCCTTATTGATCTTCGAGCATCAATAATCTGATTCTTGATAGTTGATTCTCGGGCTGTGGCATTGGTTACCATGCCATGCTTAATTTATTCAATATTCAACTTCTCTAATTCTGACATAGGGTTTTATCCCTCATATTGGCTATAAGACAATTACAACCGAGGATTCCGGCCCGAGTGCATCGGCAACAACATTTGCCTTTCAGGGATGGTAATGCACTTCTATGTCGTAGTCCTTAATTAATTCTAGCCATCTTCTCGGGCGCATGTTCAAGTCGATTGGGTAAAGATATATTTCGGACTTTTTATGGTGCGTATATACATGACAAGTATTACCCAACGAGATAATGACGCTTGATTTTTTTAGAGCATGAACCACTGGCCATAGTTCCAAATCATGGGTTGGATAGTGCTCTTCATGGCGCTTTAGTTGGCGTGATGCATAGGCGATAACTTTGCCTTCTTGCATTAACACACAACTAATACCAATACCGAGATCGTCACAATAGGCGTCAAATGGTTTCTCAATATCCGGTTGGGCTAAGATTGGGGCGTGGTTAGGGCTTTCTTCAAAGTGCGAAAAGCTTGCTCACACTCGGTGACCATATGAACTTGGTGCGATTCTTTAACTTGAGTTCATGATAGGTTTTGCCACTCTTGAAAAATCGAGAAATGAATCGGCGGTAATATCCGCCATTCGAAAAACTTGGGACCTCATGAGCGGTTGTTGGTGGTTTCCAATTGAGGATATCTTTCACTTTACTCGGGTCAACGGCAACTCCTTGATGATGATAGCACATGACCCGGGAAACGTTCTTCTTCGGCCAAAAGGCACACTTGCTAAATTTAGCATAGAGGTGATGATCCCTCAACCGTTTTAAAACTATTACGAGATGCTCTGCATGCTCTTTTTCATTCTTAGAATAAACAAGAATATCATCAATAAACACCACCACGTACTTATCCGGTTCGACATAAACAACGTATTCATTAAATACATGAAATGAGCCAGGGGCATTGGTTAAACCAAATGACATAACCAAATATTCATAAAGACCGTATCGGGTGGTGGCGGTCTTCTTCGAATATCTTCGAGTCTAATCTAATTTGATGATACCCGATCTCAAATCAATCTTGGAAAAGACTTTGGCTCCGGCTAATTGATCAAAAAGTAAATCAATCGGGCGGAGGGTATTTGTTTTTGATCGTCACTTCATTGAGTGGGCGATAATCTATACACATCCTCAAAGTCGATCCTTCTTTTTCACAAAAATAAATTTGGACATCCCCAAGGTGAGGAACTTGGCCTCGATAAAGCCTTTATCTATTAACTCTTGTAACGAGTTTTCATTTCGGCTAATTCCTTGGGTGCCATTACGTAAGCTCTTCGAGATGGGAGCGGTTCGGTTTCAATTCTATCTTGAATTGAACATCTCTCTCGGTGGTAATCGGGGCAAATCATCCGGAAACACATCCGGAAACTCACATACCACCGGGATGTCTTTGATTTCCTTCACACAAGTTGCACAAACTTTCTCAACCGTCCTCTTCACAATTGGAAGTTGGATAAGGAGTTCGAATCTCTCTCGGGCAACTTTACCTTGACAAGTTCTATTGACGGTATCTATAATAGTACCGTATTGGTACAGCCGATTCATACCAAGGATCACATCTATATCTTGATCCCTTAGAACAATCATATTGGTGGGGAAATCATATCCACCTAAGGTTATGGGGATCGATATACCACCTCTTTAGTACTCATACGTCCCCGGGTGAGTGTATAATAAACTCATCCTTCATTTCCCCAACGGCTATCGCATTTTTCTCCACAAATGTTTCTTGACAAATGTATGCGATGCACGAGAATCAAATAATATTATTGCGGGGGTGTCTTGCGGCGGGGAACATACCCATCAATATTGGTTCCCCCCGGAATGTCCTCCACATTGGTGTAGTATACTTTTCGGTTTTCTTTTCCCCTTTTCCCTTCGATCTTTCTGAATATTATTCTTGCTCTGTGATTGTGGCTGACTTCCAGAAGGGACCTGAAAACCTGGGTTATATCTCCGAGGACTGGGGCATTCTCGAGAGTAGTGTCCAGGTTTTCCACAGTTATAGCAGATGGGTGTATGGCTTTGTGGGGAAAGATTGCGAATGCCAGGGGCATTCGGCTTGGCGTGGATAGGGAAAAAAGCTGTGGCGGGTCGAACAAAGGACTACTTTGCCTAGGTTGGAATTGTGGTGGTGGGCGATATGAAGGTCGGGAATGATTCACGGGATGGTAAATAACTTTACGGCGCTTGGATTTGCCACGAGAATTACGGAGGAGAAATTCTTCTTGTTCTTATTTTCCTTACGCTCGTATTCTATCGAACACGATTCTTTTCTTCACATGATATGGCCATATTTACCACATCATGATAGGAATCGGTGTCACGGATGTTCATCATGGCATGGAGCTTTGGATGAAGGCCTCGGATAAACCATTCCTTCTTCTTTCCATCTGTATTCACAAGTTCTGTAGCATATTGTGACAGATGGTTAAACTTGCCCACATCTTGTAACACCGAATCTTCTCCTTGTTTTAAGGCTAAGAACTCATCTAACTTCTTAGCGAGAACCCCGGCTGAATGAAATGGGCACGGAAAGCATTCTTGAATTCATCGGGTAATTCGGTGTCCGCGGGTTGCTCGGCCTTAAAAATTTTTCCACCAAACTCCGACGGTATTCGAAGTTGTTGTGCGCAAAGAAAGGCTTCGGTAATCTGTGCAAGTCATTATCTCAAATTTCTCCTCCATAGCACTGAGCCAATCGTTTGCTTCTAATGGTTCATCTGCTCTCTCAAGAAGATTGGAGGTTTTGAGCACCGTGAATTCGGATAAAAGTGTCATCTTCATCGTCGCGTCGACCCGCGGGCCGCGGCGATTGTTACGATTCTGGCGAGCTACTTCGCATCAAGCGAGAGTTCTCGGTAGTAGCTTGAACCAGACCGCTATGGCATCGATCAAGTTTGTTGGGGCCGGTGGAGGTGTGGAAGATTATCCCTAATGCGGGGGCGGCCTTTGTTGCCTTGCGACATCGCTTTTAAAATGAAACTATATAACACTTTCGACCAACTTTATTGAACTTCAGAAGGAAACAAACATAAACAACATAAAACATTATTCCTAAGACAAAGGTTCCATTCTACAACCACCCCCAAGGGTTTATCTAAGTAGCTTACTATTAAACAAGCTATATCACATATTCTACAAAAATCCTCATTCCTCTTCAAGGATCGTTTTCCGACTTCGTTGTATGCAAGCTCACATGAGGCTCCGCTTTTGCTTCAGGATTTTCTTACGCTTCCATATCCTCTTGGATTACTTCACCCAAATCCTCTTGTCTTTGCTTGAGGTTGGTGATGCAGGTTGAAAGATTGTTCATGTGATGGATTTGCATGTTCAAATTAACTTCCCGAGCTTCCATCTAAATCCTAGTCGGGCGCTCGATTTCTTTACGAAGCTCTTCTTTAGTCTTGCCCTTTGCTAGTGCTTGCTTGGGGTCATTCCTTTGCCGCAAGGCTGGTGATGCGAACGCCCTTTGGTCGATCTTTTTTTCCTAGGGGTCGTTTTGATACGGCCCATCACGTAGAATAGTTAAGATCGGATTACCAAGGTTCGAGATAGGAGAATCTAAAGGTTTAGCAAGAACGGGGGTTGATATAACATAACCCAAACCACATTAAAGGGAAGGTAACATTAACAAGTGATTTAAACATGATGCATGAATCGAACCTACGCATAGCGATCAAATAAAACTTTTGCATTAAAGATTTTATAAGTAGGGCAATATATAATGCTACTCCACTTATATCACTTTGGAATAGGATAAGAAAGTTTTTCAATAGAATAAGATAAGAGAATAAGCAATTTGGACCAATTTAAGAATAAAATTAGTTTGACCCAAATTATTTTGAAGTTTTATAAAGTAATGCTACGGTAACACCGTAACGGAGGCTCGATGCCACTGTATGTAGAACCTTCAAATTACGGGGCCCACATGTACTAATTATCGGTTCAACGACCTTTAATAGTCAGTCATATATGTGCACCTATAATCCAAAAGCACTATTAACTTTTCCAACCGGATCCGTTACGAGGTCATCCAGCGATATTACAACAATTTTCACACATAATCGAGTAAAACAGCGGAAGATTTATATTACAATACTTTTACAATCATTTATTGAAACAAGTCTTACGAAGTTATAAGTATGAGTAGCGAAGTTTATTTCACACCAACACTACTAGACCACGCCCACGGGTCTCACCTCTCACTCTTCATCACTTTCTTCTGAAGAACCGTCATGCGGCACGTTCCGGTGCAAACATGACTCGCGAGATCTGCAACATGGGTCAACAAACCCGAAATGCGGGGAGTACTCAACAAGGCTTACCCGACTAAAGAAAATAGGAGGAGACTTCGGGAATGCTTTGGTCTAATAGGAATCAAGGTAAGGCTTTTAGCAAGAATCAAGGACTTCTTTTTGCAGAAAAGCTTACTAGTAGTAAATCCTTACTTTCAACATTTTATTTTCAAGTAAATTTCTCACCTAATCTAGGTGATCTTATACTATAGCAACACTTGTAGAAGTTTCATCACTTATTCCATCTCTTCACTTGTTCCATAATTAAACTACGATGTAAGGAGGAAACCAAGTCTCCATATCCGAGAAGCACGGCGATTTGAAATCGATTAACCCGGTGGGGAGTTCTTTCCACCACGACATATGTAGCACTTAAGCTTGCATATATCAACCCTTTCTGGATACTCAAAACGGAACCGCGTCCTCACGCCACCCGAAATACCGTACACCTCCAATCCGGGACTTTAACCCACGAGGGTAACATGTACTCCGCCATCTCTCCACTCCCGGTCTTGGCGGTTGTATGCGTTTCGATTTGACACCCCTAAGATCGGGCTTACCGGAGTATGCGTCCGGAACTAGGGTCGGCTTGTGATGGGATAACACCCATGACGGCGTGCCATTGGTCCAACGACCTCGAGGCGCAAATTGCGTTCCATAGTCTCGATCCACATGTCTTACGTTTCTAGTCCTTAATCGACAAGCGGAAATACTACAATCGAGACTCCATTCTCAATGCAAATTACCCGACCGGTCTCAACTTATCACCATATCCCAAGATGGTTCCATCATATAACATCTTTTCTCATCAAAAGCCACTTCGGGCTATCAAAAGGGACTTGTCACATTTTGACTCAAAAGTCTAACTAATATAGCCAGGCTAAGCGTTCTAGTATTTTAGCAAAACAGGTTATCAAGGTAGATATTAAAATAACAAGGAATGGTAATGCATCAATTAGGTTATCACTCAACTCCTATTACCTAATGCAAAGCATAGAGCAAAAGGTGATATAAAGCTTTGTAAAACACAAGGAATTGTTTAAATGAACCGAGCTTGCCTTGATCGATGAAATATCCCGACTTCGGACGACGGATCGCAATACTCGAACTTCGGGTCAACGTAATAGCCCTCTTCGTGAGACTTGATCAACAACTTCACAATCACCTTCGTTCACTATACGAAAGAATAACATATGCTTTACATGATGCCATGTATATAAACATGATCTTGGCGAGGATGCATGAAAAGATAAAACGCTTGAGTTCAACTTTCCTTCACGATAAAGTTGCAACCCAACAAAACCAACTTGTTGAACTACTCTACGAGATATCATCACCATTGCCTAAGGAGTTCTCAAGGACCATTTGACAGTGGTGTGGTGTAGGGTTCACAAAACAACCCAAAATTCATCCCAAAACCCTAAGTTATAAAAACGCTAAACAATTTGTTTAACACATAAAATAATAGGGCATGAAATAATAAATATTTTAATTTTCTCAAAACAAGCTCAAAAAATTTTGTACAAGTAGGTCAGGTCATAAAAACAGTACCAAAATAATTTTCATGATTTTTGGATAAATAAATTAATTATTAAAAATCAAGGAAGATGCATTTTTCAATTAAAATTTGTATTTTTAAATCATGCCCAAACTATTCAAAATGCAAGTTTCAAATTTTTTCATGGATAGACATATCCATGGGAAGGCTACAAAAAATTTTCAGAATTTTTGAGCTAGTATTTAATTTGTACAAAATTTGGAAAATCGGACACTATTCAAATAAAAGGAATTGAATAAAACATTTTATAAAAAGAAAAGGGTTACTCGTTGAATTCGCCTGTTTCGTGTGTGGCCCGATTCTCGTTCTTGGCCCGGCATGAACAGTGTCGGACCGGCCCTTGAAGGAACAGTGTTGGGCGGCCCAACATGAGCCGATGCTTGGCCCAAGATCGCTCACGCGTGCGGCGTGAGTGCTCACTCGGCCTGACGGTGTGGTATGCCTACGCGCGCGGCGGCGCTGGCCGTGTTCCGGCGCCGGCGATGGTCGAATGGAAAACTAACGGGGTCGTGGCGGGGGCTCATCAGCGGTCTTGGGGCGGTTCTTGGTTTGGGCGGGCGAAGCCGGAGATGGGTCGGCGCGGGCGGCGGCGGGCGGCGGCGGCAACCATTTGTTCCGCGAATCGAGCTTCAACTGGGAAAACCAATGAGCCGTTCATGACCACGGCGTCGGGCGACTCCAAAGGACTAGCTAGTTGAGTGAAAAGCTCACCTAATCGGTCCGGGCGACGGCGAGGTGAGGTGCGCAAGGAAGTGCGAAGAGGATGGGAAAGATGGATTGGCAAAAGAGACGGCGGACGGCGGCGTCGCGGCGGCGGAGGGAGGCGATTCCGGCGGCGCGGGGAAAAAAAAGAAAACGGCGGCGACCACGGCGTATTTATAGGCATGGCCGTCGAAAGGTGGGTGGAGGGGTCACGAAGACGTCCAGTGGTCGGCGTCGGCGACATCGCCCGGTGGACGGCGGCGCGACTCTTGACGCCGGCGGTGGCGTGTTGGGGGTTGGTCGGTCTTGTTCATCCCCCCAAAATCCAACCCTAACTCAAAAATTTCAAATTACTCCCAAATTTTGAACTGAACTCAAAATTTTCCAAAAAAGTAACCCCCTTAATTTTCAAGATCTACAACTTTCTCAATTGGACCATTTTCAAATTCTGCCTCTAAATAGGACTTTTTGAAAAGCAGTTTCAAAAATTTGAAATTTGGATTCAAAATTACTTTTAAAATCATGTAACAACTTGAAAAACTTTGTACATGACTTTTGTTCCTCTCAACAAGATCTACAAACTAGGTTTTAAAAGTTTTCTCAAATTTTGCATAATTTTTGAATTATAGAAAAGGGGACAAACTAGGGTTGAAGATTAGGGTTTCCGACTAGGGGGACACTTTCCGGAATCTGTTTCCTCTCGCGTCTTTTCGGCCAGACAACGACACCAAACATAAAATAAACTTATTTTAGTTCAATGCAACACATGGTGGGCTAAACATGGATGCTTTGCAATGATCATGATGACATGTCCGGTTTTAGTGTAAATAACACCGGGGGGTGTTACACGCTCCTTCCTCATCGATCTTGAAAGGCTGCCCGTGAAGTCTCGGTTCTACCGGGAATTCGTCAAGACTTCGGTCTTTTCAAGGATTGTCTTTTTCGGACATGGCACACTCTCTCTTGGAAGCACTTCTAGTGATTTCGGGGGAGCTGTTATGTACTCGGGGTTTTAGCTCTCAGGGAAATGAGCCCCAAGAAGAGAAGACTTACAAGCTTGCTCGTTGTCTAGGAGTGCATTCGGACGCTAGGGTGGTGGCGGGGGTGGATCCGCGCACCTTGCCCCTTCTTCCTTCGGAAGGGGCGGTCGGTCGGCACCGGACATTCCTCCTCATTCACGGCTCCCCAAAGCGAGAAGGAGTCATTGAAGACCAGCCCCGCCTGCTCCTTGATTCTCTTAATTTTATGCTGCTCTTTGGGGTAAGTTACACAGTTTCTCCTTTTGGTTTTTGAATGTGAGTTTCGGATTAATCAACGATTTGTAATTTTGTTTCTTTCTTTTTTCTTACAGTCCATCTTTGGTTGCCCGAACCACGGAAAAGAAGTTCGGGGTCAAGGCGGCAAGGCTCTAGAGGCCGAAAAGGCCAAGGCCGAGACCCTCGCCAAAAACGCTAAAGGCGGCCAAGACCGAAGGCAAAGGCGATCTCTCGGGCGAGAAGGCGAAAAGAGATCTGGAGCCGGAGCGTAGTTAAAAACACAGGCCGAGCTTGAGGCTGAACGGAGGGCTCGCCCGGTCGGATTCGCATGCCCTTGAGCATGAGACGAAGGCGGTGTTTCGCCTTACAACGGCTTTGGCTTCATTCGGCGGCGAAGGCGCCTCACATGGCTCGTCTGCGGGGAGATTCGCGGTGCAGCATGACCGGGTGGACACCGGGCGAGCTATGCCTCCCCGGGAGACCATTCGGGCATTCGGTTCCGCTCTCCATGAGCTCGGGTGTCCCCCATGTGGAGGCCGTGGAACCTAAGGAGGATCCGGCCGCCTATTGGAAGACCCTGGCGAAGTGCTCCCCGTGGCTGGCCGGTTTTTATGAAGGCTTTTAGCGTAAGGGTGGAAAAGACCTTGCTCTATTCCGTGCGGCCCGAATCGAGGGCTTGGTCGATTGAACCTTGCGCCCAGTGGTCTATTTGGGTTTCGCTTACTCGTGCTTATTACTGACGAATGGTTTTGATTTTTATTGGCCGAATGCTGAAGAGAAGGAAGAAATTCGGGCTAAGGTGCACGCGTTTATCGAGGGAGCGGGATGGCGGACAGCTCATGCCGAAACCGGCAGCCCCTCCTACGGACGGAAGCCCCCCGCTCAAGACAATGCGGCTTGCTGAGATAGGGTAGATGATGTTTGAGTGATTTTTAATTCGGCCTTGTTGTCCTTAATGCTTGTACCGGCACATGGTTGAACAACTTGTTAACTCTTTTGGCGAGGTTCCCCGAGGAGGGGACCTTTGATTTTATGGAAGATTCGATTCCTCTACACGTAGAGCGCGGTGGTTTTGGCGTTAGTGGCGCTTCATGGATTAGGGCTCGGGATAAGCATCCCGAGGGGATGAATGGCTTTTTCGCTTCTCGTAGACAAAGGCGATTCGACATGGTCATCGGATGCTTGATTTTTGGAGCGGAGTTTTGTACCTTCGACTAGGCGTGAGAAATTTAGTTCGCGGCGTTTTCTTTGAGCCGAAAAGTAGAGGTGGAGGAGGAGCCTATTGGACCGCCCGCCCCTAGGTATAGATATTGTTCTGTTAGAGATCTTTGGCTAAACTAGCCACGTACCGCGACCTTTTGATTCTCGTACACGTATAAAGGCTGCTCTTGGTTTTGGAAAGTTTCGTTTTCTCGGAAAAAATTACGTCTTGTCAAGAAACCCCCTCCCCCTTGCGAGGAGGCGAAACTCATGCGTTTTTACGGAAGTTGCTAACTTAAGCCTTTGTGCGTGTCGCGTGTTGGTTATGCGGACCTGATCTTACATATCTTACATTCGGCCCGCTTGAGGCTCTGACTTTCTCTTTTCTCCTAGCTAAGCGACGTTCAACCAGGGAGTATGCGGACAAATCCACGATGTCCGGGGCGAATGTTTCGTGTTTCGGCATTTAACCGCCCTCCTTCTTGTATACTTGAGTAGCTCCGATACCGCCCTTGTCTTGTCCATGTTGATGGACTCGCGCAATGGAGAATGCTGTCCCCGGTTTAACCCGAGCATTCGGTGCTTCAGATTTCTGATGTTCGGGCCTAAGGGAATGAACTTGCACAACAGAAGAATGCCGTCCCGGGTTTCGCGAGCATTCGGTGCTTCAGATTCGATGTTCGGTGGGATGAGGCGATGTTTTTCTTTGAAACCGGATATTGCCAACCACCTTGAGTAATCGTGGATGCGGTTGGGTTGGATTCTGACGCTTTCTACGGATCTCTTTCTAGGTTATGCTTTAGGGTTCCCCGTGGTAGGATTGTCTTTTCGACAAGCTCTTTCATGGCAACATCTTGTGGGAGGCTACTAGAACCACTCACTATTCACCGCTTCCCTCTCGTGAGGGCCGAATCTTTGGCTACTCTTTCTGATCCCTCTCAATCCTAATGAGCCCGAGCTCTTCTTGATCCAGTACTACTTTTGGTATCTATGGTTGTTTTCCTTACTAGCCTTGTGGTTATTTTCTGAGGGGTCTGTGACCTTTGGGTCCTGTTTTATAGGGGTTTTAGCTGTCCTTGCCGTATCCTGGACTTTTATTATCTTAATTGCCCCAGGATATGGCCTTGGAAGGTGTGTTGTGATGCATCCTACATTAAATGGAAGCACCTATTTTGCCCTCTTTATGGGCTGTCTTGGCCGTTTACCTTTAGTGTATGCTTTGGCGATTGCCAAGCTGAACTTTGCGGATTTCTCCGCTTATGCTCCGTCTTTGACTTTACGGTCAAGATTCGGATGTTCTCGGGCTTGTTTGCCGCGGTTTTGTATTTGGAAGTTGTCACTTTCGGACTTCCTCCTGACTTTCGCCCTCTCGACCTTAGTCTTTCGGCTTTTATGCCTTGGTTTGCTGATCTCTTCAAATATACCCTCTTTGGGCATGAGTTTCGCCGAATATGTCAAGCGTGACTTAGTCACCTCTTGCTTTCGGCTCTTTTGTTTTAACAGCAGTGAATGGGGGAAAGAAACCTTTATAAGGGGTTTAAGGCTAAGCGTTTCCAAGTTGCCTCGTTAAAAAACCTCACACCCTCGAACGGGCTTCCCCGTGAGGGAAAAAGAGCGCAACCCGGTGTGGTTTCGTACCTTAATTCTTACAAACCATGGTAAAGAAAAAGAAAATTACAACTCTGTTCAAGGAGCATTTGTCACGCGTAGAACCGGCCGGAGATTATCCGCGTTCCGCGTGTGAGTGATTTAAATCGCCTTCTTACGTCTTGAGCGAAACACGCCTGGCTTGACCATGCTTGCGACGGCGAAGGGTCCGTACCATTGTGATTGCAGCTTGCCCTCGCTTGTCGCATCTTAGTCGGGGCGAGGTCGCGGGATAGATGTTCTTGCGGTACTTTCTTGTCCCGCCCGACTTTGGGTCTCCTTGTGGTAGTTGTCGAGGTTTTTTGCGCACTGCAACTTTCGGAATTCCAGGCGTGTCGGCATCTACAAACCTTTGAACCACATTACATCGGCTATTTGTGTACGAAATGAGCGAGCCTGAGCTCTTCGGGCGTTATGGCTTCTTCCCGTAAAGGAGGCGAAATGGGGTGAATCCGATGCTTCGGGACTTGGAGATGTTGTGGCCCCAAACCGCAACGGTCATTTCGGGCCGGCCATTTTCCTTTACTTGCGTCCCCATAGAGACTTGGAAACGGTGAGAAGATTAGACCGTTGGCTTTTTTCAACCGCGCCATTGCTTTGTGGGTGATGGACCGATGCGAAAGTCGGTTTGATTGAAAGCTCCTCACGAAGTTCCGAAAGTCGGTTGAGTCGAACTGCTTGTCGTTATCTATAGTTATGTAAGATGGGACCCGAAATGACAGATTATTTGTTGCCAGACAAAGCTGATCAGGGTTGCCGAGGTGATTACGGCGGGGGTCTTGCTTCTATCCACTTTGTGAAATATTCAAGTGCCACGGTTGCGAATCTCACGCTACGGAGGCGTCGGTAGTGGCCCTACTATGTCCACTCCCCATCGTTGGAGCGGCCGTGTGTACTATCGACTTTGTGGGGGTTGGATGGTGCATTTTGCTTCTTGGCGAACATTTGACGACTTTCGCATGTCCTCACCGGTTGCTTTGCATCTTCACTCTTGATGGCGGTAAAAACCCTTGTCTCATTGCTCTATGGGCTATTTCGTGAGGCCCTCTATGTGCTCGCACATTCCTCCATGGATTTCATCCGGGAGCTTTCGTCCTTCTTCTATGCTGATGCACTTGAGCTTTGGTGCTACTAAGCCATCTTTGTAGAGCTCACCACTTATGATGGAGTAGTGTTTGGTTCGTGACTCCATTCGCTCACCACTGTTCATGCTTGAGTCCTCCATTCAATGTTCCTATCGAATGCGAATATCGGGCTCCTCAATCGTGACTTGCAATGACATGAATGGCCCTTGGTTCCTCCTCTTCTTCTCGATAGCCTTGGTCGAAAGCCGTTGGAAGAATACATCCGGAGGGGTCGGAATGCCAAGTCGGTGTTGCTTTTTTGCCCATTTCGTCGGCTTCTCGTGTTTCAACTGCGTGGTATGTACTTTATGGAGAAACCTGCGAGATGTTTTCCATTGCTCTTCTTGCCGTGTAGATATCGACTAGAATCGGCTCCTGGTACGTGTACTTTTTCACCGGTGCCCACTTACTACTGCGAGTCGATGCGAATGATACATCTCTTAACGCCCATTGCTCTTAGCTTCGGTGCCAACAATCTTTGCTTCATATTCGGCCCGTATTGTTGGTGCTTGTAAATTGCAATCAATTGCGTGTCGATGGATGGACCTTGTCGGGCGTGAGTATGGCCGAAACTCCGGCCCCTTTGTCGCACCGGGCTCCGTCTGTCACGCAGATCCCGAGGTTGGTTCGTCAAAAACTATTGGGTTCCTTCGGATGCGGAGTCAATCTGCTATGAAATCACGATTGCTTGAGACTTTATGGCTGACACATTAACAAATGTCGATTCACAATTCATTGAGCTCGGCTGCCCATTTGCCTACCACCTTACGGCCCATTTGTTTTGAGCGAGCTTCAAGGGGTCGAGGAAAACAACCCGAATCTTGTGTGCTGAAAGTAGTGCCTTAAGTTTCGGCTTGCCATTAGGGCGGTGTAAGCTATCTTCTCTAATTCTCGGTAGTTAAGCTTAGCTTCTTTGAAAGGGCTTCGGGATACGTAATAGATAGGGAATGCTTGAGTCGGGTTGTCATGCTCTTTCTCTTCCACGAGGACACCTGACCGCGAATCGGTGATCTTTGCTAAATATAGCAATATCACGCCTTTGGGGGCGGCTTCGTCATGGTCGTCGATTGGTGAGGTAGTCTTTCAGTCCTGGAAGGCTTTACTGGCTGTTCGGCCCCCATTCGAAATCCGTGCTATCCTTTAGCACCTTGAAGAAAGGTAAACCCTTTTCAAATTTGATCTTGAGATGAACCTCGCTAAGAGCCGCTAGCCGACTGTGAGCCTCTCGGACCTTCTTTCGGGCTATCCGGGGCTTCATGTCTATGATTCTTTGATCTTATCTCGATTCGCCTCTATGCCTCTGGCTGAAACTAAACAACCCAACATCTTACCTTTGGTGATGCCGAAAATGCATTTTCGGGTTTAACTCCGAGCCCGCTCCGCCTTAGATTTCGCGAAGGTTTCCTTTTGGTCACCGATGTGCGCGAATCTTTCGAGCTGGCGATGACTACTATATCATCTACGTATGTCACAAGATTCTTCTTTTTCTTACGCTCTCGGAATACTTCATCCGACATTCCGAGAAGGTAGATCCGGCATTTCTTAGGCCTTCCGGCATTAAACGAAGCGATAAGTCCCCACTGGAGTGATGAAACTTGTCTTCTCCTCGTCCTCCGGGTTCGGATGTATCGATGATATCCCGGAGAAGCGTCCGAGCCCGGGACTCATTCTTTTCGCGACTGAGGCTAGGTCAATCGGGGTGTCTATTCCTCGGGGAGAGGATATGGATCTTTCGGACATGCCTTGTTCGGTCGATTGAAATCCACACATTAAGCCATTTCTTAATGTTTGGGTCGGATGTCTTCTTACGGACCATGACCACGCGTTTGCTAACCATTCGGGTATTGGACCGGGTCGATTACTCTGCGTCCAAAAGTCTCCTCGGACTTACGGTACAGCTTCTTCTTGGCGCTTCTTTCCTCGATATTTTCCTCGACCTCTGCTTCTTGGGCTTTACACGGTTGGTGCCACACTTAAGTTATCTTTGAGCTAGGTTTCGGCTTACTCCCTTAAGATCCTCGGTGACCATGCAAACACATCCGAGTTGGCGTCAAGAAATGCGGATAGGCGAGCCGCTTCATCCCAAACTGAGCTCGAGCCTATTGTAATCTCTCTTTTCGAGGGCACTGTGGTGGATATCGGGACCTTCTTTGTGGATTCGTTTGAATCTACTTTTCGGCTCAAGTGATCTTTTTCGACTTTGGGTTCGGCTCTTCTTTCTCATCGTCTTCCCTTTCGGCCCCGGTTACCTCGTTGATCATCTTTGTATCACGGAATTGGTCTTGCATCTATTTTTCGAGATGCTTCACGATCTCCCCATATAGTCACTATGCCGAATGGGGAGGGGATCTTCATGCATAAGAAGCTCTGTTTGATTCTCGCATCAAACTTGCTTATGACTCCCCGCCGAATATCGCTGTGTAGGGATAATCTATATTGACTATGTCGAATGTGATGATTTCGGTTCGGCATAGGCCCACCTCACCGAAAGTCACCGCGATGTCCTTCTTTCCTATCGCATCTATCCTTTTCCCTCCGAATCCGAATAGAGCATTACCCGCTGGATGCAGCGTCCTTCGTTCCATGTTCATGCTTTGGAAGGCCTTGATGAATAGAATGTCTGCTGAGCTCCCGTTATCTATCAAGATATTGTGAAGTGTGAACTTGTCCACATTTGCGGTCGTGGCGAATCGTCTGTGTGTGGGTAGTCTCTTAGCCGGAAGTCACTTTCGTCAAATGTGATCGGGACCATTGATCATGCTGGCCTGTTCAAGGGCAACCTGGGTGTTACTGTGTGGACTCTTCTCACGTAGTCCCTTCTGGCTCGTTTGTTCTCGTGCTCGAGGTTGGATCCGCCGTGATTGCATAGATATGGCCCTGAGACGGAAGTCAATGGAGTTTACATCCCTATTTTTCCCGGGCCGCTTTCGGGTTTCATGTGTGCGTTCTGGCGTGTCTGCTCCAGGTTTGCCGGGGGAGGATGCCGCCATTGATGGAGGCTAGGGGGCTGGGGATATAACCCTGGTAATTCGAGAGTACCGATGATGGTGAACCTAAAGCATGGGGCGCTCGCTGGCGCTAGTGTAGGTGGAGGTGGCAATCGGGTGCGTGATAGCCGAAATATGCATTCGGTTGAGCGCCCGCCGTTCTCTCATATTGAAAACGTGCTTTGGAGCTTGGCTACCTTGTGAACTTTAGTCCTTTATTTTTTGTTCTTTGGCCATCCGCCCATACTTACAATCTCGACCGAAGTGACCCATGTTTTCCCCTACGGACAAAGCGTCACGGTACCCTTGGGCGTCGCGGCCTCTCCCGCGACCTCGCCCCTTGAGCTCGCCACCCGGTTGGACTGATTAGTCTTGGAACTTGGGGCGTCCCTGTTCCTCGGTTCTTAGGTCGGGTTCGGTCGTTTGAGCCGAATCGTCTTGCACGTTGTTGATTTGGGGCGAGGGTCCGTAACACCCCGTGTTAATTACCGGTTAAGCAATGGAATTGGCCAAAGACAAGTGTATTAGTTCATGGTCACGTCGTCGGTCGAAGACGCCTTGAAAAGAATCGGTTCTGAAAGTATCCCCCTTTGCCAAAACCCTAGATTTCAAACCCTAATTGTCCCCTTTTCTATATTTCAAAATTTATGCAAAATTTGAGAAAACTTTCTACAGCTAGTTTGTAGATCTTGTTGAGAGGAACAAAAGTCATGTACAAAGTTTTTCAAGTTGTTACAAGATTTTAAAAGTAATTTTGAATTCAAATTTCAAAATTTGAAGTCGCTTTTCAAAAAGTCATATTTCTAGGCAGATTTTGAAAATGCTCCAATTGAGAAAATTGTAGATCTTGAAAATTTAAGGGGGTTACTTTTGAAATTTTTGAGTTCAGTTCAAATTTTGGGAGTAATTTGAAAAGTTTGAAGTTAGGGTTTGAAATCTCAAGAATCCGACCAACCCCCTCCACCGCACGGCGTTGAGGTTCCTTGCCGTCCACCCGTCGACCGCGATTGCCGACCGGGCATTTGAGCACCTTCGCGACCTCCTTGGCCACCCCTCCACCTCCCTCCCCGCCTATAAATAGGGCGCCCGGGGCCGCCATTTTTCCTTTTTTCCAATCTCGCCGCCGCCGGAACCACCTCCTCCTCCGTGCCGCGTCGCACGACGCCGTCGTCGTCTCTTTTCGCAAACTATCTTTCCCCACCGCTTTTGCAACTTGCTTAGTTTCCTCTGGACCCGGTCGCGACCCATCTCGCCGTCGGAATCGCCGCTGGCGGGCTCGTCTTCCCGGCCGGTCGCCGCCGCCGCCGCCAAGGCGACCACCGTCGCCCGAGTGCTCGGCGCGTGAGCTTTTACCCGCTTTTTCGCGTTTTCCTTCATCCGTAAGATGTAGTCGTGGGACGGCTTACTCTTTCTCCTAACCGTGACCCTAGTTCGCCGGTTTCGCCGTCACCGTCGCCACCGTTACCGCCCCGGACGACCCAACTCCGCTTGTTTAAAGCCCAAACCAAGCCCCCGTCCCAAGCTTTCCGTGAGCCCCTGCCACCATTCTTCTTTTTTTAGTTTTCCATTTAGCCCACCGACGACGCCGAACGCTGGAGCGGCGGCCGCGCCCGCTGAGAGCGCGACCCCCGCCAAGGCAAGGAGCACGCGTCGCTGGCACGCGTGAACGATTAATCGCCGCCGTAATCGCTCACACCGGGCCGGCCCAACACCGCCCACCAGGGCCGGTCCGTTACTGTTCCTTGTGGGCCGTGAATAATGAATCGGGCCACGCACGCGATGTGCCAAATTCAACCCGAACCTTTTTCTATTTATAAAATATTTTATTCAATTCCTTTTATTTGAATAGTGTCTCGATTTTCCAAATTTTGTACAAATTCAAATACTAGCTCAAAAATTCTGAAAAATTTTTGTGTAGCCTTCCCATGGATATGTCTATCCATGAAAAATTTGAAACTTGCATTTTTGAATAGTTTGGGCATGATTTAAAAATACAAATTTTAATTGAAAAATGCATCTTCCTTGATTTTTAATAATTATTTTATTTACCCAAAAATCATGAAACTTTATTTGGTGCTATTTTTATGAGATGGCCTACTTGTAGAAAAAGTTTGGGGTCCATTGGAGGAAGTTAAATTATTTTCTATTTTATGCTTTATTTATTTAATTAGAAAATGAGATGATTAGTGACTTCCGACTTAGGTTTTTGAGTGAGTTTTGGGTTGTTTTAGAACCCTAAACCGTACCACTATCGGATGGTCCTTGAGAGCTCCATAGGCGATGGTGATGATATCTCGTAGAGTAGTTCAACAAGTTGGTTTTGTTAGGTTACAACTTTATCGTGAAGGAAAGTTGTACTTAAGATGTTTATTATTTCATGCATCATCAAACATCATGTTTACCATTCCATCATGCTAAAGCATGCATCATCATCTACGTAGAGAATACGAGAGTGAGTCGGGATCATGTTGATGAAGCTTTGGAGAAAGGCGTTGATATGGTTCGCGATGATCAAGCTTTCGTAGAAGATTCATCCATCGACGAGGATAATGTCAAGTTTGACTTCGACAATCTTTCTTCGATCGACTTTCCTCGCAACCCGGCAAGCCCCCGGTTCATTTAAACATTTCCTTGTGTTTTACAAAGCTTTATATCACCTTTGCTTTATGCTTTGCATTAGGTGATAGGAGTTGTGTGATAACCTAATTGATGCATTACCATTCCTTGTTTATTTCAATATCTACCTTGATAACCTTTTTTACTTTTACTAAAATGCTTTGGAATGCTTAGCCTTGCTATATTAGTTAGACTTTTGAGTCAAAATGTGACAAGTCCTTTATGATAGCCCGAAGAGGCATTTGATGAGAAAGGATGCTATATGAGAAAACCATACCGGGATATGGTGTTGAAATTGAGACCGGTCGGGTAATTTGCATTGAGAATGGAGTCTCAAAGGTAGTATTTCCGCTTGTCGATTAAGGACTTGAAACGTGTAAGCCCGTGTAACCGAGACTATGGAACGCACCGCGCCCTCGAGGTCGTTGGACCAATGGCACGCCTGTCATGGGTGTCATCCCATCACAAGCGACCCTAGTTCCGGACACATACTCCCGTAAGCCTTCGATCTTGGGGGTGTCAAATCGGAAACGCATAACCGCCAAGACCGAGTGGAGAGATGGCGGGAGTACATGTTACCCTCGTGGGTTAAAGTCCCGATTGAGGTGTACGGTATTCTCGGGGTGGCGTGGGGCGCGGTTTCGCTTTTGAGTATCCAAGAAAGGGTTGATATATGCAAGCTTAAGTGCTACATATGTCGTAATGGAAAGAACTCCCCATTTGGGTTAATCGATTTCGAATCGCCCGTGGCTTCTCGGACATAGAGACTCGGTTTCCCACCTTACATTGAGGTTTAATTATGGAACAAAGGAAGAAATAGAATAAGTGATGGAACTTCTACAAGTGTGTGTGCTCTAGTGTAAGATCACCTAGAGTAGGTGAGAAACTTAATTGGGATTAAAATATTGGAAGTAAGGATTTACTATTAGTAAGCTTTTCTGCAAAAGAGTCCTTGATTCTTGCTAAAAGCCTTTCCTTGAATCCCATTAGACCAAAGCATTCCCGAGTCTTCTCCTATTTTCTTTAGTCGGGTAAGTCTTGTTGAGTACTCCCGCACTCGTGGTTTGTTAACCCCCCGCTGTCTGTACCGACTCGCTTCGTTTAACCAAGGTTATGTCGGCAAGGGCACGACATGATCTGGTTTATCTTCCGCTTCTACCTAGCTTCCGCAATTAAGTTAAGTTTACTCAAGTGTAACTTATTCACAATTTGTAAAATTAATGTTATTATTCTTCCGCACTCGATCTATATGTTTATAACAAATGTTGTAATGTTAGCTACTCCTTTGTTGATCCCGCATGAGATATCAACAAGGCTTCTTAAGTTATCGGGTGTATCTCGCACGGTAATGCCGAGGTCTTTGGGGGCAATGACAAAGTGTGGGCCCGGTAATTAGAGGTTCTTCTGAGGTCTTGCCCCTTTTGGCTATTAGTCATGTTCTGGATGTGGTGATTGCCGCTTTCATCCTTTCTTCTTTGCCTTTCTTCGCTTGACCCTTCCTCCGACTTTGCGAACTTCTTGATCCTCGATCATAACTCGGTCAAGGTTTTGGGTTCCTCCCTGTCTAGTTGTGCGGCGCACCGACCTATAGCCATTCCTTCAATTGCGCGCTATGACCACTTCATCCGATACATTCGGTGTTCGAGCCCGGGCGCACTATCTTCTCGAGGTACGTTAACGACTCTCCATCCTCCCGCTTGAGCTTCTCGTGAAATCCCCTGGTTCCCTTTTTTAGGGCCCTAAGCCCTCAAAGGTGATGATCAATTGCTCCTTCCGCTTGTTTCGATTTCTTACCGATGGCGGACGAAGGGCAATGTACCATTCATGCGCAATGTCTTCTCGCCGCCATTATGAGAGACTTCGCCGCAGTGACCGAATCCCCCCTCCGGAATGTACCGCGGCTTCATAGCTTCGCGATGAACTTCCTTGGGTCCGACTTCCCGTTGAAGGATGGCAATCTGGGCTTGTATCCTATAGGCCATGGGCTTAGCTGTAGTTCCGCGCTAGGGGTGAGACCGGGTCGACCTCCCCTCCGAGACGGCGAAACCGGTTCTTGCTCCTCCTTGGGATGGTCTTTGTGTTTTTCTCCATCCGAGCCATTTCTGAGCAAATTCTCTTTTTCGATTTCGGGAGTCTTAGTACGTTCACGAGTCGATTCTTCTCTTCGCCTAGCCGCCTCTCCTTTCATCATTGCGTCCCTCCGGCCCTCAACTCTCCGAGCTCGCTTGTCCGAGGCTCAACTCTTGTATTAACTTGGGCGTTGCCCTGCTCATTACCCAGTATTTCACGTTCTTGAGGTCGCTCTTCCTCTTCCGAATCTACCTCCTCTTCTTGAGCTCGGCGCCCTCGCACGGGGCGGAAGGGCCTTGGCCCGCCACCGCCCGGGCGGTGGTCCTCCTCTGTTCGCTTGGCCCCGACCTGGGCCGGGTGACGATCTCGTGTGGAGGGATCCGACGGAGGATCCCCGGAGGAGGTCCGGCCGAGCCGGCGCCGCCTTGGCCTTCCTCGCCACAGCCATGGGTTGCCTGCTCAACCACGGTGGGCCCAATGTTGAGTACCCCTCGGCGGAGCTACCCCCTCGGTAGGATCATCCACGCAACAAGGCAAGGCGAACACTAGACGGATGTCCGAGTGGTACCCTCCTTTATTAATTCTCCTCGTCCGTGCGTTACAATGCCCCCTTTGCGGGTCTATTTATAGTCCGTAGACTTTTTACAATTCCGATCATACCCTCCTAATAACCCTAGTCCTCGGCACGCCCGGCTAACCCGGGGCATCATGGTCTTTTCCGCCTCGCGGTCCCACCTACCCTTTGGGGTCACCTGATGTTTGAACGCGAGAGCACCGCAAGACAAAGCTGATGGACATTCCTCAACCGACCCCCTCCGCCTCGCCGAAGACCGACTACTTTCGACTCTCCTCAACGAAGCCCGGGGATCCGCCGGACCGCCGCCATCGGGCGCAAAACAAGAGCATTCGCCACACTTGACCGCGCCCGCGACCGCGCGCTCCGTGGCGCGATCTCTCGGCGCTATTAGCCGAATGCTTCAACATCGCACGCCGCAGGCGGGCGAATGCCAACGCGCATTCGAGCCGCGCAGACCTCGCACATGCTCATCGCGATGACGATAGCGCAGCGATGGCTTCCTCGCCGAAAAGTCACGGCTTTCGCCTTCATCTTGCGCTACTCCCGCAGTCAAATCCTCGATCGTCGGTTGGGTGCTTCGCCTGCTATGGCCGAAAGCCTCGCTTCCGCCCAAGTCTTGCGAAACCTCCCCGGCTATTCGGGGCTTCAACCCCTTCACCCTGAGTCCGTGGTGCGCCAAGACCCGAATCTTCGGAACATTCGACCCTCCAAGGCGAATCTCGTTACCTTCGCGTCATCTCTAGCTGCGGTTTCACGGACCGACCGTAGGGGGGTGGGCAGCTTCCGGCCTCCCCCAACAGGGAATTAATGCCAGCCAACAACAGATCGAAGAAAAGGCAAAAGAAATGGAAGATGGGTAGTTGGACCGTGTGCTGGCCTGGGTCAGCACGAAATTGTTGATTCTAAATCGAATCGGATATCCTTATGCAACATCCGAATCATTGAATCGTATCGTAAACATCGAAATCGGATCGATATCTTTATTCTAATTGTAATTGTAAAGATGTAAACCAAATTTTAACAAATCACCCAAAAATACTTTTTTTTTAACCTACCCAAAAAATACAAATTCATCCATACTGAAACTTTTAGTTTGCTTGATAGCATATCTTGGTAGGTATTCTGAATGGAAACCTCTTGACTTCTATATAGTATACATGAAATCAATCACTTTCTATAGGTGTACGAAAAGCAAACAGTTGTCTGTTTATGCGTATATATAGGTGATTGGATGAAGATATCCCTAGAAGCAGTAGTATATATATGTAGAATGATGACAAACAGCTGAATGAATTATGCATACTCTTATCCACTTCACTTTTCAGTATATACTTTTAATTTCACCGACCAATCACTCGAAAGCGAAAGGCACACTTCTAAACTGCGAACCGTACAAGAATAGAGAGTGTTTACTGAAGACTAAAGGTGGACCGATGCGCTGCGCACACATCTTAAAGTTGACCCATCACTGCCAAAATACCGATTAATTAATTTGGACAATAGTATATATATATACCAGCTTACACACAACCGCATCCACTTATACAACACACAGCAGACCTCCTCATGAAGTAGTATATATATACCTATATACTTTCTACTTGGCACTCCAAGTAACCATACGTATATGCATGTAAATATATGCCCTTGCAGATTCATATGTACTGCAACGGCCAAACTGCAGTGGTAGCTAAGTATAAGAGCCAAGCGAAATCTAGTGTAAAAAGCAGCCGAAACACACACATCCATCCAGCGGTAAAAAGGAGAAGGAAAGATATACACTTCATCTTCCGGCGGCGGAGGGGCGAAGCTAGCTATCCCCACTGCACATATGGCGGCTGGACCTGGACCTGAGTCCTGGACTGGGCAGACAAAATGGCACTCCAACGGCAACGGGCACCAGCTGTATGTATGTGTACCTCTCTCCTTCTAGCTCCTCATATCACTCCCAGCTTCCAGTTTCAGGTTCAGTAGATCGAAGTAGCAGCAGCTGCAGGCACTAATAGTATTATTAGTAATAGTAGGTAGAGCTTATTAGTGTCATCACCACATCCATTATTGCTATTTTCTCCGATCTACGGATCACGGTAGCTCCAGAGGCTGTCGCCGGCGTCTGACGACGACGGGTGGTCCGGGCGAGTCATCGTCCGTCGAGTTGCGGCCGAACCTCGGGGGCTCATCATCATCCCCGCGGCCATGTTGCACAGGTACTGCGGCGTCTCGAACAGCGCCTCCTCGTCCAGGAAGTAGGGGTTCCCGCCGCCGGCTCCGCTGCCGCCTTCCTGATGTGGCGCCGCGGCGGCGCTGCTCCCCCCGGGCTGCTGCGCTGCCGCCCCGGCCGCCGCGGGAGCAATGCCGCCACGGGCCGGCGGCTGGTGATCGGGCTGCTGCTGCTGCTCCTGAAGCAACGCGGCGGCCTCAGCGGCTGCGGCGCGGATGTCGTCCGCGGACGTGGACGCCGGCGCGGGGCGCGACGCGGCCAGGTCCGGGAAGTTGAGCGCGGCGTCGGGCCCGCGCAGCGCGCGCGCCGCCACGTCGTACGCCACGGCGGCCATCTCGGCCGTCTGGAACGTGCCGAGCCAGATGCGGCGCGTCTTCCTCGGCTCCCGGATCTCCGACACCCACTTGCCGCTGCGGCTCCGGATGCCGCGGTAGAAGGGTGCTTCCCCGACCGCGGCGAGGACATTGAACAGCAGCGTTAGGGAGGCTGCAGCTCTATCTACTCCGATCCGATCGGCTAGCTACACCCAATCACACTAGCAGCAGCAGCAGCAGCTGGCAGCCTATATATCTGCGCGCACGTGTGCGGAGATAGATTGCAGCTGGGCTGCGGCGCGTGCATGCTGGTTGCGAGGAAGCGCACGAGGAGGAAGGCTGCTATTTAAAAAGAGGCGGCGAGGCGGGCGGGAAGCGAGAGCGAGACGGAGGAGGAGGCCATGGCGCTTCGCTTGCAATGAGCTGGTGCCCCGGAAGCGAGCAACAACACTGCATGCCCAGGTAAAACAGCCACAGCCCACAGGCGCGTTATTTTCGGGCGTCTGGGCAAAATCGCGTCGCTCTCAAAGCTTTCCTCACAATTCGTGCATTTTTTAGTAATTTTTTCCATGGATGGATTTACCAAAAGCTACCGCGAAGTGGATCCGTGTCCCCTCCCATTTCCCCCTCGATCTCTTTTATTTTTTTCCCCCTAGCTAGCTTCTGTTTGTGATTTGAGGATCCGGCGATTTGGTCCCAGTATTTCCAAATTAACTCCGCCGCCCTCCTCCCCTAGCCTATAGCTGCAGCTAGAAGATTCAACTTCATCTATGGAGCAAAGAAATTAGCACGCAATTTTTATGGAGCAAATAATTTCATTTTGTTAGCAGGAACTCGCTTACTGCATCTTTGCCCGCTTTTCGAAGAAATGAACAGCGCACAATTTTCTTCCTAGGAAAATGGATAGGGGAAGAATATATATAGTCCTAATAATGGGTGAACAAAATTTGGCACCTACCTGTGGGAACAAAATCAAAAGTTAGACTCGCATAAATAGTCTCACGGACTAGTCAACAAGTTCCGTGAGACTATTCAAACAGGCCCGCGAGGATGAGACAATAGATTGGCTATGATAGGTCTCATGTATTCCATTGGAAAATGATGGGACTGGAGTAAAGATGTTTGTACCACTCGAATGGAGTACTTTGAATGATGATTACAGGGTACCCTCTCTGTCCAAGACAAGGAGAAGTATAGGTGTGTACCGATCAAACTTCTCAACTTTGACTAGTATATAGAAAATACATGTAATATTTATATCTAAATAAATTTATTATGAAGTATATTCAACTATCTATATCTAATGGTACTAATTGTGTATTACACATATTAACATTCTTTTATATATAATTGGTCAAAATTAAAAACAAGTTAACTTCTAGATAAGGGAGGACGTCAAAATTAAAACAAGTTACTATACTAATAATGTACCATTGGCTGCCAGCATAAAGTTGCACATGCAAAATAGCTTAAGATACCTTAATTGGACAAGTATATGCAATTAGTAGGTGTTTGGTGTGGTTTGCCTGGTAGCTAGCATCCGATGTATTGTTAAGTTTGTGATTGGTTGTCTGCATAAGTGGTTTGTCTATGCCATGTGCTGCTCATGAGGTGCATGCATAATTGGATATAGGAAATCAACTATCGACCTAGATAAACAGGAATCAACTACACTATGGACCTAGATAAGAGGTAATCTAGCCAACCAAATAGACCCTTTAGCTTGGCGAAGGCTAAAAAGTGGATGACACAACTCTCTAGAATCTAGATATTTTGTTCTTTAATGTCGAGCTAAAAAGTGGATGGCACGACTCTCTAAAATCTAGATACTTTGTCCTTTGATGTTTGGACGCATTACCTATGGTGTTTCCTTGTAGTAGTGCAAATTGTAGGTGTGACTGTTGTTGTCAATAGCACACACTGAATATTGCATATTGCGACCAACTCTTATAAATTTATATGCTCCATCTAATGTGTCATGGATTTCGATGCTCGATTCAACGTGTGTCAGGTCGTGATGACAGTACTTGAAATCCAAATTAAAGCCCCCAAATTCTAGCCAGCACAGTGCGGTTATGCAAAAGCCTGAACCACTATTAGAGTATGTACTGGAGTACCGTTTGACATGGGCAACTCACTGATGCGATTAGAATATCGTTTTATTTATCATAACATGTCGTGTCATTGGATTGCTGTTGTTTTGAAATCTACAGGGAAGAGGCCTGCAGGTTCTGATTTGCGATTGAATAATTCTAGACCCATATACGCAGTAAATGTTTTTTTTAAAGCCTTGGGCTCGTCTCGGAGCTGCTTATATCTTTGTGTTAATTTCAGGTATATCCATCCGTATTCACTGAACCTTTCCGGCGCCGTTATACATTGGTATTAGTGTCCCAATCTGTTGATCAGTTCATCAGATCCTAAAAAGTAAAGCGGACTTGTCTGGAGTGTGGACTTGAATTTTAGAACAATCTAACAGAATAGCTCGTGCCTAGCAAATTGCCTTCATGGAGAGAATGAATGAGATGCAGCAATTGCTTTTTCCATATCATGAAGCCGGCCGGATGTGGATATTTATGTGATCCTGAGCTCGATCATCTGTCCTAGACCGTGTGGAAGATGTAAAAGCTTCATCAGATTTTATCATCGCATGGCCTCCTGGCTGGGCGCCCTGGCGACGCGCCATGGCCGGAGTTCTAACTCGACTTTGACGTGCGACGGTGCGAGTACTAGCAAGCTAGCTTCTCTCCCGCTCCAGTGCTCCACAGTGCGTACGTCGTTTGAGCTAGCGAACGGCCGTCCGCCCGGCCGGGGTGCGCCATGAAAACTGAAAATCGAACGATGGGCACAACGACGACAAACATAGGACGACCATGGCCCGTCGCATGCATGCAGTACGGTACGGCTTCCTTGTCCAGCGCCGTCGGCAGACCCACAACAGCTAGCGTTTTGATCTGATCGAGTCTTCTCCCGTTCTCCGAGATCCAAACCCTAATCTCGCGGGATACACATGCACCCTTTGGCTGGGAAAGCTCTGGCACGTACGGCCCCGGGGACCAGGCCGCACACTGGACGGACACGGACGAGACGACGCGCGATAGAGAGCTGAGTTCGGGTCGATCTCATCCTCACCTGCGGCGAATCTACTACCGTCGCCGTCGTCGATCGTGTGTGGAGGCAGAGCCAGCAAAAGACAGAGCCACTACTGTGTCTGTCTGTTGGTATCCCGGCCCGCCCAGGCCAAGGTATCATGCATATCGCATTTTCTGCTGCTTTTGTTTAATTTTTGCTCGATGCGTCGCGCTCCGGCCTCGTTCTGAACATGTTTCTACTCCGTAGTATGACGACGTATCCGATCCTGATCTGCTGGGGCGGCGCGTTTGTATTCGCGATTTTTGTGGTCAAATAATAGAGCTGCATGAACCGATCGATCAGATGATGATTTGCTAGATGGCTGCTGGGCGCATGATATTCGTCATCAGTAATACGTAGGATACATACGTTGCATTGGCGCTTACTATAGCCAGCACCTGCTGATTGCCTTCAGGAGGTCCGGAGAATACCAAGATCATGATCTCTAGACACAGTCCCTTTTCTTTTTGGCTTTTATACACTCTATTTGGTAGTTAAAAATGTTCCTTATCGAGTCAAATTTTATGACGACGACGGCGAATGAAACCTTCGTTTTCGTCCCTCTCCCGATAGTAAAAGCAAGCTACTAGTACATACGATGGCGCCAGCCAATGCAAAATTTGTGGACAGCTAACATGGAACGCGTACAGCGTTTCGAACTTATATATATTTTTTTCTCATATAAAAGGATCATCTTCTTTTAGATGCGTCCGTACGTGATGACAAGATACCACCAACTTCGTCGTGTTCTTGTGGTTGACTATGCAGCACGATGACAAACTCCCCTAAAGATAAGAGTACCTACTTGGCCACTTGGGTATATGCATGGTGGTGGCTGAAAGGTTCGAAATATATAATCATCTCTCTACAAATCGTTGTCTACAAATCATAAATCTCTATCCTACAGAAATGATGCGTAACCACGAGAGATCAAATCCGTGACCTTAAGCCACATACGTTATCCTCTAGCTAGGGGTGTACTTGCACCTCCAAAGCTTGAACTAAAGAGGTTTCACCCTAATTATCACCAATTTGCACCCCAACCTCTAACGACTATACCGAAAAGACAACATATTTATTGTCCTCATATTATCTTTATCTGATTTTGAAATGATTATTTAGAACGCTAAACGAATTTAAATAAAAAAAAATTCAACTACACAGTTGGCGATTTGATTTATTGTCACATTTGATATTTCTCACATTTGAAAAAAAAAAAATCAAATGTGAGAAATATTCAAACATAATTTTTCCTTGGATAGATGACTTCAGATGAAAAAAAAGTTGTCAACTTCAAAGTTATATAACTCTTCAACAACTCTAACTTTAGCTTTTGTCTTTTCTCCAATCTAAGCCGTTTGAAAAAAAAAAATCAAAATTTACTATCTAGAGGCACAGTAGATTGAGACCCCCATTTTAAATCGAATTTCAGGGACAACTCCAACAACCGTCTCTATAGGCCCACCTGGCCTGTGCCTAAGGTAGGACAGTCTCGGCAAGGGCGGTGCCAAGATTGCGGCAAATGTTTTCATTGCCAAGCTTTTGGTAGGGTGTGGCGTAAAAAGTGAAATGCGGCCCTGTGGTCATTTCGTGGCACGCCGCAAGTGTGGAACCCACCAACCAAACGACCATCGCAAGTGTGACACAAAAACCGTGTCATGTTTTGGCAGGTTACAGTAACAAGCCAAACACTCTAGAAATCTATTGGTACGTATAAGAGGGGACTCCGTCGCCCCCCATAACTACATTTTTATTGATAAACTCATTTGGAATGATTTTCACGAGACGAATGTTGATCGAGTCTCATTTCGAATGATTTTCACGAGCCGAATAATGTTGATTGAGTTGCCTCTATTAAAAAGCATCCGTCTCTAGAAATTATGTTAGTTGCAAAAAATGTTTTTATTAAGGCAAAAGATGAAAATTAAGTTAGCTGGAGCCAAACATGTCCTAAATCTGGTTACGTCGACCTTATGGTGCTCACTGATGATGGGCAGCTTTTGCTTCTCCGATCCCTATCTGATTACCATAGGTCAGATCACGTCACGTGCCACCATGCTTACGTGTCTCGCCACCGTATGCGTCCCACTTCTTGACGATGGACATGGTGCATTCCCAAATCATTTTCGCGAAGCATATGCATCAGAATCTCTTTTTTGAGAGCGATATGCGTCCAAAACCTTTGGCTACGCCAGCTTGGCCTGCGCCAGGCGGCACCAGTGATCCCCTCCGCTTTTGATCGTCGGGCGTGACGCCCGCGTGTCCAGCCGCTGGCCTGCGGAATCTGCCATGTGAAGCCCAGGCAGCGGCGAGTGCGACGGCTGCGTTCCTTCCTAGTATCCCTTGACCGTGAGGCCGGCGGCGATAGGTGCGTGAAAGCGAAGGCAGTGGACCGTGTGGGTGGTAGCGCCGTCTCCCTCTGCACTTTAGTCCCTGACGGCAGGGTTGTCAGCTGCTCAGCGCCGGCCGTCAGGCGTCCGACCACACGGTTACACGGCTGGATCTGAATCCTCGCCGCTATCAACGGTGAAGCAGTGGGGTGGTAGGTGATTAGTGACAGGCAGGCTGCTGAAAGATGTGCCGCGTAATTGCACAGTGAGCAAAATCTATCTGGAAAGATTGACGGGGTTACTGACCATGGATGGCACGTCACGACAGTTGGTATGCCGCTGCACATATAGAGATAGCTAGTCCAATCGATCTGTGGAACAAGATCCTCCTCTCCAGTTCTGCTAGCAGCCAAGCAGATGACCTCTGGCTGATATGATAAGTAGTCCTCAAAAAATGGAAATACATACGAGTGTCTGGCCGTCCTCCTGTTTCCTCGATTTAGGAACAGTTTTTCAGGGAGAAGATTACCAGGTCAAATGCTGAGAAGCATGAGCTGCTAGATGACGAAAGGAATAAGTGAATAATACCTTTTGTTTAGAGATGCGGTGATTCTGGATCACCAGCTTTAGGAATCACAGGCAAGATATTTGTGCAGCTCTGACCCTTTAGGCTGTAGAAGATTCAGTATTGATACCAATAATAATGTATATTTACAACATTCATAGTCGCATCAAAATGAACTCAAAGGTCACAGATTCTCAATAATGTAGCATGATGACCTAGTACGTGAAACGTACGTAAACCTTTCATCTGCAAAGGAATTGAATGGGGAGATCAAACATCATGATACCGTGACAATGCTGTCAATGGCATGATTAATTGACTATCAACAGCCCAACAGAAAATACCGATACAGGTAAAGTTCCACATTTGCCTGGGATCATGTCAAAATGTTCTATTCACCGTAGAATTTCAATAACCACTTCTACTGATTCACGTGCCTCGTGGCTATTATTGTGACCTCTGTGATCTTGATGAGCAGGTAGGAACCGCTGAGGTGCTGGGCTATCACAATTTTCTGGATTGGCCGGGAGTAGCTGGATGCCAAGTGCCGATGGCATGGCAGTCTGCAGCTCTTTCAATGAGACCCGGCATATTGGGCAAGTCGTCTGCTTTTGCAACCATAAATCTAAGCAGGCAAGGTGAAAGTTGTGGCGGCATGTTGGTATGATTCGTAGAATCTCTTTTCTCCTTGTACTCGCCTAAACATATTGAGCACCTGTTAAAACGAAAAACATTAAATTGTGTATAGCTGTCTTAAACTAAAATTTATACAGCATTGTATGCACCGTAGGCATCACAGCAACTAAGGTTAGTCCCAATGCTGAAAACCATAGGTAGTTTTTTTTTTTTCTCAAAATCGCATGAGAGCTGCATTTTCATTATATTTAGAAGAAAGAAAGGGGCAAGAGCCCTACAACACATGCCCACACACACACACAAACGTGACAAACCCCACTCAGCTTAGAAATTACATTCGCGCCCGAAAAAAGACAGGGAAGCTTAGAAACCATAGGTAGTTATACATAGAAATCATACTTCGAATGAATAGTTTCTTCAGACTTTTTTTGTCCAATCACATGTACCTATCACATATCTTCATTTATCTAAGATATTTTTCTCTTCATTTATCTAAGATAAATTTTTTCTCTCTTCTTTTAATTACAATGCCACGTCATCATTTTGCTTAGTCGGTACCTAATTAATGAATATAGAACAAGTGACAACTCTAGTTTCTAGTTGGGGAGGTGCCCTAAGGCTGAGCAGTGCGGCATTGCCCAAGTTTACTCATTACTCTATATGATAGTTGATGTACGGTATATAGCAAATTGCACCCATTAATAATCCAATAAATAAGAAACACAAGTTTGCACATTTGGCCCACAGTTGTCTGGATTTTTAAATTAAATCGGCTGCAAGTATGCACCAATCCAAAATGAACTGGTAATTCTTGTCAGCTTCTGAATCTGCACATTGTAGTGTTTCCAAACAAAGCATATGGCTCAAGAAATGCAGGAGCTGTAACAAAACATGAAGCAGCAAGGTGATCAAGCCATTCAACTCGAAGTTACACATGATAAAAGCAAAAACATGGTTGATATTATATCCAATAAATGCATGCCCACAGCCCATGCATGTGAGTTTCTTATGTTTCTATGTTTTGTCAAATGGAACTTCCAACAAAGCTTCGAATGGGGATATAGCAAGAAACTGTTAAATTTAAAAACAGGGCTAGTGTACATGAAAAGAAACGAATAAGCAATAAGGAACGGGCCTTATATGTACATAAGAGTTGCAACTGTATGCCTTGTATTGACAGCTCAAGGATCATGGAATAGAGCTACTCCAGCTAGGTTCTAGCATCAATCACAAGTGACAAACTACTTAGTTCAGTCTTCACATTTGGAGTGAATCAGAAAATTCAGTGACGATAATTTAAAAAAAAAAAATCACTGACAATGGGAGCACATTTATATTGAAGCACAATAATAACAACTAATATTTAGTTCATAAATATGAAGGAATTAACACTTACTGGACATCGTCTTTAGAGATGAAAGCCTCACAATTATACTTCACAGTAGGAATTGCAGCAATAACCAACGGTTCCAACCCAGTACGAGTGTGCTCTATCTGAACAACGCAAAAGGACATGATTAAATTTCAACTTCTATAATAAAAAAACTAGGGTATTTCGCAATTCATTATTTCGACCAAAAACTATAAGAATCTTCTGACAAAATTTGGTCACGTCGTTTTCCTTTGTTTACTAGGCCCATGGGTTTTACTTTCTACTAGGTGTTTGTGTGTGTGTGTGTGTGCGTGCTACCTGTATGGGGGCTCCAATCCCCTTATTTGCTTCTTAATATAATGAAACACAGCTCTCCTGTGTGTTTGAATAAAAAGGATAACATCAACAAGAATAACAACATGATCAGCAATTCATAAATTACTGTCCTCGTTGTAGTAACAATACCAGTGAAGAAAACTGCTAGTTTAACTATTGCTGTCATAGTGACTGGGCTGAGGTACTGTACTACTGTATGCCACCCCTGCATCATCTTCAAGTCCATAATAATGAGGAAGGATCATGGATCTAGTTGGTTAGGAAGTTTATCTCTTGTAATAGGAAAGAACCACCAAAATAGGGAAGGCCATGCTCTAGTAACCTAGGACGCCTGCCACCTCTTGACCACCGCTGAACCCAGATATTATCAACTTGTACAGATATTGTCAACTTGTTGATTGTAACGATTGTTCATAGATGCATAGGGAAACTCGAAATAGATCAGCGATGCTACAAAACAAATGAACCCAGATATATCAAGTTTGCACTAGTACTTGTCAGTTCAAGGATAAAAAAAACAATCATAGGGGCAATGAAAATATGATATTTCAGTAACTGCCAACAAGGCCCTTCACGATTAGGACTTCAATTTCACTGTCTATAATCACATACGGATAGAAGACTACTACAAAAGCAAAGTCAGTAGCATGTCATTTTAAGGGGCACCGAAATTTTATAAAGAATAAAGAATCTAAAAGAAGTCTAACACCAAGGAATCTAAAGCCACTTTGCCTGCATCACACCCACTGGAAAAGCAGGTTGGCCACTTTTGTCTCTATTTAATTTCCTATTTGATTCGCGACGCACTAAGGCTAGTACATAATAATTTCCACCTCCATCAACACAGGAAATACTCATCTAATCTTCTGTTTCAATTTTTATAGCAGTCAGAACCCATATAATCAAGCAGAGGGACACTTCAGTGTCCATGCCTTTACTGAGACAATTTCCCCTTCGTGGGAAAGACCGTGGACTAGAGTCACAGGCTCACAGCAGCAGCACAGTGGCACACAGTTAAGAAGGGCCGAGGCATTACACGCACCGGGCCATCGAGTTCCGCGGCGAAGTCCGGCGACGGCGGCGCACCGCGTCGTTCGCGGCAGCAGATGAACCTCGCACAGACGAACGCAGCGAAGGCTGCGGTCATGCCGAAGCCGAGCGCCGCGCTGACTAGGTTCAGCCCCGACCCAAACATGGCCGCTGCTGATGTGCTTCGCCCCAAGTCTGCCCCCCGCCTCCCCCTCCGCCCCCGTCCTCACACCGATACCAGCCACTGCGAGGCGAAAGAGGTGCGCGCCTACCGCTTGAGCAGGCGGCTGCCGCTGCGGCGGATTGATAGGAGAGCGGTGAGGTCGCGGCCCGGGGCGCCCATTTGGTGGGGCGCAAGCGGCGAGCGCGATGCGGGGCTAGCCGGTGTAGGGATCCCAACTGGGTGCGATGCGATGGGGCCGCGAAGGAAGGGGCGACCGGTGCGGCAGCGGTCGGCCGGCGGTGAGGTGCGGAGGAAGGGGCGGGTGGACGAGCGCTAGCCGATGGAGGCTGGAAGGGGCGGCCTGCTGTTGAGCTGAGACGAAGGGGAGTTCTCCGAGTCAAGGCGAGGGCCAAGGGCCGAAGGCGACGGGGCCGCTGCGCCTGCGCCTGCGCGGTTGGGTTGGGAAGGTGCCGTAACGGAGATGGTTTTCCACTTGGAGAAAGCGATTTTCCGGCGGCTACATCGTCGGGTGTCGTCGTCTCGTCTGTCACGTGTTCCGTCACAGAATCACCATCCCGGCCCATAACACGACAGTAGGGCCGGCCCACGCCAAGCCCAGCCTGTCCTTTCGGTGCATCATGCTACCAGGCCGTTGGGGAAGTAATGTTGTTCAATCCGTCTTCCTTTAAGCCCATCCAAAGTCTGCCTAGGTGTGTTTCTTTCCCTAGAGTCCACGTTTGGCCCATATAGCCAAGTTAATTGTCCAGGACAGTAACCCTTTTATGTTTTCAGTTACATGTATACTATTTACTTATGTTTTCTATTCCACTAAAAAACTTCTGGATTTTATTATTTTTTAATAGAATACTCTCTTCATTCTGGATTATGAATCATTTTGGCTTTTTAGACATATATATTTTGGTAGATATATAGTATGACTAGACAGAACAAATTATAATTTAAAATATAAATTTAAAATATCTGAACTCTATGGTGTTTAATTAGCATGGATGACATATCCGAACTATTTGGACACAGTGTGGACAAGCCTAACTATTCTAGGTCCTAGTCCTACACCTATATAAGGTATCATCTTCGGCTATAGACAACAAGACATAATTATTTACTATACTCGATCTATTAGCATTTTAGTTGTTGTAACAAACTAGAAAACTAATGTGTAAATTAATCAAGATAGATCTCTATAACTCTACTCCCTTATACTATATAAGAACTAGTAGGAAACCCCTAATTGGTACCAATTTGCACCACCACATATGCGCGCACAAGAAATGCAATACACGTACAATGGACATTGGGTACCTGGTACCCTCTTCAATTCCTAAACCAGCATAAACACCGTGTTTTGTGTGCTACCATCAACCATGCCACATGAGGGATCAAGAAAATGAAAAATATCTTGTTCGCTTAAACTTATCAGCCACTAGCTGTTGCTACAAAGTGCCTTTTGCTGTGCTCAGGATTTGGTGCGGCTGCAGCCACAACTCACAGCGAGCACAAACCAATAGTACGATACTGCTGCACTTGATCAGTTTGGTGTGAGCCCAAAGGCTGGGAAAAGGTCCATGCTTTACCAAACTCTATGCCTATGCTACTGTCGGCCGTAGTTCTGAACACCACTCACCACGTTCGCGGTTTTGCCTTTGTCCACTCTGGTCGGAGGTCGCTGCTGCCTACAAACAGATTATTGGACGGATGGCAGTAGGAAGTACCAAGTCGTATACAATAATGGCGATCTTTCAAAAAAAAAAATATACAATAATGGCACGACGACACAGCGCACATTATCAATACCACTGACAATGATCAGGCATGGATTGGCCGATACAGTGTCGCCACCATCAACAGGGAACTGACACTGTCGATCGATTGCCAATCCGAATCGAAATGTGCGCGGCGTGCGAGTGCCAATCATTCGGAAGCTGCGCCTCTAGGATGAGCTACAAAAATCATATAGTCAACCCGGTTCCTCCAATCACCAGCAGCTGCGACGACCTCGTCGTTTTATCCTCTTCTTTTGAGATTCTGATTCTTCCATGCGCGCGTGCCTGAAGAAACGCAGCAGGCCTCAAAATCCGTCCTAGGATGGGAGCCCTAACAGAAGCGATCACGTAGTTTTATCAGCTTATCCGTACTTATAATAAGCTAAAATAAGTCATCCGTGCTACTGCTAACAACAATTTGATACATAAAAAGCCTTATCCATGCATGGTGGTAATATACATTACGAATTTTAGGCGGCTAACTGGCGTACAGTAGCGTGCCTATGCTTTTATATAAAATCTTATCTCTGCACAGGTCTAACCTTTGTTGTACTTTTTTTCGGGGGTCTATAATCTATATAGACTAGGGCCTGATATTCGCCGGCCCAACAGCCAACGTGCGCCATTATCACCCAACAAAATGGATGACAGGATGAGGAATCCGGAGAAAGAAAAAGCTATCCCACCGCCTCTTCTCCTGTGCCACACCCGAGGACTGCTGACAAGTCTGCAAAACGGCGGATTCATTCGACTACAAAGTCGGCGTACGTGCGTTCCGCTGAAATCTAGGCGTAGACAATTGACCCCCACATGCCGAGTGACCAATCGGGCCGTGGGTGCGACCGTAGCTGAGACTGTAAAATGGAGAAATACTTGTAGTATACTCCTAGGATCACGTACGTATACCGCGCGACTGGGAGTCTCCCATGATTGTTTTGTGTAGTACGTCTATATAGATAGACTGGTCCATGCATACTTGGGATGGGACGATGCATGGATCATGCATGTGGGGATGGCCAACACGATTAGGTTTTGTTTGGTTTTTTTACTTTTCCAGACGGATAAGCTAGGTAGCACTTCGTAGAAGCAGCACGCTGTGCGGCTGAAGACCGGAGAAAGAAGGTGGAGAAGGAACGAAGGGTGGGCGAGCGTGCGTGCATGCATTTGCATGCTCGCGCCGATGGCGCTGAATGTTTCTTCAGAAGGAACCAATTCACCGGTCCAGCTTGGCCGCACCAACTACGACCGCCGCGGTTGCGCGTGGCGGCCGCGGGCCGGCCGGCCGTTTCAATGACCGCGCGTCTGCCGTGCCGGCCGCCTACCCCTGGACGTACCAACCACGGCCGATGACGATGCCAACTTTCCTGCTGTCAGTCACGACTTCCGCCTGGGCGTGCCTGATGGTACGGTGGGGACGGCAGCTAGCACCGGTGCAACACGACGCGACAACACCGCCCACACCCAGAGGCCAGAGCCATCCACTTCGCTTCCGCTGGCAGTGTCGAGACGTGACGCGGACACCACACACCAGGGCCCGCCTTTTGCCTTCCCCGGACGGACGCGCGTGCCCACCACCACCACTCGCGTCGAGGGCGGCCCCCGTGCACGCGGTCGGATTCGCCCGTGCTCCCCCGCCACTAGACACGCTCCCCGGTCACCATCAGCCCCCGCGCCGGGGGAAAAAATCAATCCACGTCCACGACGACGCCCTCGGTGCTCCATCCTCCCGCGGCTCGGCAGTCGCGGTGCGAAACCCGCGCGCCGTCAGGCTGGCGCCGTGCGCGATTTCCCTTTCGCCTCTGCCCGGCCTCCTCTGCCTTGTTCAAAGGGGAAGCCAAGCCAGCCAGCCAGCTAACGCGCGACTGCCGCGCCCGCAAGCGACAAGGAGGTAGGCACGTAACTCGAACGTACCGGTGGAGCGCTTCGCTTCGCCGCCGGGGCCGATGGATCGCAGCCGATTGCTGCCGTCCCCGGTTTGAATTGACCACGATAATTAATCGCAGTTCGTGTTTTAGGCACCAGTCTGTCTATCTGCCTGCCTGCCTGCCTTGGACGAGTCGCAGGCCTAGCTCTCGCGTGTCTGTGTGCGTGCGTGCGTGCGTCTGCTCCGTCGCGGCGTCGTAGTCAGCCGATACGTCTCGGAACCTGAAACCGGTCGACGGAAGCGAATCCATCTGACTGGCCAGGAACGCTCGCGCGCGCGGTCGTATCACTCCACTAGGTAGCCGTTCCTTCAAGTGTTGTCCAGTTGAAATTAACTTGCGCTAGCTGCACCAAACCAGAAGACCCGCGCGCAGCCGCAACGACGAGCGACCGAGTATTCAGCTGCGTCGTGCATGCTGCCGGCCGCCCGTGCAACAGACTGGGGTCGATCTGGATGCATCATGCCGCATGCGTAGAACGGAGGCGAAACGAAACGGTAGACCCGGCTCGCCGCACGTCGCTTTTATTACAGGTCGGTGGATCGGCCGGCCTCCGTGATCGCGACAGGAAATGCAGGGGCGGTGGTCGTGGCGGCGGCCGGGCTTTCGCCCGTCGATCCGTGCCGCGCGCGGCCTCCGGGGACCAAAACCTGACGGCATGAAAACTGGAACCGCATACGTGCGTGACTCGTGCCATACTACTGCCATCACGTACGCTGACCTGGTTGGTTGTTGATGAAACGCGACGATGGAATCAGTGGGCCATTCCGTCATGCACTTAGCTACATACTACCGTCGCCGGCAAGGCTGCAGCTGCGGCTGCAGGCTTTCCGGCCGCATTTGTTTTGTTTTCTCCACCTTGGATATGCATGATTCAGACGAGATGTGGACACCCGCATGTATGCGGCCTCCAGCTGTGAGGATAGATATGCATGGACGGACGTCGCGACTCGTTCGGAGGTCGACGTGAACTAGAAGCAAAACTAATTTCCTACTAGTATGGACGAAAGCAGTGATTTGTACGTCCATGCCGGCAAGTGGCCTTACAATATACAGCTTTCGACGCAGATAAGAATTATTGTGAAAGAACGCTGAAAATCCGAATAAATATATTGCAGGCCCCTGATAAGCACGTCATGTGTAATGTTCTACGATAGAAATTATACAGTTGAAGGATACGTACTCCCTCCAGTTTGGTATTAGAAGTTATTTAGGACAGCGACACGATCTCCAAAACACAACTTTGATTGCTTGTTGTAATAAAAATATTTATTATGAAAATGTGATATATGTATACTCTTATCAAAGTATTTTTAAGACAAATCTATTCATATAATTTTCTCATTTACAAACTAAACAACTTAAAAGTTATTGATGATTTATATCCCCAATGTTGTTTGCCAAAAAAATATATTCACAATGTTTGACCCAAACCTTGTCTAAAACAACTTCTAATACAAAACCGGAGGGAGTACGACCTATATCGAGTAAAGTGCTGCTATAAGTACTCTACATGGATTCGATTGTCATATACAACCGCCTATGGCGGCAAATACACTAACACAGTTGTATGTTTCAGTTTACATAGAGAATCTATCTTAGAAGTTGTTACATTTGTACATAGTCTAGGTAAAGTATATGATGCGCTATTTAGTTCGGAAGATAAATGCAATTTTTAGAAATTCACTTCACAAAACTATTGTGTAGTTTTTTCGAAATACCCACAATTCAAAAAATTCACAAAGTCACCGTACGACTCTCATTTTTTAACGGGAAATAACATCAACAAATTTTGAAATAATTTCATGAAAACTCAAGCACTCATACCAAGTAGAAACTTAAACTCGAATGGGTATGTTCCATCACAAGGAATCTAATCAACTGAATTATATATGAAAGATGATATAATGCTGAATAACATATATGAAAGATGGTAATAACGCACAACTTGTAAATTTTCTAAATTAAATTTTCCCCATTTTAATACATGAAAATGTCAAACAGCCCCTACGGTGAGGCTTACATTTTTAGATTTATTTCAAGATTGATCAGCGCTTTTTCAGTAATAATAATAGATGGCGTACCACGTACCCCGTTTGCGATGATTTTGTCAATTTCAAGATCCAACAAAGTCTATAGAGATGTGTATGTGCGCGCATTCTTCAATGTGTGTATACCGTGGTTAAAAATAAAAAATAAAGAATGATTCAATCATAATGCAAGTAAAAGAACATGACTTGAGATTTGACAAAGTTTATAGAGATGAGTGCGCATTTATCAATGCCTATGTATGTACCGTGGTAAAATAAAAAAAAAAAAAAAGAAGTTTAGTACAGCAGTAATACAATAAAAGAACTTTTGACTTTTTTAGATATAGAAAACTTGAAGAGTCGAAGCACGATTAAAAAATCGACCAGAAGTTGAGAAACACTTCAAGGTGCAACGAGTAATCAAATATCAATCCTAGCTAGGCGTTTGACATATATCAGCCAGGCCAATCGGATGATGCAGCGTGCACTATGTATCCACTGATGGCATACTAGGGAGCTAGCTAGCTGTAGCTGTGATGAATGAACCTAGAAAGAGGAGCACGTTGCTAGTTTGTTGGAGACGCTCAGACACCTCTAGGCCACGCCCGCTAGCGAGGGGACATGAATGAACTTGACAATCCAATTGGGAACAGCCATTGACTTGTCGATCGACAGAACGTGAACCGCCGTCTCTTTCTTCTCTCGGATTGATGAGCCGTTGACTGGAAACGGAGAGATGATTCGCTATCCCACGCCAGACGTGGCCTATCGATTGGGCCCGGAACGGAACTGCAGTCCAGCGACGATGATGATCATGTTCTCAGTTACGGCACGCACAATCAACTCCCGTACGCAGATGCATTGCATCATCCTGCGTCTCTGGAGTACAGAACTCCCACAACTCACGAGCAGATAGAGGCGGTTGATATTTGTCAGTCTTTGTATTTAGTACGTATGTTTGTACGGAGTACAGAGTATAATATGGAGTACGTAGTACTCCAGACAGTAGTATGATTAGCCGCTAGTACTGGCTTTTGGGGGCATCGAAACAGTGTCCATCTTCTCGGGGCTCCAAGGAGTGGAGTTGAGCGGGCGGCGAGTCATTTTTTATGCGGACTGCCTTGCCGGTGCCGGTGCCAGTGACGCCGATGGCATCCGCCGCACACGCGAGCTGAGCTGACACGAGAGCCACCGCACGCACGCTGCCCGCTGGGATCTCGGGACCGACCACGCGCGGTACTACATGTGGTGATGTGGATGCACATGGGCCCTGCACGTCGCAACTTGCCCCCGCCTCTGCCCCTGCCGCCGGCCTGGATGCCGGGCGCGGCGCACAGGAGGAATCTTCCTTGCTTGCTACGGCCTGCGTGAGCCGTGAGGTGTCGATTGGTTTTTGCGTTCACGTACAGTACTTCTCAGCAACAATTCAGCAGCCAAATGGGTGTGAAACTACCTTGCGGTGAAAATACATATAAATCGCAGCTAAAAACGGGAGCGTGTACGTGTTGGCGGCAGGATCCCCTGTCATCAGACCTCTCGTGGAAACAGAGTCTGACTCGTCTAGGTCACAGGCTTGCTTGCACACGTGACGTTACTACTAGTCATCAGGCTTCGGTCTCTTTTTTATGCAAAATCACGTGCACAATTTCGGTTTACCTTCTTTCGCCGCTTGCACGCACGCACGAGACGAGAGGGAGGAAGGAAGTGCCGTCGTTTTGACGGCCGACGCGGGTGGGGCGGCTGCGGCTGCGCCGCGCAAGATTGCACTGCATGGCGGGCCCGCTGGCACGCACTAGTAGCAGCATGGTGTGGTCGTGGTGATTGACACCGCCACCACGCGACTTGGACCCGGTGTTGTGTGCGTGCGTGCGTGCTACTCTGCCTTGCCCGCGCCGGTGACCCGGTCGTCACGCGGCTCGCCTCACTGGACCAGTAGACACCGACCCGGAGCCGGACGGCGGCCGGAGCAAGCTGCGGCGAAAGCCGTGAACGGTTTTGTGTTTTGTTCCCACCTCCCGCTCCGCACCTCGCCGTGAAAAAATGTTCCTCTTTTTTTTTTTTTGTTTTTGTTTTCCTTTTCATTTTTTTAAAAATAAACAAAACGGCTAGATGGAGTAGTGTATGTTCAATCTCTGATTATAATCAGGAAAATCTTTACATGCTAATTACCAAATGTGGTGAACAAAATTGTCATTCTGTCAGCCTCTGATTCCTCCTCCCCGGCCACAGAAAATGTGGGGGAATAGAAAAAGGGGGGGGAAAAGAGTGAGTAGATTAGAGCACACATGCCATGCGGCCGGCTGGCGCTGTAGCTTTCCATCAACACTGATCAGAGTGAGCATTCGCTTGCTCGATGTCCGTGTCGCCAAGCAACAAGCGCGACTTCTCGTCTCCGCCAGCCTTGTCGTCGCTGTCCGCCTTGGCTCCGGTGAGCTGCCTCGAGCGCTTGGCCTCGCACGCCCAGTCCGTGCGGCCGATGACCAGCAGCATGCGCACCATGCAGGTGGCCTGCGCAGCCAGCAGCCCGAACCAGAGGCCCTTGAAGTCGTAGTGGAGCCAGAAGGCCAGGACGAGCGCCACCGGCGTGCCCACGAGGTAGAAGGACCGGAGGTTGATGCTGGCGGCGTCCTTGGGCCTGGCGCTGCCGCGCAGCACGCCGCAGCCCGTCGTCTGCGGGCAGTTGCCGAGCTCGCACAGGCCGAGGATGGGCAGCACCGACGCGGTGAGCGCGATGATCGCCGGGTCGGCCGTGAACATGCTCGCCCACACGTTCCGCACCGCGAACGCGAACGCGGAGGCCAGGCCGCCGAAGGCGAAGCCGAGCATGAGCCCCACCGTGGCGGCGCGGCTCGCCTCGTCGGGGCGGCCCGCGCCCAGCCTCGTTGCTCACGCGGGTGGACACGCCCAAGCTGAGGGAGGAGGGGAAGATGTAGATGAGCGACGTGGTCTGGATGAGGATGCCCATGGACGCCACCGTCGCCTGCGGGTTCAGCAGCAGGCCGCACAGCAGGATCATGATCTCGTACCACCACCACTCGAGGCACACGCTGACGCAGCTCGGCAGCGCCAGGCTGACGAGCTCGCCCCAGCCGCGAAAGCTCTCGCGGGAGAGCATGAAGCCGCCGGTGCGCCTGTGGACGCCCCTGAACAAGATGTAGGCGAGGAGGAAGAGGAGGAGGTTGAGGTTCGCCAGCACGGAGGCGAATGCCACCCCCTGATGCCGAGGCCGAGGACGGTGACGAGGACGTAGTTGATGGGGAGGTGGATGGCAATGGCGAGCGCGGCGCAGACCGTGAGCGGCAGGTTGATGGACTGCGCCCGGAGGTATATCCGAACCGGGTGGATGAAGGCCTGGAGGACGAGGTCCGGGAGCGACGCCAGAATGTAGGTCTCGGCGACGGCGGCGATGCCGGTGTCCTGGCCGCAGAGGAGGAGGAGGGGCCGCATGTGCATCCACAGGCCACCGATGGGAACGGCCGCGGCGATGAGCAGCAGCACCGTCCTCTGCATGGTGATTCCGAGCATCGAGAAGTTGCCCGCGCCGAATGCCTGGCCGCATATCGGCTCCATGCCCATGGCGAGGCCGGAGAGCACGGAGTACCCAGTGATGTTGGCGAAGCCGATGGCGAGTGAGCCGCCGGCGAGGGCCAGGCCGCCGAGGCGACCGAGGAAGAGCATCGAAATCATGGAGCGGAGGTAGAGCAGGAGGCCCGTCAGAATCATCGGGAGCGCGAGGCCAAGAATCGACCGCGCCTCCCCGCGCGCGTCGCTGGACGACACCACACCACCGTAAAGTCATCGGGAACGCCATGCCCAGGGATACGGACACGGCCTCCTTCACCGCGGTGGCGAGGCGCCCGGGCTCGGACTTGCTCGTGAGCACGGGCACCGCGTCTCCGGCCACCGGGATGTGGACCTCCACGGGCTTGGCGAGCAAGGGGACGCAGGCCGCGTCCCCGTGCGGCCGCGCGTCATCCCGGCACGCCACCGTGGCGTCTCCTGCGCACGACGTCATGGCTGCCTGGAGAAACAGAGGAATACCCTGCTCTGCTCTGCTGGTTCTGGTTGCCACCGCCCGTGCGTGCGTGCGGTTTCGGGAGTGAAAACCTTTTTGCGGCGCAGGTAAACTCGCAGGCAATTTACACGAGATGAGATCGTACGTGGTTTCTGTTGGGGGCGGCGGGGGAGATGAGGAAAGCCTTGTCTCCCCTTTGGAAGCTGGCTGGGATGCTTGGTTGGTGGAGTCGAGAGCCGCGAGGCGCTGGTGACTGGGAACCCGGCTATGCCTTTTTATAGGCGTCGGAGGGAAGACGGGAGAGAGAGAGGCTGCCTGCCGGTCCGCGTCCGCGTCCGCCTGGGTGATGGGCTCATGGCAAAGACGCCTCCCTTCTCACACGGCTTTTCTCGGTCCTTGACAGCGCTTGGATGGGTTCTGTGTGTTTTGTCCTAGCTGTTGTTGCTGTATCTTTCAACTGAGAGCCGCCCAGAATTCATTTCATTTCTTGCATGAATTCTTTTGCTATGGATTGTACAATAATACGTACCTGTAACGGGGACATACATGTTGGCTGTACTTGTAGTACTTTTATATTCGGCTTCGGTTACCAACATAAATTTTGTAACTTCACTACTTAGCATTAATTAAAATACCAGTGTCACGGATCTTGGGTAATACTCCAGGTTTTGATATTTATGAGTGGTTTGTTTTTTTCTTTAAGAGTAAGTTACTTTTGTTGCCATTACTGCAGTTTTTTATTCAATGATGTTTCATTTGACTAGACTTCTCAACTGAATTAAGAACGGTAGTATGAGGATAAAGAAGTCAGCTTATAGAGATGGATGGACTAATTAGAAATAAATAAGGCACCCGATGTGTTACTGGGATAATTAATTTCTTGCAACCTGCTCAAGTAAAGGAAATTAATTAAGCTAGTTTTGTAAGGATATTGCCCAGATTCTTTGTTTACTGCGTTTCGGCCGGTCCATTACAAAATTCCTGATGGAAGTACGGCGTTCAGTTGTGCCTACTGGCTCCTGTCCCGCCCTATGGTCGACAAATGGAGGCCAAAACAAATATTTGAATTGTTTGTTTCTTCCTTTTTTTTTTTATGTTTATCTATGTTCGCTACGCTTTAAAAGATATAAAACCTGCCTGGGAACTTGTGGCGTCAAGAGCTGACTTATTGTGTTGTTTTTGCTACTGCAATCCCGTTGAACTTTGAACTTACTATAGCAAGTAGATGCAGTTCAATGAGTACTGTAGTTTTTTCCTAGTTGAAAACAATTGAATTTTGCTTATACTTGAACTTTGAGTTTGCTACAGGACAGGCATTACGACGACTTACCTGAGGGCCTTTGGACTTTTTTTGGGTCAACTCATTTTTTAGGATGCCCAGCTGCGAGTTGGATAGCTTTTGTTGCAGACCATCAACGAGAAAAGAAATGAAACGAACTGCAGACCTGCTGTATTTTAAATGTGTATGTCTATAATAATTAACGTATTATGGTGTAGAAGGTCAACTAATATGTTCGTTTAAACATTATTTTTTAAGATAAGACTGTAATATTTCAACAATTGTCGCGACGGCATCACGCCGTCGGTCTCTCGTTTGTTGTCTTGAAGCTAATATATTTCAACTAATCTTTATCTAAAAAAATATATATTTCAACTAATCTTTGTTGTTATGTAGTCTGTACTTTTGTGAACAAAAGTTTACACCATTGTCAATGCAAAAGAATAGGGGAAGCCGGCAATTCTTGCTGTGACTCAGATTGATAAAAGCTTGCTAGCTCCTTAGACCAATGCTTGAATTCTATGCAAGAAACAGTGTCATATGGTCGGCAAATGCCACAAGCCGTATTCGTTTTTGTCCCTTGTATACAAGCTATATATTTTAAGCTAACGCCGCCTAGCTAGTAGTGAAATCATAACACTTGGAATCTTCAGTTTTTGTTGCTGCTCTCTGGCAATTGGGCACTTACAGAGAAATTAAGCAAAGCTTGGATAGCCCTTTGCTCTGCACCAATGCAAGGTGCTGTGCATGTGCTGGCCTAGTAGCTTAGAGCAGCTCGCCATTGAAAAGTACGCAAGCGTTACTATGTTGGGAATAATTGTGATATGCTCAAAACCAGATATCTCGAAAACTAGGGACTCGTTTCCGAATCAGGGTTCCGTTTCCGAATCAGGCAATTGCTTATCATTTCTGCCTCGATATTTTACTTATTCCCCGTACGTGTCAAGTTGTGGTGGCAGGCAGTAGCTTCACCCAGCCTAGTATCCCCCTTTCAGAATTCAGAGGATCTGCCGCCGCTAACAACAGTAATACACTTGCACAAATGGAATGGATAGCGCCATTGCTGCTCATCTCGAGACTAGACTAGGGAGAGAGGCCACCAACGCCAACATGCCATGTTATGCTGAGGAAATCTAGGTCTCTGCCTCGCGCAAGTTGCATCATCTATCTATCGGTGCGGCGATTTGCAGTGCAGTAGGAGTATGTGCGCAACGGCTAGGCTCTAGGCATGTATGGGTGCCATGGGGAATGCATCTTGGCAACAAGTGGCCGTATTATAAGCGAGCACCCAGAGGTTTCGGCTCGGTCGGGTCCATAGTGCAGTAGCAGTGCAGCAGCAGTAGCAGCGGCAGCACCAGCTTTGTCTCGGCCAGTGACCAACCGGCCGGCATGGTGTATGGTCCATGGCCATGGGCGCGCGATGCCACTGCGCGCTGTTGCGGCGTTGGACAAGAGGAGCTCCAAGGCTCTGGCATTGTTTTGCCTTGGCGAGGCGTGGCTGCATCTGCATGTGTGGGAGAGGGAAGTGAGGATGGTCCAAGAAGCCATATGCTGCCGTAGGCTTTCTTGTTGTATCTGGGGCGGGGCCGGGTGCCGCCGCGGCCGGCCGGCGCGGAGGCGCCATTGGCTCGCGCCCGCCCGGCTGTGTGTAAAAACAAGGGAGTAGAGCAGGTACGTACGTGCATAACCTCCGCTTGTCGTGAGACGCCGCCCGCTGTACTCTTTTTGTTGCGTTGCTCCTGGCCGAAGCCGCGGCGAAGCCAATATCCATGCCCGTGGAGGCGGCAGTCGATGCCACGAGTACGCTTTTCTCATAGGGCAGTTGTTGTTACTCGATCGAGAGCGCACTTGGGTTTTCTAGCCCAACGTACGTATATACTAACTATGTCGTGAGCAGAGGCTTAGTTTTTGGCTCACGGCCGCTGGACACGAGGCTGGGCTAGCTGGCTTTCACTGCGAAACCCGCGGCCGTGCGTGTTTATTTTGCCGCATATGTCTTGTCGATGGCCTACGCGGCGCAACAAAGCACCGCAGCGCAGCTTGCCTTGTCTTTGGACGTGGACGTCGATCGACGGCGACGCAGCGGCCAAAACGCTTCGCTTCGCTTCGGCCTCGTTTTGGCGTGTCTGCCTCTGCCTGTGCCCCCCGTCGTCGGCTCGGCGGTGGAGCCGCGGAGAAAATATGCGCGCAAGCGCGCGGCGGATGCGTTTCGGAGCGCCTCGGGCGGGCGCGTTTGTCGTGCGCGTACGTGACAAGATCTTTGGACTCAGCGCTGCGGTCCACATGGGGTACTTCACCCGCATGCAGCGTAGTACCGCGATTCTCTGGTCCAGGTGCTGACATGTGGGCCCCCCCCTACGGATTCTCGGCAGCAGGTGTTACCGTGTCCGGCATGGTGACAAGTGACAACTGTGCTTCACTAGTCACTACTGAAGTTTAGCAGAAGATACTACTACTAGGTAAATGAAATATTACAGTTTGTTTACAGCTGGATTTGAGAGATTAGGGTGGGTGTTTGATTCCCAGCCTAGCTTGCGGCATGCCACAATTGGTGTTTGGTTCATCCATAAAGAGCGGCAACCACACCCTTTTACGGTGTAAATTTCTGTCACAACTTCTACGGCTACATCTTAGGCGGCGCCATAGCTGAACATGGCTGGGTGTCGCTATGAGCCAAACAAGCTCCTGGCCTTCAGAATCCATTGAATGTGCAACCAACGCGATTACATTATATTGATTGTATTATATTAGGACGGTAGTCGAAGTACAGTGTCCAGCGACCTTATGCTACTACAGTACTTGTTGATTCGTTGACACAATAGAAGCCCTTAAGAAAATGAAAATAGTCAAGGATGTTAGAGATACTCACTCTGTTTATAGTTTATATTATCCAAAGCCTATCATCATGCATGCTTTGTAGATGAAGAAACTCTAATTTAAAATCTAGAAAGCTAAACAAATGCCTGAAGACTATTATTTTTTTTGAACTGAAACATGGCGACTATTATTATAAGTATGTAATCACTTTCTTCAAGACATCAAAACATGGTCAGAGAATAAATATATGCGAGAATTTTTCTACGTGTTAGCATCAAAGTTAAGGCCGTTCTTTTGAGGAGGAATAATTTTGCTGGGAAGAATCCGACCGACGTAATATTATTATACATGTGGCAAAGTCAATGCTTATCTTTTCAGATGTGTGGAGCAAATTATGAGCCCAAAAAGAAGTGCTTTTCCAGACATGGGACGAATCATTCACGCCAAAGAGAAAAAAAGAAGAGGATGGATGGGAGAGAATATTTGGCACTGCAGTAGGCATGTGGCCTTGTTTCTCTCTAGTAGACACTGTGTTACTTTTAACAGTAACGGACAATTGCTGCTACGACGATTGAGAAATCTGTTAGCCTTGCCCGGGAATCATAGAAACGAGACAGGCATGTCCCGAATCGTGGACACAGAGATAGGGAGACGCGACAAAGCCGATGCCATGGACCTTTTTATCGTCACAAACCATCTCAGGGCATCTCACAAATGGACGGTTGTGAAAATCGGAATCCAATACCGTCTATTAGTCTATTATTATTTTTACGCGTGCCTATGCGCAACGATACCTACCGCAGTATGAAAAATTACGGCGAAATGCTGCCACATTTTATTCCTGCGAAAATATGAAATTCCTTGGGTCGACCGATCGACACTTCAATCAAAGTTGCCTCTTGATGAGCGAGTGGTAGCTGTAGGTTTTATTTTTATTAGTGTGGATGTGGATTAGGAGTGTGGTGGGGGCACCACTTTGCTTCCTCCACCAAAATGAATTAGGAGAAATGCTCCTCTTGGAAATTAGTCCCTCCTAGAAATGGATGTTTGCGACTGCAATCAAATTTGGAGCTTGGGATTGGAAAAATCCCATACAAGCCTTTGATCTTCTCCTTGATATTATGGGGCTAGCAAGTTACTTCGACAAATGTTTTCCCTCCTCCCCAATGCAAATAGTTTGAGATATTATTTTTTTTTTTTTTTTCAAAGCGCACCATTGGCACGTATTGCATTAAGGGAAATTAGAGTTTTACACGTCCGCACACCTTAGCCAAAAGGATTGGCCGGCGCCGCAAAAGCACATACGACAAGAATCACCGGCTTTAACGGTGGCGCGAAAGGATGTACTAAAAAATAAAACTAGTGTGCGACTAAGGTGGCTGAAGGGGCGCGTCCGCGCTACGGCTCCATATCAAGATCTCCCACCGGTGCCGCCAACGCACCAGCCCGCAGCAAGGGGAAGATCTCGCGTAGCCGGTCCGGGTTTGCTTGGATGAACCGGGTCGCCGGCGCTTTTCGAACTTGCTCTTTAGCTCGGGATCGGAGTGCATGACGCCGTGTCTCACGGACGTCCCTCAAGCTTGCCGAAAGCGGCACCAACAACGCCTTCCTCTCCGGAACGGTCGTGCTTCTCATGCTTCCCCGCGAGCCCGGCACGCCCGTTCGCCCACTCCTCATCGGCCACCCCGGGCGAGCGTAGGGGTTGGCCGGGCCGCGAAGGATAGGCTCGTCTAGCGGGATGGTGAGCGATGCTAGGAAGTTACGGGGCGGAGCAAAGAAGTAAGGCGCGGCTACGGGCTCGCAGCGAGGTCCCGGTGTCGGCGGGCTCACCGGGGTGGAGCATAGGAGGCCGGTAGCTCCGGGCGGTTCCTATGACAAGCAACTCCGCTCTCTTCCTCCTTCCGCCGCGGCGCCGCCGAGGGGAAGGATTTTATGACGTTTCTCCCGCCTGGAGGACGGGCGCAAAGATCCGTGAAGGCTCCATGGAACCTCCTGGGGCGGGGCGAGGGTCGGGGTAGGCACCACGATGCCCGACCGCTTGGCCCATTTGTTGGATCGGACACACCGCGCCGCTTCTCCGGTCGTTGTTCGCGGAAGCGATTTGGCGGCGGTCGATCGCCATTGCGTCAGCGTACCGAGGCTTGTCGGCGACCCTTGTTCTTCGCTTGCGAGGTGGGACCTTGGCAGGCTCCGTCAGTGTCAAAGTCGGTGAGTCGATGAATGTCGAAACCGGCGACCACCTCCGCCACATCCGCGGGCCGGAGCGGAACGTGTCGGTAGTGGTGGTCCCGGCCCCCGTCTGCACCCGCGGATCCCTACCGCCCCCTCTACCAAGGGCTGATTGCAGTAACCCCGCACCCCAGACGTCGAGGGGCTGGGCCATGCGACACGAGGTGACGTCGGCAGGTCTGCTGCCACTCCCGGATCCATCGTGGCCTCCGTCCCAGTGAAGCATAGCGTGACCATACGCGAGACGCGGCCGGCTCAAGCCGCCAAACCGGAGGTGTCGGCGGTCGATGGTCGCTACGAGAAGGAGGCCACGAGCTCATCAAGCATCGGGTCCACCAAGGCGAGGGGCAACGCGTGGCCCGGCGGCCCCGGCGTGGCGGCCAGTCCGTGGCGTTGACCAAGTCGGCGGCCACGGCAGGCAGCGCCCGCGTTCAACGGGCCGTGGTCGGTCGACAGCATCGCCGATGGATACCGCACGAATCCTCCGCCGAGAAGGTGCCCACGCCAAACCCAACAGGGAGAGGGTGGCGGCGTGAGGCTTGGCGGCGCGCTAAAAGCGATCGCATCGAGGCGAGCCCGGCGGGCGGTGGGCGTGGAGGCGCCCGAAGGGTGCAGTCGACGAGTAGCGTCTCGCGTCCGCCCCAGTGCGATCGAGGCCCGATGGCTAGCACCTCTCAGAGGAGGCAGCGTGACGGTAGGCGACAAACCGCCTTAGCGTGATCGCTTCAGCGAAGCGATTGAAGCACAAATCCCAAGGAGGTAGGCGGGAGCGGGCGGCGGCGGCGAGCGTCTTGGCGAGGACGCCTGGCGTGTTCGCCCGTGGTAGAGGCGGCGCTGCCAGCCCGCAACATCCGGCAAGGTTGCCTCGACGGTCCGGCCCGAGCCCGCGGTGGGCGGGTAGGCGGCGTGGCGGGCGACGGTGGCGAGACCGCTGGCGAAGGAGCGGCGGTACCGCCCCGCAAGGCCCGCGGGTGTCCCCGAGTGCGCCACCTCGGACGGCGCCTTGTTCCGTGGGCGCTTATGCAGTGTGGCTGGTGCGCACGCCGCCGTCGGCGGCGTACACCAAGGTGGTAGGGGACCGTGCCGACTCAACGCCCGCGGGCGGAGTCAACAGCACGGTGCCGCGACAGGAACCCTGCCGCAGCCCAGAGCCTGGCGAGTTGGAGAGCTCCACGTGAGAATATTATGTATAACATGTGAGAATATACTAGCACCACGTGTTTTAAAAATCTGCTAGACTAATAGCGAAGATGATATTCAATGTATATAATCTCATTAGCAAATTCGCTTGACCAACATTTAAAAAGGGTGTCAACTTTTATGTGTGACTCTTTGGTAAAAAAAAAAGAACTTTTATGTGTGACTCGGTATAAGTTAGGTATCATTATTGATTTCATTTTACTATAATTTAATAACAGAAGTTGGAAATTGGACGTGTGGAAACTTTCTCATGGAGTCTTATTGTTGACCAAAACTACTCGGCCGCTTCAGCTTATGGAGCAATGTTCTTTGGCTCCTCACCTCCGCTCGGTGCTAAGCAACTTTGGAAGATAGCGGCGCCGCCACGTGTTCGCTTCTTATTTTGGTTAACCATGCATGGGCGTTGTTGGACTGATGATTGTCGATATCGCCATGGTTTGCAGCAGTCCAACATCTGCATTGTCCACGACAAGGCACTGGAAACTATGGATCACCTGTTGTTGGGTTGCTGCTTTAGTCGCAAGGTGTGGCATCGTTGGCACTGGCGGAGCCAGAAATCTATGGCTGGGTATGCGAAATGCCAAAAAATTGAAGCAAAAATATAGTGGATTCCTTGTTTGTGGCCTTTTTAACTCTTGCTCCAATTAAAAAGAGAATATACATGTATATTGGTATATGTATTTTTTTTGGTACTAGAATCTTGGGTATTCATTAGAATACCCAGAATACACTTGCCGCCGCCATCGATGGATAGCTAAGATAGAGCTGCATCTCTAGGATCTCGTTAGTGTAGTTGAGGAAGAGGCCATGCAGTGGTGGTTGAGGAGTCGCAAGCGGATCCGCAATATCCTCCGAAGAGGATTCAACTCTTTGGTCTTCCTCAATGGTCGGATGTTGTGGAAGGAACGCAATGCAAGAACTTTCGGTGTGGTTTCAAGGTCGCTGGTGCAGCTACTGGATGCTATCGACATCAGGCACCTAGCGGCTTTGCTTACTATGGCCTGAGGACGCTTCATGGGTAAGTTTGTTCGGTAGCAAAATTGTTTCACGATGTAACCTCTTAAGTTTTCTCTAGTAGTTGCTATGGCCCTGGACTTGGTAACCATGGTGTTACTAAGTCATTTGTTTCACTTTGTTAAATTTTATCTGTTTAATGAAAAAAACGCGTCTTGGTGTGTCTCAAAAAAAATGGACATGTCAAAATGCTTGCTTGGAGGCTTGGGCAAAAGAGTTAATAAGTCAAAAAACACCGTGGTCAAAATGTAAGTGCAATGGCAATAACTTTTATTGGATTAATATGCATATGAAAGGTCTTTATTGATCGAATAACAAAAAAAAAAAACACATCCACATCCTAATTTCTTCTACAATGTCAAGGGCTCACAGCGCAATGGTAAAGACCATTGGTTGGGGTTTAAATCCTCGGTGCGACACATTATCTTGGATTTATTCCGGATTTTACGGCCTTTGCTCATTAAGTGGTAGGCGGCGTCCCCCGTCGACATGTAGGTGCTTTGTGGTGACTTCGTGAACTTTAAGATTGCCGACTCAGTCATTTCGAAGGTGCTTATAGGGGTAGGTTTGTGTGCGTGTGTTCATAGGGGTGAGTGTGCGTGCGTGTTGAGCTTCTGCGTTGTACTGTGTAATCTAAAAAAAAATCTCCTACACTAATCTTTTGCGTCTATATACTCTAAATATTGCCGTGAAAGATTTCCAAATATTTTTGAATACTTCACTTGCAGACATTTACATTTATTAAAATAAACCATGATGAAAGCTTGTGCAGTTTTCATAAGTTGACACAAACCGTTGCTAATTTCCATGGGGAAAAAAATACTCCTAAGAATCGTAGCCGTTGCTAATTTGCTGTCTTTGTGTCTATCCCGGAAGTCCTGGAGGCGTTTGGTCTCGTCTTGTGCATGCTTGCTTGCCATTCGTGTGAAATGTGAAGTCTTAGACCGATTCCTTTTGACCGTGGGCTGATCGACAGCTGAGAGCGCACCTCGCTTTCGCTATGTGAAACGAAGCATGGCATGTCAAACAAAGCAAACGCACGGCGGGACAAAATAAAAATTTTGAATTGTCACAAAAAGCAACACAGATACGCACACGGTTCTGGAGGGCATGCGTCGTAATCAGTTTTAGCAGCATGCGCGTGACTTAATTTATCGGAGCCGACATGCATGGTTTATAAGCAACAAAATGTACGTGTCAAGAGACAACCCGATTGAGCAACAGTGACCGTAGTAATACACGTATACAAGTATTCTCTGCAAACTAAAAAGAGAGTAGAATTCTCATCACCTGCCGTGAATCAATTTAATTTAAGTTTGATCTTTTTAATATAAAAAGTACTGGGATTTATTTTTCAAATAAGTATTATTAATTAAATTATTATAGCATGTGTTTTTAATAAATTTAAAAATATAAATATTAATGTTATTTTTATAAATGGAATTAAATATAAAAAATGACTGCTAAGGAAGTAGCAGTACTATAGAAAGCCAATTGCAACCAATGGTAGCAGCCAATCAAGAACTCTTAATTCTAATATACAAATAAAGTGATCCACGAACTACAAAATATTAAGACTACTATTTATGAACCTAAAACCTTTTTTTGCTTTGATCATGTCCCACATTTCTTTCTTCTTTCCCTTCTTTTTTTTTAGCTTGTACCATCTCCTCTCTCCAAGCATACATAGCTTTTGCAAGACACTACGACAAGTGTAGAACATCTATTTTTTTTATTCGGTCCTACATGGCACTACTGAGACTACAAGTAAAAAAAAAAAGAATTTGAAGAAGGCCTTACATAGTGCCCACGTTTCAGAGGCTCAAAGAGCTTGCACATCACTGCGGTGATCTTTATTAGGCCCGAAATCCATCTGTATTCCTGGCAATTGGTTAGCTCTAGCGTATGGTTTTTGGAGACTAGACCATCATGACATCTCCCTGAAAGAAGACTACTCGGGCAACATTTATTGGTCTTGCACACAGGTCCATACTTAACTGGTTTGTTTTCATGTGTCAAGTGTCAACGTGTTTCTAAGAGCTTCTAGAAAAAAAAAAAAACTTGCTACTTTGCCAAGGACATACTACTTGAGAAATCAGGCCTTCTAGCAACTAATAATGTTTTTTTTCTAAACCTTTTAAAATGTTGCTTAGCCAGTTAGGCTCTCCTGATTATTCCAAGTTAAACTTATCATACAACTATCATGACATTTTTCTAAAGAAATACTGTACCATACAACTACAAGTCTAATATAATTTATTTTAATCAAAGTATAATATAACTTACTTTGGTTTTATCCCAAGTTAAACTTATCTAACAAACTTTGACCAAGTTCAAATAAATAAACTATCAAAACATATACAATGGATATTTTAATGGAACTAATTTGACATCATAGATATCCACATATACAATGTATATTTTAATGAAATTAATTTGATATCATATCATAGATATTGATGCATTTGTCATGAACTCGCTAGTCAAACTTGGAGAAGTTTGGCTCAAATCAGTTATAATTTGCAACATAGGGAATATGTTATATATCTAAAATAGTTGGTCTAAATTTTTACCGAAATGGTTTCAAAATCTTGAACATCGAACCCGGCCGTATTGTCCACGAAGATATATATTTTTATTATGTATTGCCTTAACATTATGCCATGTTATGATAGCCTAAAAAAGACATATAAATGTGACTTGAACTACTTGGTTAGTTTTATTTATGAGGGTGGATTACATTCACCTGGTTTTAAGGGCTAAATGTGGTATGATGTGCTTGCCTTTCTATCTTTTCTTTGACCCGTGTATTCTAGAAAGAAACGCCTATTGAAATAGAAGTGATTCGACTTTGTCAATAAATAAAAATTAACAACTATCTTGCTCTCTCTCGAGATGATCATACGGTGTCAATGCGTACATCCATACAAAGGTATTTTTTTTGAAAGAAGAGGGGCGGAGCACCTACAGGGGAATTATTATTAAAACAGTAAGAGTTAAAAAGAGTACAAATTACAGAAAAAAACAGCTCAGGAAACAAAGAAATAGACAAAGAAGAGGAGGAAAAAAAAAACCAAAAAACTAGATCGTCTCGAGGGCCTAAATCCATTGTTCAAAGACGCTAAGGAACTCGGCTTGACTCTGAATCTTAAGAGCTTTAGTTTAGAAGAATTTTGTTCTACAATCTTGTAGACTGAGTTGGTTGGCATTGAAGATGATTTCGTTCCTTGCTATCCAAATGGTCTAGGACATCAAGATGATTGCCTCCATGAAGAACTGGGACCAAAGCTGTATTCCGAGTGCATTGAAGTTTTCAAAAATTCCCTCATCAAACACCATTGGATTAATCAGCCCCCAAAGATTGTTGTGCAAAGTTGCAGCGAAGGAAGAGGTGGGAGATAGTCTCCTCTATTATGAGATTACAAAGAACACAATCATATGATGGTAGCTACATGTTTTTCCTTTTCAAAAGATTTCTTGTGCTTAGTCTATCTTTCATAAGAAGCCGCACAAAAACTTTATGCTTCGGCTGACAGAAGTTTTTCCAGATCCATTTAATCTAGTTGTCTTGGGGAATTATGACCAATCAAAAAGCCTATAAACTCTTTTAGTGGAGTAGTTGGGGATTCCTCCAAAGTAGGTCCAGACATCTTTCCCACGTTTAGATTAATGTCAAAGACTTCTTGAATTATGATTATCCATACAGTGTATTGAGCATCTATATTTTAATCTCATGTTGTTGTCATAAAGTAGTGATAACTATAATGGGTACTCCACAGCTAGCTAGTAGATTCACCTCACTACTCGTCTAGATGCAAAGTACTCCTCTTCATTTGATAAATTATAAGTCATTTTAACTTTTCCACTTATATTGTTTTTTGTTATTATACCTCTACAAATATGGGCTATATGACTATATCCAAATATACAAGACAAGTAACCAAAAGATTTTGACTCCGGCAAGACGTGAAGCCCACGGTGCTAGTACTCTCGCTCCAGTGCACCACACGCTCCACGCCCCCGGCGCGCAACCCCGGCGGCAGGTCGACACACGTCCGTCCCTTGAAGAGTAACACCGTCTACACTGACGCGTGATGGCGCCCCGTACGTCGGCCTCGCCCTGGTACCCAGTATCCTCTGTGGCCCGATTTTCTGGACCAAAAAAGTTGGTGACAACGATCGATCCAGCACGCGACGTATATCGCGTCCTGGAGCCGAGCCGTCGGCGGTCGGCGCCAAACTCTTGCAGCTACATGCAGCAGATCGGACCCGGCCCGCGCGTAGGTCTCGGTAGAGTGGTAGACGGCGGTGGCGTCGTCTTGTCCTCGTGCTCCCGGAGGACCACTAGGCCAGGACGCGATCACTGTCGCCGCGGCCGGCCACAGACCGCGCGGTGACTTCCGTGACGCGCCGCATGCGTACCCGCGCGCGTGCTCCCAGAAGGCCACTAGGCGTCCAGGCCAGGACCGCGGCCGTTCACCGACCGCCGCGGACCGCGGTGACTTGTGTGACGGTCGCGCAGCATGCTGGCCTGATACGGGGGTATTATACATGCACTGTACAAGAGATAATGGCCGGGTCATTAGTGTGCGAAAAACATGGAAAGCATGTTGCTTAGAGATACTACTCTTTGATCTGTAAACCCTTTTTTTCCTGTCTCAATTATGCATGTCGTTCTTCAGACTGAGATCTAATGCCGTTGTGTCTTCAATCTCCCAACATTTCTAAGGTGCAAGAGCTTTTCCCTACGTCTCACCAACTCGCGCACCCTATCATTCCTATTGATGCTAGCCTAGCTAGCTCTGTTGGATCATATCATCTGGTATTTGCAACCTTCATTTGTGATCCAATGCCACACAGTTAACAAATGATATTCCTCCCACCACCATCGAACTAGTTTGTCACTAGAAAGCGATGTTATATCCTCATCGGTAAAAAAATAGCCATTTTGGGGCTAAACGAAGCCTTAGGCGGCCATTGTGGTAGAAGCTGGCCGCTCGGATGTCATGTATTGTTGGAATTTATATGGATAATTCCTCCCTATATATTTGCGCCAATCCTCCTAGGAAGATGTCATGTATTGTGTTAGAATTACTGCATCAACGAAAGTGTATGATGACATTATTGTTAGAATTTATATGGATAATTTAATTCCAAAATTTATATGAAGAAATTCTAATAAATCTCAAAGGCCCAATAATTGTGTTTCCTAATGAGTTTTAATATTTAAACCCATGAGTAGAGGTGAGAAGTGCAACATCAATTAGTACCATATTGCTAGTTGATGTGGAGGTGGAGAATTTTTCCTCCCTATATATTTGCACCAATCCTCCTAGGAAAAGAGATACCAAAACTACAATTGGAAGTTTCAATTTCAATTAGAAAATCCGAGTTTCAATTAGAAAATTTTTAAGAAGCAAAATAGTATTTTCTTCTTCTCGCTATTACACCGCCTCCGTAGCTCTCCATCTTGACCGTCGCGTGCACCGGGCGATCGGAAAAGCAGGTCTCGGTACCCTCGCCTTGCGATCTGTAGCGGGAGAAGGCAAATAAGATTTTTTTTTTTTTTTTGGAAGCGCTCTTCGGCGATCGCTCCCAATGTTCACCACTAGTCATCTTTCGTCCAAGAGAAGCGGCACTATGTACCGTCGTATTCGTCATCAGCTTCTTTGAAGTTTTCCGCCACCGCTGATCGACAACAACGACCTCAACCTCGCATTCAACAACCTCATCCTCACGCCGCCATCGAGGTCGCCGCCGACTACATCTTCGAACAACAGGTATAATTAGCGCATCGTTCATAATGTTTAATCTATCTGCTATACAAGCTATGCTTACACCAGTTGCTATGATCATGATTTACTATGATGATAGATTAGCTATGATTTGCTATATGATGCTGAACCATGCTAATTTGGTACACAAGCTTAATCTAATTATTCAATTTGTCATGATCTATAATCTCGTTTTAATCTGAACTCTCCTAATATTTCAACAATTATTAGGTAGCTATAACATTTGAGCTATCATACTACTAGGCCTATGACGACTAATCTAATGATATAATATTTTACAGCAAACATAGTAGCTGCTCATAATATAAGTAGTCTCACATAACAACAGTGGCACACACATTACATAATCGTGGATGAAAGCCGTAGTAGTAATTATTTACTAGTACTACCTGTATTTTCAGCGTAAGGTATTTACCTTTTCCATCTCAGGTGTTTCTTCCCCTGTTGCTGCGTTTCCGGGGAGCAGAGGGTAGTGTCCTCTGTCCGAGGCCTGAGGGGAGCAGGCGAGCTGCTGCTGGCAGTTGGGCAACAGCTCCCTCTGGCTCGCTCTCCCGGTCCACTTCCCATGCAGGCGATGCAGGCCGCAGGATTCTCTGCAGCACCAGCCCCTACGTGCCTGCTCTGGCTAGAGAATCATTCATATCATTCATACCCGTTTGTCTTGGTGCTCATCCAGAGGACAGCAGCCAGCCTGCGCCCGAGCTCAGCACTGCAGTGGCCCTTGCCACTCGCCTTGAGCTGGATCCGGACGTCCGTCCGTCCCACTGCAGCGGTGCTGCTGTTAGTGGTGGTGCCTCCGGTCCGGATTATAGGTGCAAGTTGTTGCAGAAACGACACGATGGCCGGTGCAGTGTGATCGAGTACTCCTCCTCCTACTAGCGGCAAGGCCATGGCCGTCTCGCTGTCACGCTCTTCCCAGCCCCTCAGTCCTCCTGCCACTCTAACCGTACCCTGTAACCCGTAACAGTCTTCCTCGCTGGTGCGTGGTACCCCAACGAACCGGCTTTACAGCTCGCTACTTAAAAATCCCAGATAATTGTGCTGTGCCTGTGGACGCTCTGACCTGCCTGTACCGATGTCAATGCCTGGCCTGAATGAGGGGCCGGCGCGCGGGGAAGCCTCTCGAGTCGCCTGCAGACGAGGAGCAGAACGAGTCGCCTGCAGGATGGCGTGCCGACGACATGGGCGCGGTGCTCGGCATGTCGGCACGGCACCGCGGTCGGTGCGCGCGCGCGCGCGCCAGTCGTCGTCGTCCGCGCGCGGTCCTCCGCCGCCCGCCCCATGCCCACTAGCGCTGGAGTCCTCGTCGTCGTTCGTTCGTTCGTCATCAATCGCCTTCGCCGGAGTGATCTCCGCGCGTGCGCGCGGGACACGGTGGAACCGACCGACCGGTGCAAGTTGCCGCGCGAATCGAGGGTAAACGAAAGCAACTCCCTTTGACATGGACGCGGCAGGGGTGCCTTTTCTTGGAGTGAGTCAATGACAATATACAGTATGGCCATCCGGACTTTCAAACCCTGACTGATAGATGCAATAACAGGCTGTCGATGTCCGGGCCAAGGACGCCACAAAGAAATCGGCAACGCCGCCCCGAGTGATGAGCGTTGGACGCACTATTGCGTTGCGTTGTGGTGGTGCCTGGATCATGCTGGCGCTCAAGGCAACAGTGCCCCGGCCAGGCCAGGCCACACACACTGGACTGGACCTCAACCTCAAGGCTGCAGCAGGCCAGGCGCAGCAGTAGCACCGCACCACCACCACACACACCACTGTTGCCACGCCAGGCTGCTCCGCATCTCGACCGGCCTCGCCTTCCCTGCATAGCACTGTTCGCAGAGTGCAATCCGGTGGCTGGTCACGCACCAGCACCACCACTACGGGAAGCCGGCCCAGAGGCCAGAGGTAGCGCCGGGCGGGCGCCTCTCCGCGATCGACAGGTCGACACGTACTTGCCGCTGGCCCAGCGTAAGGCCATGCACGAAGCATGCAACCTGCACTGCAACTAACCTGCACAAAACCGATCGGATTGGATTGGCCTGGACTGGACCACCAATAGACAGACGCAGTGCAGGTGCAGCAGGGCAAAGCACGAGCCGCCAAAAGTCCGGCCAGGGCAGAGACGACACATCGCATCGCATCGGCGTCGATCGGGGCGTCAGCAGCACACGCAGGTCCTGCCATCCATCCACAGATCCACCCTCCTTTCTGGCTCTCTGCCACAGTGCCAGGGCAGGGCTCATCATCACGGTGCTCGGACGATCTCAGTAACAAGCATTGCAATCATGGCGATTCGCCACCAAAAATGCACTCACCCTGCATACCAGTTCAGTCAAAACACGGACGAGGCCTGTGTTCCCGTGGGTAACAACTCACAGGCAGCCTGTTAGCAGCAGAGAAGCAGATCGGGGCAGGTAGAGGGGAATTTCGTGGAGAGGAAGAAGAACTAGGAGGAAGAACTACGATGAAGTAATATAAATTCGAAATTAACAGAGTTCATACAAAGGGTTCATGCCCTTCCTCGCTCTCTCGACAGGAATATATGCTACTCTGTAATCCACTCGGGGCCAGCAGTGTTCGGATTGGGCTTCGCCACCCTCTTGGGCCTTGCTGCCTTGTCCCGGGGCTGGGCCGCTCTTGGGAAGCAGTAGGAGTGCTGTTGCTAACACTCCCTCCTCTTGAGACGCTAGCCGTGACCCCACGGCCGGCGCGCACGTGGAAACTTCGCGAAGGGTCTCCAATGGCTCCCGTGGTAGACAGAGAGGTAGGAGAATGAGACCAGCGGACAAGTACCGCTCCCACAGGATGAGCGCCTTCGATCCAATGGCCAGAGCACACCGCGACAGAACCCGAAACTGCTCAAAGTCGTCGGGCGAGTAGCAAGCTGCAGCATTGGCGGCCAAGGACTTCTTCAACCTGCGAGGCGTGGAAGACCGGATGGACTCTTGAGGACGGTGGCGAGCCGACGATAAGCTACGTTGCCCACACGCCAATGATCCTGAAGGGCCCAAAAACTTGAATGACGCTTCTTGTTGGTACGAACGACCCACCGACGTTTGAATGTATGGCTGCGGCCTTCGGAAAGCCCACTCACCGACCGCAAAAAGACCTCTCGAACGGTACTTGTCGGCCCGACGCTTCATGCGTTGTTGAGCCGCCAAGAATGTGTTGCCCGATCACTTCCTCGCATCAACCGGCGCTCATGCGACCAATCATCCGAGCGGGAACAGAAGGTGACATCCGAGATATCCAAACCCAAATGCCTTGGAGGAAATCCATACAACACTTCAAAAGGAGAGCGGCCAAGTGCAGAATGGGGACTAGAGTTGTACCAGAATTCAGCAGCAGTAAGCCAGCGAGACCATTTCTTGGGGCAAGAGTGAACAAAGCAACGGAGATATGTCTCCAAGCACTGATTTACCCGCTCCGTTTGACCATCCGTCGGAGCATGATGGGAAGAACTCATCCTCAGATCGACTCCAGCCAGCTTGAATAGAGTCTTCCAGAAGTTACCAGTGAATAGAGGATCGCGGTCTGAAACTATGGACTTTGGCAGACCATGAAGACGATACACATGATCAAAGAATAACTGTGCCACTGTCTCAGCTTGGAATGGATGGTTTAATGGAATGAAATGTGCGAACTTAGAAAACTTGTCGACGACCACCAGAATTGCATTGGCCGAACCTGACTGCGGAAGTCCGCTGACGAAGTCCATGGTGAGTATTTCCCAGGAATAACGAGGCACGGGCAGAGGCTCCAACAATCCGGGGTACTTAGCGCGGTCAGGTTTCGCCTTGGCACAAACAGAACAGGACTGGACATACTGCAGGACATCCCGACGCATGCCAGGCCAATAGAATAGTTGTTTGATCTTACGCAATGTGACCGGTGCACGAGAATGACCCCCCACCGGGCCGTCATGTAAAGCTTTCAGAATGCGGTTGTGCGGCCAGCTTCATTGGTCCCAAGCCAAATGCGTTTCTTGTAGAGTATCACTCCATTATGCAATGTGAAGAAGGAATACCCATTAGGATGCGGTGCTAACTAGCTGTAGCTTTGCTTGAGCATCGAGTCACCGGCATACCAAGTTTGCGAGATCTAACGACCAGTCATGTCTTTGGAGATGAAATAGCCAGACATTTAGAGAATGATTGCGTCTAGACAGAGAGTCGGCCGCACCATTTTACGCCCCTCGGCGATCTCAGATCCGGTAGCGCAAACCCAAAAGCTTGGTGAATGCCTTCTGCTGCAACGGAGTATGCAAACGTTGCTCAATCAAATGGATGAGGCTGCGGTGATCGGTGTGGATGACGAACTCATTCTCGGCGGTAATGACGCCACCGTTCTACGACCATTATGATTGCCAAATACTCTTTTTCATATCTTGATAAGCCAAGATTCCGAGGACGAGGGGCTTGCTCGAAATGCCAACGGGTGCCCCTTCGTGAAAGAACTGCACCCACGCCTAGACCCGAAGCGTCGGTCTCAATATGAAAGGGCAGAGAAAAGTCTGGTAGCGCCAAGACTGGGGCCGATGCCAACGCGTGTTTCAGTGCCTCAAATGCTGACTGATGAACAGATGTCCATATAAACATTGTATCTTTCCTGAGCAACTCTGTCAGAGGTTTTGCGATTAGACCGAAGTGGCGAATGAATTTGCGGTAGTAACCCGCCAAACCCAAGAATCCTCGGAGTTCCTTGACTGACTGAGGAACTGTCCAACTCTGAATAGCCTCAATCTTGCTAGGATCTGTAGCAATACCGGCCTCACTGATCACATGGCCGAGGTATGAAACTGAGCGCTGGGCAAACTTACACTTGGAGAGCTTGATCTTCCAAGAATCAGCAGACAGCCATTGAAACACAGCAGCCAAGTGCTCCAGATGTTCTTCGTACGTGCGGCTGTACACCAAGATGTCGTCAAAGAAAACGATGATGAACTTGCGTAACCCAGGTGCAAGGGTGACGTTCATCGCTCCCTGGAAGGTGCCCGGAGCGCCAGTGAGGCCGAACGCCATAATCGTGAATTCATATTGCCCCAAATGCGTTTGAAACGCCGCCTTGTGCTCCTCACCAGGATGTAGCAAGATCTGATGGAACCCAGCACGTAAATCCAAGTTTGAGAACCAGCTAGCATGAGTTAATTCGTCCATGAGCTGATCAAAAACAGGGACTGGGAACTTGGACTTTTCTGTAATTGCGTTGAGCTGGCGAAAATCCACACGTAATCCGAATGAACCGTCTTTCTTCTTGACAAGCAAGACGGGGAGTTGAATGAACCGGCACTTGGTCCGATCAATCCTTGCGACAAATGTCGGCCACTTGACGTTCAATCTCATCTTTCAAGCCGGGGGTATCTCGTAGGGACGTGTGAATACCGGGCCGGCGCTGGAATCAGCGGAATCTTGTGATCACAAGGTCCGGACGGCCCAGTGGTGGGTGCCCGAAACAAGTGATCAAACCGACGTAAATAAGGATCGTATGCCAGGAGGCAAATGAGTGATACTTGTCATCCGTAGTTCTTTGAAGAAATAGCACGAGACTTGTAGCAACACTTGGTTGGGCGGCCGGATTTGGGTCCCCTTGCGAAAGACCATCGCCCTTTGTAAGGAATGCGCAACCATTTATGTTGCCAATGGACATGCATCGGACTAAAGAGCTCAAGCCAGTCCATCCCCACTATTGCATCATAAGAAGAAAGCTTCAACACTCGGAAGGAGGTAGTAAAGCGACGATCAATAAACCACTTTGCAAAATCATGTATCACCCCCCACAGGCTTGATAGAAGAGCTCCACCGGCAATGAATTTTTGAATAGGAGCTTCGAGTGCATGGATACGGACAAACGCCGAGCTCTTTGCTTCACCGATGAATGAGGCCGTGCTACGAGTCAAGAAGTACGTAAAACGAGGAACCCTTGAATAGTGGCCTTGAAATGAAATGAATAGCCCGAAATGGAACCGTCCCTTGAATGGCCTTTTGACAAAGTCATGAAAAATTTGCCGCCGCCTCGAGCTGCGGGGACCGGGTCGGCCGGGCATTTCCCGATCATCAACGTCATCATCATCCACGGCTAGACCACAAAGGCTCTACCGCCCGGCAATATTTCGGTGGGCGGCGGTGTTCGCGAGTCCACTTCCCTGCACATTTGAAGCAAAGGCCTTGAGCACGCCTATACGCCTTGAGGGCTTTCATTGAGGAATCTGGGCGGCGAGGTTGTCTTTGCGGTTGGCATCACAGAAGGGCCTTGCATCTTGTCCAGCTTGGCAGGAGGAGGAGGCAGCGGCAGGAACGGCTTGGCAGGCCGCGCTCTCGAAAGTAGACCAATCACCATGGCGCACTGGCTTGACCGGTTGTTGATAAGCCACCTCTTCCTGTAACAGAGCAAGACGGCAAGCAGTATCGAGATTTGGGGGCTGTTGCATGACAACAACTACTTTAATTTCATATTTCAAGCCATCAACAAATCTAGTGGTGAAGAACAGGGGATCAGCATTGGGTGAGTATGCTTTGAGCTGGTCTACGAGCCGGGCAAAGGCGCACATAGGCGCATTACGATAGTTTGTCGGCGAATATTGAACAGTACCCTAAGCGGGGGACTCATGCCGATCACGATCAAAGCGATCGTAGAGCCATCGACAGAAACCCTCCCAATTCTTGACGACGGTGATAGGATAATGACCGGTACCAACACGCGGCCGCGCCCTCCATGTAATGCTCAACTATGCCCACCCACAAATGATCGGGAACCTCATATGTCTTGAAGTACTTCTCACACAAGGATCGCCACGGGGCGCTGATTGTCACCGTCAAACATGGGGAACGGCAATTTTGGAAGGCGGGCGGCATGGTTATGATTTGAATTAGGTTCGAGGTGCGGGAGGAGGGTAGCGTGGGGGTAACACGGGTGTGGGACGGAAATTGTGCGGTGGGCGCATATGATGAGGTATGGATGGTGGAATCGGTGGATGTTGGGCTTGACATCAGGAATGACCAACAGAATGCTCAAAACGAATGGACAGGAGGATCGGTTGACATACCATTGGCGGGACGAGGGATCCAGTCGTGGCGACCCCCGGATCCCGAATCCCGTAGGTGATGCGACGCGGTGCCCAAACACGGGCGGGTTTGCCGTGTATCCAGCAGTGGGCGCCGGGCGGCGTGTCTTGGCCGTGGCCGCAACGGTTCTGGCGTGGAGGCATTTCGACGAACACCTCGGCGGCGGCGAGCGAATGTTCGAGCCGCCGCACGCGGTTGCGGCGTCGTCAACCAGGCCGGACACCATAGGCTGCCAGTCGGAGAAGAGCTTCATGGACGCCTCCAAGTCGTGGATGCGTTCGTCGCGCTCGGCGGAGACATGAGCGAGGCGGAGCGCTTCAAGGTCGGAGATACGCGAGGAGTACTCGGCATCCCGATCCGTGTACGACGACTCCAGGATGGCGAGGCGCGACTCGACGGCGTTGATCTGTGGGTCCGCTGGCGCAGCCTCCAAATCCGCGATGCGACTCGCGAGCGAATCGGCGCCAGCGGCATGAGATGTCTCCATGACGGCGAAGCGGGCGTCGACAGCGGTGGTGCGGTCGAGGATGGAGCGCTCCAACTCGGTGAAGCGACGGTCGAGGTTAGTCTCCTGCTCGTCGAAGCGGCGACCGAGCTTCACGAGTTCGTCGAAGACCATCTTCAGATTGGGTTCCATGGCGCCGTGCGAGCGCTGAAACCGGGTATAGTGGTGGTGGGGTGGGGGTAGGGAGTCCAGATCGGACTGTCTCTGGATACCAAATGTTAGCAGCAGAGAAGCAGATCGGGGCAGGTAGAGGGGAATTTCGTGGAGAGGAAGAAGAACTAGGAGGAAGAACTACGATGAAGTAATATAAATTCGAAATTAACAGAGTTCATACAAAGGGTTCATGCCCTTCCTCGCTCTCTCGACAGGAATATATGCTACTCTGTAATCCACTCGGGGCCAGCTGTGTTCGGATTGGGCTTCGCCACCCTCTTGGGCCTTGCTGCCTTGTCCTGGGCCTGGGCCGCTCTTGGGGAAGCCAGAGTAGGAGTGCTGTTGCTAACACAGCCTACCATCAGCTGATGGTTTCCTATGTGCCAGTAGATGGATTACAAAAACAACGAAATGCAAATGGTCTAGTGACCATGAGTGCTTACGGACAAAATCTTACGTTATCAGCTGGAAAACAAACACGGGCTTGGATTGGATCGCCGCGTACGTTTTCCATGACCTGCACGATGGAAATCTCGGCGAGTCCCACGTAAATCCCGTGCGCAGGCATGAATTGTAAGGTTAGTCAGTTACCACGTGAATCCCATTAGTCTTGTGATGCGTAGGCATAAGGATTTTGACCTTCTTTTTTTTTGCGGGTGATAAGGATTTTGACCTAGTTTCTGAATCGCAAAGGTATAGTCGCCTCTGAGATGTGATGGCCTGAGTCATGGTTTGGCGAACCATTGCTGCCTGAGTATACTAGGATATGAGTGCATTCTGTACCAATATGTGTATAAAATTAGTAGGATGCCAACAATAGATAAGGCTATAAAGATGAACACGAGCAATTGCCTGCATGCCAATACTGAAATAGCTAAGGACCAGTAGTGAAGACCATTGTTTTTCTATCTGAGTATAATTACGTGACGACGAGCACAATTACTAGAAAAACAAGATCCATCACCTAATCACGTACTGTCAGTATTGTAACAACATGTTATTTCATCTACATAACAAATTGCAATAAGCAAGGTGTTGACACTAATCCGGTTCTGCAGCCAGAGGGATAGTGCGCCTGGATTGCACGAGGATCGCTAGGATTGCTTGAGAATTGCAGCAAGAGTAGAAAAAAACTAGCTCAGTCAGCTCTGAAAACCGCATGGGTCGGCTTTACAAAAAGAGTGACCAAGCACAAGCCAACACCTATTTATAAGCTTCCACACAAAACTAGTCGTTCTCCTAAACTAGAACATTATCCCTGCATTCAATTTGCATTTCGATTAGATTTTTTTATTTGAGGGATGCATTTCAGGTTTTTTTTGAGAAAAATTTTAGGTTGATAATAACTTTTTTTTTTTTTTTTTTTTTGAGAAAGGGTGTTTTTTTTTAGGAAAGGGTGGTTGATAATAACTATGGCTTTTGAAGTTGTCATCGATGCAAATGGTGCGAAAAACGGCCCACGTTAGGTTTTCATTGAATTGATGGGATAAAAACGGCCCACGTAAAAATTCTCCACTTGCAGCCCACATCGCAGATGAAGAACAATGCCGAGCAGCGAAGCGAAGTCCGCGCATTACTCGCTGTCGCTGCCGAGTGCCGCCCCGAATTGGCGGGCGCCAAGGTGTACCGGCCACCGAGCGCCCATGGCCATCGGCGCAGGCGCTTTTCTGCTTGACGTTGGGGCTGGCTGGGGTATCGCCTGAATTTTCCAAGCCTGAGACTCGCTGGATTGGTCAGACCATGCATCGAACCCAGAAGCAATTCTCACAAACACACAAACACTTGCTCTTGAAGCTGGTCAGCATCAGCAGTACCGGAGAGCTGCAGTCTATGCTCCGTGCACTGATGATAGATGATAAAAGCTCGTAGTTCAGCGACATGAAAACTTGAAATGCCACATGCAGATCGGCAGAAAACTTCACTCTCAGCTCGAATACTTGCAAAGGCAAAATTGAGTGAAACTTTGTGGAAGTATGTCTCCAATAATGTATAAACACAAGATATCTGAACATGTAATGAAGCATCTGTTTCTACACACAGGTGCCAAGCCCTCAATCATACATCGCTATACCTACATCTACTTCCTGACCTCCCTACTTATTTGACTAACAATACAAAAAGTGATTACAGAATAAAACCTTACAAAAATAAACATTCATGCAAAACTCTCAGAAAACGAATATATATGCACGCTACCCTTTGTGGACAAGGCTGGCCTAAGAAGAAGAAATAGGCTAGCCAAGGAATTGCCAAGGAATTCAAGCGCTCCTACAAAATTTCCTGGCAGAACACGCAGTCCTCATATCCTTGATCTTTGGGGTATATACAGACCGAGTCAACACACAGGCCGCCTTTTGTATGCGTACAATCAATCTGCATCATAGAGAACTTGAGTTCCGTCACCTCATCTGAACTCGATATGATGAAATCACCGACGTGGTAAAGGATCCATCTTCCGGGGCTAATTAGGTAAGACTCAGATGCAGTGTGCTGGTCATCTGAAGTTGAGAGCTGGAACCGTGTCGGTTTGATGTCCCAACCGTGGATATTCTCAGATCCATGGCCCGGGCGGCCCATCCGCTTGTGCGGTCGGCCCAAATGGAGACGGAAGAATAGGCTGTATGAACCAGCAGGAAAGCAGAAATCAATCTCCCCGCCTACCTCAAGCCACCAAATCTGCTGAAGATAGGCAACGCTGTGAAATCTGCAATAAAAACCATGGCACTTCAGTTATCTCTTATGCGGCGAGTTCAGCAATGGCGAACATGAAAATGAGATAGAGCTCAAACTACTACGGAAGGAGCAAGCTACAACGCCACAACATGCGAGGTGAATTTTTTTTATCTAAAGATGTCTGAGAACTGAATGTGAAACCAAAACTGTTAAGTCATTGCACAAGTATAACAAATCAGCTCACAATAAGGGGTGCTTGGATGAGGCCAGGTTTGGTACGTTTCAGCATCCAGTTTAACTCCAAATTAAGTCCTGAATGTTTGAATCCAAATAAATAAATCGGATCTACACATGCTCTGAGATGCAGTAACAAAAACCCCATAAAGCTATCATTCGAATTCAGAAGAAGTAAAGGTTAGATGACAGCAACTGGAAACATGGTGGGGTGCTTACTGATGACATGTAAGAACAGTACAAGGACCAAAATGTACTCAACGGGCAGGTCATGTAAGTACAATAAACCAAATCACATCAGAATAAATAATATGGATGTTCATTTTGCATCAGTAGCCATCAGACTATAGTCTTTCCAATGACACTGACTTCGGTTGTATGCAGCAGGCTGATTGGCTCAGGATTTTATATATGCACAGTGGCACAAAAGATAACACAGTAGTAGTAGCATAAAGGCTCAGTAACATTTAACATAGCACACAACATAAAAAATAAACCATGGCCCTACACATATCAATCACACTCAGCACTTTACTGGCTTGCTAATTTGCCGCGGCTGACAATTTGGATAGGTTGCACTGGCGACCCCCCCGTCCGCTCTCCGTGCAGGGGCGACACGGGGCGACTTCGCCCCGCCGCCACCCCCACCTCCGGGCGCGGCCTCCCGCCCGCCGCCGCCGCTGCTCCCCGGCTAGCGGCGGCGGCCACCACCTGCGCACGCCCCCCAACAAAGGTAGGTCGCAGCAGTTCCCTCCTTCTCCTCGTGCCCCCCCTCTCTCCCCCTTGTCTTCTCTTGTCCGGCGAGCTCATCGGGCGGAGGTGCCCTGACTTCGGCGGATCCCCGAGGTTCTGCCCGGATCCGGCGGTCTCCAGCCCGGATCCGGTGCCCCTCGTCGGGAACCCCCCGCGCGCGACGTCCGTCAAGGCGGCGGCCTTGGCGACCAGCGCGGCGGGCGGCGGCCTCTCCCGGCCTCGGCGGCACGGCGCGGCTCAAAGATGACCCCGCACGGCCCCGCCGCGTGCTCCCGAGGGCAGCCCGCCATGTGAAAGGTCCCTTGTGGTTTTTGGTAATTGAGTGTCAACATTAGGTGGACTAATAATGTGTGATTGAGATAATACACGGGAGATTAGTTCACATGAGATGACGCAATGAAGGAACTTTATTGCATATGAAACATGACATGGAGTCATGTGACCAAGGTGGTGAAGATCAAGACAAGGCTTGGCTTGATGGACCGGTTGCAAGTGTGAAGGGCAAGTCGAGGCGGTGAAGCGATGGACCGCGAGGCGGTGAAGCTTGGCAAGACTTGGCGCCGACGGACCCGACGCAAGCGGTGAAGAGCAAGTGAGGTCAAGATCGATGGATCAAGAAGGTCATGTGATGATATGAATTGGATCATATCATTGTTGATCGTGTTGGTGCATGTGTTGCATCGACACTTGAAGATGGAGCGGAATGGAAATGCGCAAAGGCAAAGGTATAACCTATAGGGCATTTCATTTCGCCGGTCATTGGAGCTTAGAGAAGTTTATGACCGGGTTTAGGATAGATGGTCGTACTATCAAGAGGGGCAAACTTGTTTGCATATCGGTCATCTAGTGCCACTTGAGCGATCTAACTTTGTGATGTGTTAGGATCGAGTGGCGTGCTAAGAGCTAACCCGTCCTTTGAAATGATTGTGAAAATGCTAACACACTTGCACATGGTGATGTACACTTGGTGGTGTTGGCACATTTGCAAAGGCGGCGGTGATTGCGGGGTTGAGTTGGGTTTGAGAACCGCTCATCCTCCCACCGAGCTTGCGGGCGGGGATTCGCGCTTCGAGAAAATGAGATGCATATTTTCTATTGCGCCGGATGCATCATGGTGGAGAAAACATGCTATTCCTCGTGCTCAAGTTTGGTATACTTGATGGGTAGCATGTCGAAGCAAAGGCGCGGAGAAACGACGGAGTTTAGCGGAAGACGATGACCGGACGCCGCGCCGGAGGCTGACCGACGCGACCGACCGGACGGTCCGGTCGGTCGCGTCCCGCGAGAGCTTGTTCGACGTTTTGGCGGAAGCTATGACCGGACCCTCGGCCGGATGCTTCCGGTCTTGACCGGACGCATGCACGGAAGCATGCTCCGGGTTGTCGGGCCAATGGGGCCAGGGGGCCTTGTCCGTTCGACCGGGCGCTCGGAAGGAGCGCGACGGACGCCGGGACCGGACTTCGGTGGTGAGTCCGGCCGGTCGGCGTCCGATCCAACGCTGTGAAAGCACCCCAACGGCTCTATTTTGGCTTGTGGCTATAAATAGATGGGGTGGCCAGGCTTTGGCTGGTTGTTTGAGCACATTCTAGCCTTGGTGGCTTGTATTGTGGTTCTTGAGAGCCCTCCCACTCACATATGCTTGATATCGTTCATCCGATTGAGTGAGAGATCGAGTTCTAGTGCGTTGCGTTGAGAGATCGCGTTCGTGGCACTAGGTGATCGTGTTGCAAGCCGGTGTGCTTGTTTCTCTTGGAGGTTGCCACCTCCTAGGCGGCTTGGTGGCAAGAGACTTCGTGAAGCACGCAAGAAAGCTTGTGCGGTGCTCGAAGAAGAGATTGTGAGAGGTTAGGTGCTCACCTCGCGGGGATCGTGAAGAGCAACTCTAGTGGAGCGTGTCATTGAGCTACCACACTTGTGTGTGGGTTCACACGGTGCCCTCTGAGGGATTGGCTAGAGAACTCACACTGTGTGAGGGTCTTGATCGAGCTCCCAGCTGTGGGATTTGGCACTGGCCATTAAGCTTGAGAATCATCACCAGGTGATTCGCCAAACCGTGGAACCACTAAAGTGTTGGTCGACACAACGAGGAGTAGGGGGAAGTTGGCAAGCTTCCCGAGACCTCGGTAAAAAATCACCGGTGTCATCTTGTGTTCACACTTCGCGGTGGTTTGCATTCTCTTCATCACAAGCTTTGTTCTTACGTTCTTATATACTTGTGCTTGTGCTTGAGTAGAGTAGTTGTAACTATCTAGCTTGTGTAGCTTGGTTAGTTACTTTGCTTAGCTTGTGTAGCTAGGTATTTTGAGGCTTTTGGTTAGGCGTGTGTTGCCTGTCCATTGTGCATCTAGTGAGCTTAGGGGCTTTGTGCTTGCGCTTACTAGAATTGTGTAGGAGCTCTCTTGTGCTTGAAGTACTAGTGCTTAGGTTTGTGTGACCTTGCATTAGAATTGATTAGGAGCTCAAGCTAGGCTTGTCACCTCACCTTTCTTGTATAGGATCTTTTGTGAGGTGATTTAGAGTCTTAGTTAGAGGGGTGAAGTCTTGGCTAGACCGATAAGTTTACTTCCGCATTTGTTTTGGTTAGCCGGTGCGATTAGTTTTTAAAAGGGACTATTCGCCCCCCTAGTCCCCATCTCGACCCTTCACCATGGCGCCATGGGAGGGGCTCGAGATCCGGGCGAGGTGCCCCCCGGCCGGTGCTCTTGCGGTCAGGGACGAACGCCGCCGACCGTGGAGCGGCGGATCCGAGTCCCTGGGGTGTGGATCCGGTGCCCCGGCGGGATGCGCTGCCGGGCCCCCAGGCGACCTCGTCGACTCGGGCCGCGCCCAAGAAGAATGACCAAAAGTGTGGCCGAGCGGTTCTGCGGCCATGACATGCGGGTCGCCTCCCCCCTCCCCATCTCGATCCCAAAGATTTGCAACGACTTAGATGCACGGCGGCGAACAAGTTCCCCAGATGCGTACGGCGGGTGAAACCCCGGTCCGTTCTCGTCGGGCGGTGGCGATGGCGCGGCTCGCGTCATCCACCTCCTTGGAGGCGTCGTCGAGCTTTTGTTCCTCGAGACAACGCGCCCTAAACTCGCCTTTGTGTATCCCGTTGTAGCTAGTGGTGGTGGTGGCCATCTCCCGCGTGCTGGTTGGTATAGAATCTGGGCGAAAGCCTTATGCGTCTCTACGACGGTCCCACGACGATGGCGCTCTCACGTCATGCCCCTCCTTGGAGGCGTTGTTGAAGATTCTACCACTGTTGCCCGCTCAACAGAGCTGTGTCTTTTGGGTGTCGCCCTTGCGGCCTCCTATGCCTCCCGAACCCCCTTGAGCTCTCCCACACCCCTTCTTGCTTCTCTCTTCCTTGGTGTGCAAGGGTGTGGCCCGACTTGGTCGTTTGGTCGTTGTCGACTTCCGACGAGTGTCCTCCTCTGGCGCCTCTGCTCCGTCGGCGCTCTCCTTGATGGTGCCAGAAAATCATATGCCGGGTGGAGATCCCACCGCTGCTGCCATTCCCCTCCATGGATTCCTCCCCATGGACGGCGTTGGATGGCGGTATGTGGGGCACGGATGTACCGGAGGATGTCCCCATCAGCTTGAAGGGAGGTCGTCGTGTCCGCGAACGGGGGTCTCACGTGTTCGTCATCACTCTTAGTCCCCATTCCGGTGTTGTCCCTCGGGAGTGGGGGACAATGGAGCGGCGTAGCTACGAGGAGTGGTGCGAGGGCACAAGGGGCGTGGTGAAACCGCCGAGCATGTTGTTCGGCGGTGGCGCAAGTCGAATATCGGTTGGCGATTCTCAGCTTAGACTATGATTACTCCTGGTGTTGTATTGTGCTATTGTTATGTTTTGTGATGTTGTGATCTCTCTCTCTCTCTTTCTCTTGGTGTAACAAGACCACCAATTTCACCCACCTAAGATCCGTGAAATACAAGCGGTGGGGATGAAGTATCCCCCCCCCTCGAAGTGTTCACATGCATCCTACTGGAACAACACAGCATCAATCATCACAAAAATATATCATAACCCTGAGCAGGTATGTGAAAGAAACTAAGGAAGACGTGTGTAGTGTACCCGGAAAAGAAATCTTCAACCAGTTCATTATCAAAAGAAATACATTAAAGGCTCATCGAAAAGAATAAGGAGTATAAGATCAGATTAACAAAAGTCAAGCGATTAACAATGAGCTTCCAATATAACAAAAATACAGTAACAGATCATAGTATAAAAGCATGGCATGGTAAAAGTATTCCATGATTTCATTTTCTCATGACGCTGACAGTTTCATGGAATGCGATGTTATAACCTCCTAAACGAGTACATTTACTCTGAAATAAAAACAAAACGAAGTACCTTGATTCCTCTGTGGATAGGTGGCTCCAATACCTCCGATCCTCTCTCCCTGTGATCGACATAGCCTTTGAGGAGATGGACATGCAGAAACCTCCCTTGCTCTTCTCGATCCAAAATTCCTACTCAAATAGTAGCTGTTTTTAGTTAGACCATCGCATACAAAACATAGAACACAAGTCACAGAATAAACACAAACATTACTGAAGGCACCAAACGCGAAAAAGACAAATAGGTTCTACTGATTCAACTTCTTATTTTTCCCAGCCACAACTAAAATCATCCTCTACCAAACGCAAAAGCATTCTGATTGTTGGAAACAGACTAAATAAATAGGGATCTCAAATAAATAATAAAGAAGAAGAAAACCTTGGTGCCGCCGTCGAACGGGGTTGGCCGGCAGAGGCGCGCGTATATCTCCTTCTTGATGACCGCAGAGGAGCAGCACCTGCCACTGCCACCATTGGCTTCAGCCGCGTCACCGCAGCCGCAGTCGTCGTCGGCCGCGGCCGCGAGCGCGGCGAGGTACCTGTAGTTGGCGGGCAGCTTGGCGGCCCAGATGCAGTCGGCGGAGGCGGCGCCCCGGAACGCCCGGTTGAGGCAGGCCACCTGGCAGATCTCAGCCGGGTCGAGGTACAGCAGCACCGCCGCGACGCAGCTCTCCGGCATGTCGCCTAGCGACGTCTGCCCCCACCCCCTGCCGTACCCCTCGGGCGCCACCACGGTCGTCGACGCCCCCACCCCCATCCAAATTGCAAAATTTTTGGGCGCGCGCAATGCGTGGCGGGAGTTGGGTTGGGTACCGACCTTCCTCGGATTACACCTCCATTATCTGGAGAGTGGAGGTCTCTTTATCCGGTTAGCGACAATTGGATATTGGATAACCTCCGGTCGGTCGGTCGGTCGGTCAGCTGGTTCTTCTTCAATTCAAACGATGCATGCATGGGGATGGGGTGCTCTCTCTGTGTCAGATAGGCAGGCAGCCACACGCGTGGCGTGGGTGGAGAAGAAGAAGGCGACTCAAGAGGAAGAGGGGTGGAGCCGTGGAGGGAGATGAGACTTGGAAAGAGAAGTAGGCGCCGGATGCATGCCTTGCTGGCTTTGCTGCCGTAAAAATAGCTCGCTTTTTCAGGTGGATCAGTAGTGGATGATTCTGCTTCTGGACAAGGAAACTGGCTCAAGTGGATATTGTTGCTTTGTGAAATCATGGCCACGTCGTCCGCGGTGTTTTGGCTAAACATGAGTAGCAGCGGCGCGCGGGAGTTGGGGGACAAGGTGTGGTGTGACTGCACAATCAGTTTGGCGTCGCCTGGATTTGGTGCGTCTTCGTTATGGCTCTGGTATCTCGCTTCATAAGGTGGTTCGTATGTACAGTGCCACGTAGTGCGCTTGCAGAATATACTAGTATCATGGATAATCCTTATAAAAAACTAATGCAGATAAGTTTTTGTCTGAAATCAACAAAGAAAACCTTAACCTATTTTTTAAATTTTTTTATTAATACAGTCTGTTTAAATTTGCTCTCACGAAAGTCGAACCCAAGTCTGGGTGGGTCTTCTTGAGGCGCCCTCTAACCAAGGTAGAGACCATTTTGCCCATTGCAGATAAGTTGGTACGCAAAAAACTGGTAGTACCTAACTCTCAATGGGGATGTAGCGTCACAGGACTGTCATTTGATAGCTGAACGCATAACAAAATGTCACAGTACAATGGAAATTCCAGGGCAGGACCAGCCTGAAAGTAACATCATATCAGAAAAAGGTAGTATCCACGATCTTTCGAAAAAAAAAAAAGAAACAGAGGTATCCACGTCGAGATCGCCATGTCTGCCACATCAACTGCACTTTTCTTCTACAGCAAAGCTGCCCTTTTGCAATCAGAGGGGCTAAAACCACCCCCAAGCTAGATCTCGTCCGTCAGAGAAAGAAGAGCTCGAAAGCGAGACGCCCCTGATTGCACGATATTACTATTCTACTATTAGATTCTAAAATATCATCACTGGTCGCGTCGTTATCAACAGTCCAACACACAGAGCTTGGAGATGTTGCTCGTTTCGATCCATCTTCAGGAGAGGACAGGACTGCAGTTTGGCGACGAGGTAGTTTGGAATCTGGAAGGATCGGTTCCGGTCAGCGACACTGCTCTGCTCGCTCGATTTCAAAGGCCCTGTTTAGAGCCCAACTTACTCCTCAAATTCCATTTGTCGCAAAAGAAGATTTCCCATCACATCAAAATACCCAAGCACACGTGTCGAAAGTACCAAATAAACTAATTCGCGATTTAGATGTATGTTGTGAGGCGATTAACTTTTCGTCTAGTTATCTTATGGTAGGATAATATTTACCACTAACAAATAAAACGTCTTCTGACAAAGGTCGGATGTGACATCTTCTGAGGAATTTTGCACCAAATTTTGGTGATCTAAACACACCCAAAGGTGAGGAGGGGCAAGTGGCTTCTTCTCCACCGGATCACGACGATACTGTCGGTCATCGCCACGTACGGGAGCTGAGCTGATAAGTGATGAGGCTGGAGTAGCGGAGCAGCGTACTCCTACACGCGTGCGTGTGCGGCCGCATACGTCCGTCGACCGGCTGCCATGCAAATGTTTGGTGCCAACTTCTCTTCGAAGTCTTGTCAAAAAAAAAAAAAAAAAAAAAAAAAAAAAACTCTTCGAACTGGATAAGTCTTGGTCTCATTTTTGTACTATTGAATTCATGTTTAATTGGAAAATGTCCATGTTTATTCAGCATGTCTTGCCCATTGTACAATTCCTCCATTTAGTTCTTGTATACTCCCTACGTCCCATGGAGATGCGCCGTTTTTGACTTTTTTGAGCATGTTTTGACCATCCGTCTTATTCAAAATATTTATGCAAATCATAAAATAAATTAATCAATATTCAAGTATCTTCATTGATAAAATAAGTCGTAAATAGAAATAAATTATATTTATGCAAAAATTTGAATAAGGCGAAGTCGAATAAGATGGTGCGGAATCCGGGGTGACAAACCGAAATGGGACGGAGGGAGTATATAAGCATTTTTTGAGCAGCTAATTCTTATGGTTGAAAAAGGAATGCAAGTGCGAGTGTCAGGCAGAGAATTTGAGAAAGGCATGGCTCTTCTCTTCCTCCCCTCCACGTTTCGCATCGACGATACCATGGCGGCAGGGCCCCATATGCTGGTTTCTATCATGTGTGACCACTAGGACCGTGGGCGTGGATCCGATTCCGAGTCAGCACCGGGGGACCCAGTCCCTGGCAGTTCTATCCACTTCCGAGTATGGCTTTAATTAATATTTTGACAACAATCATTGGCTTTATTTAACCGCCCTCTACACGACCATTCAAATGGACTTCGGTTAGAGGTGTTGGCCAGTTGGATAGGCATGGCTGATTCTATTTCTAGCTCTAAACTAGAACAGTTTTTATGGCTTAAGAAATGAAATGATTTTACCCATCACCTCCTAATAATCCTCTTAAACAGAATGGATAAGCAGTGCTATTCAAGTTCATCGTTCTCACAATCTCACTCCCAATTACGCAAGTTCCATATTTTAGTCATTTCCACACACACAAAAAAAATGAAGTATGAACACAAAACTTGGATTTTAGAGTCCCAACTTGATTTTGACCTAGACCTACAAATAGCTATTTTAGTTTGTTATAACTGAATCATCCTTTTTAGAATTATTATCGAATCATCTTGGATGCACACTGAACTTAAGAGGAGCTGAATTAGATTGGATTAGATGATCATTTTCCATTGGGTCTGCATGAATGGAAGTTGGATTTCTTTTATCTCTAAATAAACTTATAATTGGGCTTCCCTATTTGGATTTGGATCTTGATCCTTCATTAACTCTCAGTCTAGTTTGTTACACAAACGACAAACCTAAGTTTCACAAGATCTTGCTACCAGTCACCAGTTATATATATCGGAAAACTTCCATATGTCACCTACTGCTGCATTCCTTAAGGGCAGGGCCAACGGAAGCTAACATGCTTGTTAGCCTCAACCAAAGTTCAGACTCCACGTAGATGAGGATGCACTTAGGTTGCTCGTCTCACATCGCAGGCAGTCATTTTCGTATAAAAGGCCGAACAAGTACAACAACAACTTTATTTCTGCTGCCACCTTTCTTCACCCCTCTTCTCTCATCGTGTTGTTGCATAAACTTTGTGTCAGATGAAGCATGCGCTGCTTCTGCAGGCAGCTCTGCTTCTCTGCGGAGCCACAAGAGGACGTGACATGGAGTTTGTGCGCTGATATAGAGCTGGGGCAGCACGCCAGCAGAGCGCGTTGGGGAAGCCCTAAAAACAATAGTAGCTGCACTGGCTGCACCTGGACAATGACCGTTTTCGTCGTTGTGGTACATATCTCAATAGTCTATCTACAATCCAGCAGTCCCCATGATAGTTTGTCAAGAGCAGCGTCAAGATTCTCAATAAACTAACCAATCAAAGCTAGCTACAATAAGCTTCATACTACAATCTTACTTGGCTCAATTTCTGTTGCGCATGGTACGGCGTCAGTTACGTCATTAGGCTCGTTGCATCAACTTTCAGATGAGTGTGACGCGCGTGGTTTCGTGGCGTGCTTTCTGTCTCCTGAAGTATTATAAGCCGTGCCTTGTAACGTACTCCCTCCGTCCCAAAATGTTCGTCGCTTTTTTTGGTTTTCGTCCACAACTTTGAATTTAATTTGTACAAAATACGTGTAACATTTATATCTATCTTCAAATAAATTTATTAAAAACTAGATTCAAAGATCTTTCTAATGATATTAATTATGTATGATAAATATTAATATTTTTAAATATATAATTTGTTAAAGTTTTTTCTCGAAGCGTAAGCGACACATTTTGGGGACGGAGGGAGTAGTGTAGAAACACATAAGTTTATCCATGGAATACCATAATTTTCAAATCATATGCTGACCCATAAGTTTGAATTCCATCCATGAACCTGAAATAACCCTATTGTAGAGAACGACCGATTTTGCTAAAGGAGAAAAATTGCTGCTGCAACCATAGTCCAAAATGGTTGGCTGTGAGGAAATCAGAACATTCCAACATTCTCACCATTTGCTAAACACAAATGGCTGCCTAAATTTTAAAAATCATCAGTGCCTAAATTTCCATTTGTCACTGTTTTGATAATACAAGCTGCAACATTCCAGACAGTAAGCTGAATGAACTGGAGCCAAGTACTGAAATGAACGACCAGTATACATGATAAATACAGATGATAAAAGGACTAGTGTGTGGCACCAAGTCTGAATGTCCCAGAGTTCAAAAGCAGAGATGTTATTGCATTTGCTCGACATATCACTAATTTGTTCATGCTACGATCATTGAGCAATGCGGTGCATTAGTGCATTACATGATAAACAAAACGGACTAGTGTGTGGTACCAAGTCTGAATGTCCTTAAGTTCAAAAGCAGAGATGTTATTGCATTTGCTCGAGATATCACTAATTTGTTCGTGCTACGATCATTGAGCAATGCGTGTATTAGTGCATTACTTGTCAGCAACAGTGCAGCATGCTTATAGAAATAATGTACATGTATGCAGTACTTCAGACAGTTGCTGGAGCTGGCCATTAGACGAATCTGCACTGTTTGATTTTACTAGCTGAAAACCTCCTTACTGCAAACAGGGCATACCTGCAGTGTCATGCATGCCACTAGGCTTAGCAGAGATCATGCTTTCTCAGGATAAGAAGTGAAAAATTACTAACATGATTATAAATTTGAAAATGCAGATGCAGAAACATTTGGTTTGAAAATGCCAGGGGTTTGAGGTGCTGAGTCTCAATTGAAAAATTTACCAAATGATCAACCCATATAGCTATAAAAACGCCTAATACAGTTGCGACACCCACCCCTATAAATGTATGCATGCACACCTATGACAACCTGACTCTGTAAAAAGATTACTTGGCTATTTTGCCTCTTAGTCTTAGGTATGTGAACCGTTCAAATACTGTGAAACAAAGGTGTAACTTGTAAGGTTTCTACATCAGGTTTAACCTTGGGCTCATTGCTCAAGAGATATACTATAGTGGACAAGGAAACTGGATGTGCAATACAAAAACAATAACGATGACATGTTACGAGGCACGGTAGCTTTCATACTCCTAAATCCTAACAGGAAAATTATATGGTGCCCCCATTAGCTAAATGCCATGTTGCAATATTTCGAAAATTATTTATGTAGCACATCTAAAGTTAAAAGTGTAGCTGTAACAATTTACTAGTTTAAAATTCATCTTTGATGTTGAGATTTAAAAAACAGAAGTGTCACTATAAGCACATGAGGAACAGTGCCAGGTTGACTGCTTGTCTATTTTGTTTCTTGACATCTGGGATGAATTTCAAACTGAATTGTTGCGGCTATACTTAACTTTATGTGTACTGCATACATGATTTTTGTTATGTTTTTTGAAACATTGCAACATAGTATTTTAGCTAATGAGGGCACCAGCACCCCTGGGCACCAAATCTGCACTCATCCTAATAAATAATTCCAACACAAGTAAACTGATCAGGAACTACAACGATTCCTAGAAGGATGGAAGTTGTACCACCAACCTATGTACTACTCTCTTCATCCCAAGTTATAGGTGCTTTCAGTTGTTCTAGATACATAGCTTTTGTTGTGCATTTGGATATACGCTATGTATCTAAAGAAGCCAAAACAACCTATTGTTTGGAACTGAGGGAGACATACTAAAAGGCTAAAGACTAAGGTGTCCAGGTAACTTACCTTATTGATCTGTAACCATTTAGCGACACAAGCTTGATGGTACTGATGTCCACAGGGCAATTTAATAAGCTTATCTCGGTTCTTGTATGTCATACAGCAGATGACACATCTGCATAGGTACAAAAGAGTGAGTGGCAAAATGGTTTGTTACTTAAACAACATAGTCAATACAGTAGAAACATAGATAAACACCAGGTACAGTGTCATAGGATGCAACAAACAACTAGAAAACATATTCATCAAATCTTATAGCTAATCAGTATTGCTACTGCACTTCCAAACATACAAAATATTAAGCAAGAAAAAGGAAAATTCAATATCCTAATCAGCTAAAACACATACTCGTCATGTTTTTTTCCTTCCTTGAGAATATCCCAATTTTGTAAGTTGAAGTTGGCAAGAGTGCTATAACACTGTCAGGGAGCCCTTTGCTTTCGGTACCAATGGCTTCCCCTAACTGTTGTAGTTCCTGAAATCAAATGATAAATGAAAAGAAAATCCCATTTCTTTAATACTCGGTAACATATATCTCTATAATACCGATAGCCACAAGGTGGCAATAAAATAGAATATGCTCCTAGCAAAACATATTGGTTATTAGAACCAAAAGCTAGCTGGCACATGCCACTTATAGAAGCATAGCAACAAACAAAAAAGGGAGGGGAGGAGACAAAACAAACACACCTCATAAGTCATATTATCTGGATCAATTCCATCCTCCTCCACTACCTGTACATTGGTAATTGGCAATAAATGGAAGTGTGTATTGATTGTCCAAAATACTTGCCAAAAATGTATACCTGAGGAGGTCTACTTGCAGAAGTATTGCCTCTATTAAACGCTGAAGATGATGTTGGCTTTATTCCTGTACAGGTCAATTGAGACGACAGATTAGCACTTAATCTGGGAAACAAATTGACTCCAACACCAAAGAATATAGAGTATGCAACTAACCATTATTGTCATTAAGTGAAGTCTTGGCTAGTTTGCTCTCCATTTCTTGCAACTCTCTAGCTAAAGCTTCATCAACTGCTAGTTGCAACTCATAGTTTACATCTCTGGATGGTTTCTGTCCATTTGATGTCCGATCATGGCCATAGCTACAACTTCGAGTCGAATGAGTTCTAGATGAACTGCTACCATCACTTCCTTGAATTAATTGATACAATATTTCCTGAACAGGGTGGATGAACAGGCAAGTTAATTTAAGGCCATATTTGTCAAAATGATGCTGAACAGTTGCAGTACAGAGCATAGCAATGGTCAAAAGCAGCACATAGCAAAAGTTAAGAATACACCGCCAAGAATTTCATGAAAATAGTATTCTGTATATCCTAATTTTGAGCTTAGAACTCAAATTTCCAAGCATACCGCCCTAGCGAAACAGAAATTTATTAATTGTCTATCTTACACATGACAAACCTGTGTGAATAAATATTATCAGCAAAACAGTAATAATTAAAATCACTTTTCAACCAGCCCATTATGGATCTAGGACTCAAACCTAACCAATGGTAACGAGTGCTTAGGATCAATTCCTCAAAAAAACATTAATTGACAATTTTGACTATGTTTCAGTAGTCTTCCCACAGTATCAGAAGCACTCATATGGGGAACACATGGTCATTGCCCAACCAATTGAAGAAGACCACAGGAAACAGTAACCAACCTGATCTTGAAGAACTTGGGCAAGATCGTCGTCATCATCAAAGAAGCACCCACCGTAATTCTCTTCAATGGCATACGGTAGAGGGGCATTCATATAACCGACACAAACTTTCTTCTTTCCCGTTTTGTTGCCTAGAACATACATCCTCACAGGCACCTAAAAAGGAAGCTCACACAAAGAATATTGCTTGATCAGGTTCCATGTAAATGCACCATATTGCAATCACACTGCACTAAAAAATGTAGAACGGATCACCCGCAGTCCATCTCCCTAGCAAACTTTGTCAACTTACACATGGATCCTCAAAACTCAAAGCACTGTTATGTGCAACCCGCTCTGAAGCTACAGCTGTAGATCAAGACCCTTCTTTCCAATCCGGAGCCCAAAGGACCAACACTATTACACTAAACATGATTACCCTACGCTAACATACAGATTTATCTCCCATGAAAAACAAAAAACAGATCAATCTCTTCCAGAGAGAAAAAAACAGACTGAGCTCTTCCAGCAATATATGCCCCAATTCCTCTGATGCACACCAGAACCAGAAGCAACAAGCCACAGATAAAGCAGCTCGCCGCCTCGCACACATCTCATTTCCCGGCACGTTTTGGGCGCATACATATCGAATAAACGAATCTGCCGGAGCTTAGGAAGCGGAGGAGGAAACTAACCTCGTGCGCAGCGGCCAGAGAGAGATCGCTGCGCAGATCGGACACAGATTTGGCGAAGCTGGAAGGAGGCGAGTGAGGACTGAGGAAGGAAGCGCGGCCCACCGCTTTGCCTGGAAATTGGAATGGCCCCCTCCCCTCGCCACCATTGGCGTCAGCCCGGTGATGGCGTGCGGGTGCCGGGCCCACAGTAATGAGTAGTCTGGACCCACCTGTTAGAGCGTGGCTGCTTGGGTGTCGTCGCCGGCCGGCCGGATGTTGTCCACCTCGTTGAGTGAGTCGTTGTCGTTGCTGTGCCTTGTGCTGTGCGCAGACGCTGCCATCTGTGCTGCTGCTGATCAGGACACCGACACTCTATCGTCAGCCTTTTTCATCGTAGAGACAAATCTCCTGAGAATTTTTCAGTCACTTACCAAACAAGTCAAACCCTGTTTCAAGTGAGTCGTTGGTTATATGTTTCAAAACAAGATTTACCTCTATGAAAAGTCTCAAAGAAAAACTAGGAAAATTCAACAATAATTTTGGGGTCCAACTAGCGCTCGGACGTCCTATAGGATTTGTTATCCGTCGGACGCAGCAGCCCACCAACAGCTCACGGCCCAAAACACAGCACAGCCCAGCTTCCCATATCACTTTCTTTCCCCATCGCAAGGCAGCTTCTTCCCCATCGCGCGGCGTGTAGCGCGTTCTTCCCCGTCTCGCGTCGGCTCCGCCCCCGTCTTGCGCCACCAGCTCCGCGGCAGCCCACTCCTATGGTCCACCGCCAACATCTCCGCGCCAGCAGGCGCATCGTCGGCCGCAGCACTGCGCCAGGAGCTCCTACGCGCTAGCACCGCTCGAGCTCGGCCAGCGGCGCGCGGAGCAGCGGCGAGCGTGGATCGAGCGGCGCGCGCGGAGCAGCGGCGAGCGGCGAGCAGCGCGCGTGGATCGAGCAGCGGCGTGCGCGCGGAGCAGGGCGAGCCTTCCCCTAAGTCCGGCGAGGTGCGGCGCGTCGAGCGGCCAGCCTAAGGAGCGGCGGCGGCTCGCTGGCTTCAGCGAGCTACGATGGCGCAAGGCTGGGTGGCGCGAGATGCTAGGCGAGCAGCGAACATGAAGAATCAGGCGCGCAGCGTGCGATCGGCAGCACAGGCAACAAATTGATCTGAAATTCCGGCGGCGTACAGTTGCTCCGCCAGAATATTGAGGCGACGGGAGCCTCATCCCCTACAGATCATTTCCCATTGTTTTATTATGAAATCTGCAGCCCCGGTGCTCATCAGATGATTAGGTGAGGCCGCTTTAGCATCAGAAAGGGTTGAATTGATTATGAAATGGATGGTGCGGGTGTCACTAGCGTATCGTCGGAGTACCTGAAGAGGATGCGATGCTATATGTATCATCTCATTACTTGAATTAGTTGTTACATCTCAAAATGTGCTTATAAAACATCAATATTTCCCCACTATTGAATCTGGAAATGCTCTAATGAAATTTGCAAGTATATGAACTGTACGGTGCTTGTAGTTGAATAAGTTGTTACAACTCAAAATGTGGTTATGAAACATGAACATTTCCCCACTGTTACATCTAGAAGTGATAACTACTTAAAGGAAGAGGTTATGTAGGACCGTAACAGGATTTGTGAGTTTGAATGGAAGTAGTTACAATTGCATATATGTATAGTCAGCGGGTACAGCCGCATCGATTCGGTGATCATCGCGTGCAGGTAATGCATCCCCTGAGCTTGTCGTAGCCACCGCCATCGATGTCGTCGACGCCGTGGTCGTCTCAGGATCCGCGGGCAGAGCGACACTGCCTCCTCGTAAACGCGCCGCTCACAGCACGGGTACGCGGTGAGGAGCCAGAAGAACAATGTGAGCGCGGAGGACGTGGAGTTCTTGCCGGCGAGCAAAAAACTGACGACGATGTCCTGCAGGAACCGCCGCTTCGCCTCCGGCGAGCTTGCTCCGCTCTTCTTCCTCCATCACCACCGTGAACCGCGACGTCCTCCGCATATCCCATTTTCTACAAGTCCAACTTTTTTAGATTTTAAATAAATTTATATGAAATATTTTCAATATTTAATATCCTAATTTGTTTATGGTGAAAATATATTTTCTTTATTTGATATCCTAATTTTTTATGTTGAAAAATTTAATTTATAGCTCTTTTTTTTAAAAAGTAATTTATAGCATTATAACTCTTCTTTTTCATATTTACAAATTTTGTTCATTAGGTGTCAAGCAAACTCTGTTCTATCAAATGAGCCATACTGAGTTAGTGTTATTTTAATCAATTCTATAGTACTTATTTCCAAGTGATGCTTCTATACAACATTTTCTTTAATTAAATTTGCATGTTTTGAGGACCCATTGATATTTTGTTCAGTTAGTTCTTTCCCATTGTTGCACTTTTTTTCTCTCTCTCCAATTTATGCACTTAAGAAGCGTCTTTTTATTACCACGTTGCACCCGCCTTACCAATATGTTTCTTTTATATTATGTTATATGTTTCATTCTCTATTAGACTATGTTGCACCCGCCTTTTACCAATATGTTTCTTTTAGATTATGTTATATGTTTCATTCTCTATTAGACTAAGCTATTAAGTTCTTGTATTTGTTTTCGTTAGGCCACCTTTTGTTTGCATACTTGGATTTCATGTAACCTATGATGACTTCTATGAATCCCTCAAGCCAAAGGGACACATTTCTAACACATTCATGACAATGTGGACTTACCTCTTTAATCATGCTTGTCAAGAGTCTTGGAAACATGATGACGACCTTGTCAAGAAATTTGCATTCAATGCCATGCACACACAGTAAGATCTTAAAACATTAGTGTTCTGTCTTTTCGAAGATATGAAACATAAGGATTATGGAACAAGGACAAATAATAAAACATTGGTGTTGCAAGTACTTGAATGATTTGTTACATCTCAAAATCTGGTCATGAAACAAGAGATGATTTCCCCTCGTTGTTATATCTACATATGCTCTAATGAAACGAGTCGAAAGTGTCATTACTATTCCAATTGAAATCCTCTAAATGAAACAACATTAATGTACTGCTTTTACATCTAAAAATAAAATATTGTTACAACCTTGTTGCAATGGAAATAAAGACTGCATTGAGGGCTTACGTGCTTGGGTGAGGTCGACGACAAGCAGTAGTGGTGTGCGACCGGAGCTCTATGCACTAGAGGGGGAGAGAGTCGCACAACGGCAGCAACCTCATGCACGACCTGGTGGACCTTCGCGGGCCACCTAGGGTATGTGTTGTCTTGAGGGGCCACGAAGGTACCAGGGCATGTAGCTACTTTGTGAATCGCATAATAATCTATAGGTACTTTTGTTTACTTTGGAAATAGAGCAAGAATAGAAAATGGATGATACAGTATATAGCAACATCCTATGTTAGTAGTTGCAACAACCCAATAATATAAGTTGAACATGGTCTAGCACACACTGTCAGAAGACATGAGTGTTTGCATCAATGGTATTTCTAAAGCATACAAACAATAATATGGAAGTAAATATTCTCAACCAATAAAACAATTAACGGAAGTAATGTGTAAAGTTGGATAAACAACAATGCAACAATATGGTTCAGGTAGTTGCAACATCCTTTTGCCATACTAATAACATGGCCAATTACATGTAAATGGCAAAAATAGAACAACAATATCCTTTTGCCATCCTTCACAAAAGTTGTCTAGTACCCAAAAACGTAGGTTACAGAGATGAAACCCCTAACATGTAATCCTTATTTCATCACTAGATTCACTACGCTTAAAACACCGGTGACATGTCCTTTGACTAATTCATGCAATTGTCCTTCACAAAATCCTCAACGGAGATCTCATTCACGGGTGATACAAGTAAGCCGGACACATTCTTCTTGTAGTCAGCCTCCTTTTTCATATCTACGAAAGACAGAACAATGAAAGTTTTAAGATCTTACTGTGTGCATGGCATTGAATGCAAATTTCTTAAAAAGGTCGTCATCATGTTTCCAAGACTCTTGACAAGCATGATTAAAGAGGTAAGTCCACATTGTCATGAATGTGTTAGAAATGTGTCCCTTTGGCTTGAGGGATTCATAGAAGTCATCATAGATTACATGAAATCCAAGTATGCAAACAAAAGGTGGCCTAACGAAAACAAATACAAGAACTTAATAGCTTAGTCTAATAGAGAATGAAACATATAACATAATCTAAAAAGAAACATATTGGTAAAAGCGGGTGCAACATAGTCTAATAGAGAATGAAACATATAACATAATATAAAAAGAAACATATTGGTAAAGGCGGGTGCAACGTGGTAATAAAAGACGCTTCTTAAGTGCATAAATTGGAGAGAGAGAAAAAAAAGTGCAACAATGGGAAAGAACTAACGAACAAAATATCAATGGGTCTGAAACATGCAAATTTAATTAAAGAAAATGTTGTATAGAAGCATCACTTGGAAATAAGTAATCTTGTAGAATTGATTAAAAATAACACTAACTTCGGTATGGCTCATTTGATAGAAACGAGTTTGTTGACACCTAATGAACAAAATTTGTAAATATGGAAAAGAAGAGATATGAAACAAGCACATATAACAAAATTTGTCGCCCATCTTATATATCTATGCTTTATCACGAACACTCATATCTTATGACATTGTGTCTTTGGGCGTGTTGAACTTGTATTATTTGGACCATTTTGCAACTAGTCCCATAGGATGTTTCAATGCTTCTTATGACATGTTTAACTAGTCATAGTCGCATGTTGCAAGTAATATATTTTACGTGTGTAAAGTACTTCAAAATGATGTTGCAATTGCAACTACTTCCATTCAAGCTCACAAATCCGGTTCTGATCCTACATAACCTCTTCTTTTAATTAGTTATCACTTCCGGATGTAACAAGAGGGAAATATTCATGTTTCATGACCATATTTTGAGATGTAACAACTAATTCAGCTATTAGAAACATACAATTCATATACTTGTAACATTAGTTACAATCGATGTTTCAATAGACCATTTACTGATGCAACAATGGGGAAATCTTCATGTTTCATAAGCACGATTTGAGATGCAACAACCGATTCAAGTAATTGCAACATAAAATAAAAGGTAATTGCAACATAATTAAATTAAATTACATTGATCCTTTGTAATTTCACACAATCATTCGATTATAGTCTCGTAAAGGTGGCATACGAACATCTATAATTATTTGAATGAGTAAAACAATGGTTACCCAATACACGGGAACAAAACTATAATTATAGAGCATATATAATTTCTTTTGTAATATCATTGAATAATATTAATGTAAAATGCTACAGATTAACCTTTTTCAAATGACCTAGTGTACTGTGACCTCATTGTGATCAATAAATAAGACTACAACTTAAATCAATAATAAAGAAAGCAGTTTGCTCTTGACACTTTGAACCGTAATATTCTACGTCAAAACCTAGTGCAGCATGTTTCCAATGAATGAATTTTCAATGAATCTAGATTTGATGGTGGAAACAAATCTGGATTAGGTCTCATTTGTTTCAAGTCGAATTGTCAATAATATAGAACTGAATTTGTGTCTCAGCATGCATGATATGTCTAGTTTCTCCCAACCATCTGAACTGAATAGGCTGAATATTGCAAGCTTGATGTACTCCCTCTCCGGCTGCAAATAGAGGTCGCTCTCGGCAGAGTAGGCGTACAGCAAAAAAGAAGTCGCTCGGGCGTGCGGCGGCGTTTGGGCGTCCTTGCCCCCGCCGTCTCGATTATTTGTCAAGGTTCATTTACTGCGCGTCCCTTCGTTTTTGTTGAACCGCGTTGCGTTGTCGAGGTTCATTTATCGCGCGTCCCCTTCGTTCCGTTGAACGGCGCGTTGCGCAATGCCACGCGTGCTCACGAACGAAGCGGCAGCGGGGGCGGCATGCAACGCCATGCAATACGAGCATAAAAAATATGCGCCCGCGGGCGTTCGAACCTGAACCCTCAAGAGTGGAGACAGGGCTGTGCTAGCCAACCAAGCCAAACCAGTTTTTTGTTTATAGTGCAACCGCGTATTTAATAAGGGTAGACAGGGAAAACTTACCCCTAATTAATGACTCCTTGGTATACACAATCATGTCCTAAACGACTTCTAATACCAGCCCTGAGGGAGTATACATTTAGTATAGATTTAAACTTGATATATAAATAGCCTTATGAAACAACAACTAAAATACAGGTTAATGTAGTTAACAAATAGGAGTAGAAATAAGGATGTATTCAGAATCGTCTTGAGGACCATACATATAGAAAATTCGACACACATCACTGAAATTGGAATTGGAAAATCAAGAGCGGGTAGCAAAGAGTGCATTGATGAATAAAATTCAAGCTCTACTCAAAGTATATGCTGGTGTTAACCAACCAATCCTCGTCTAAATATAATTATTCAGTTGGCACCAAGGTAACATACAGAAACATGGTATTTCAGATACAAATCATCATGCTACTCTACCTACTTGTATGATCACCACATGTAACATCAACATATAGATAATTAAACATGTAACATCACCATACCTTGCAGAGGGATCTTAACCCCTTGCTTTGAAGATGTCTTGTTCTTCAGTATAGATTTTTTGGCATGGGTCTTCGTTGATCTTGTGCTTGAAGAAGGCTCCCCTTCGTGCTTGTTTGCCACCATTGGAGAGGCCTTTATCTGCTTGCTGAAGGACACCTTTCGAACTACTGTATGCGTGCGGGATTTGGTGTTGGTGACTCCCTCGTCATGTGCTCTGTATTCAAATGCTTCATTGTCGAAACAGTGGTAGTTGAAACAGTGGTGAAATAATATGTTCGAATCAGATGAAACATCAAAATGTATTGCTTGCATTCTGTCTTATTTCATACTGCATTCTCACGAATAATTGTTCTGGATAGTCACAAAACTACTAATTAAGTGCATCTAAGTGCTAGTGCCTGGTTTGAAATAAGACAGAAAAAATACAATAGTGCATTACACACCAGATTACGTGACAATTGATGTTCAACTTAACAGAAAGCTCTATGAGTCGAGGAGTATAAATCGATATGATTAACAGAATCACATGATTACCAGGATAACCAAAAACCAATAGATCAGACGCCTGCCACAAACTGCTATTGGGCAGCTTCCTCACAGCCGTACGCCGACGACCACATCTGGACCTGCATCTGCCTCGTCGTCAGTGCTGCTAGGCGAGTCGGTGTTGTCCAGGTACACACTCTTACCTGATCTGGTGCGCATCCCTCTCCTCCACCGGCGTCGTACCTACACAGTTAGGGTTGCAGTGACAGGCAACCAACGCATAAGAATGGATGGCCGCAGTCCTGCAGGAAGCAGGGAGCGATGCTGATACTCACTGCGGGGAGAGGGGTGGCACAGTGGAGACGATGAGGCCCGGTACCGGCGTAGTGCAGCGGCGCGGTCGACTGGGGGCAGCAGGCAGAAGCCGGCAAATGCAGCCCGCGCGGTGGAGGTAAGGCGCCGTTCTGGAGGACGGAGACCCGGTGGAGGCAGTCAACCCCGATCGAGGACGGCGTGGCGAGCGGATGGCGCGGATTTGGCGGCGAGGTGCGCAACCGTGCTCTCGTCGGAGTGCGGCGCAGTGGGAACGAAGCGGAGTGAGGCGTTGTCCTTTTGCGTGGGGCAGGGGAAGGAAGGGTTGGGGAAAAATTTCAGCCGAGACGGACGTGGATTCGATTTCGATTTGGGCTGCTGACCACGAAGCCCACCAGCGACGCCCGTCCGATGGATCGGACGTCCACAGGAGAGCATTACCGATAATTTTGAGAGAAAGCTATAAACCCGAGTTATTATTAATTAACTATTGATTAAATAGAAAAGGAACTGGCTTTTATAGAGAGTCGAGCTCCTAATCTACAAGCCACAGTTAAAAAAAACCTATAAGCCAGTCAACAGCTCTTCTATAAGACTGGCTTATAGTTTTTGAGGAGAGAATTTAGGATCCTAAATTTTATAGCTCTCCTAAACTACATGCACATTCTCGATCCTAAATTTTGAAGAGAGAAGAAAAAATATAAATTTAAAACAGGACCCAACCGGCCAACTTCGTAAAACGTGACGCGCATCTCCGATAAGACTATCAGTACGCATCTGTTCGACTGTTCGCAGGCCATATGCAGTCATTGCGGAATGTAGCAGACGGCCCAGCCCACAATACGCAAAAGTAATGGCCTGCCGAGCTGGCCCAGCTACGTTGCATTGCAGTTTCTTTTTTTAAAAAATGAACGTTTTGCCGGTCAGGTTTTTTTTTTTTTTCACGCCAGAAGTATAAAAAGCTTAACAACGGTTTTACACAAAAAGGAGCCCTGAATATAGGGCGGAAAATATCCACTTTGTGGATTTGTTCTTTGCGGGCCCGTGAAGCTAGACGTTCCGTCGTAAGCGGGGAAGAATTTATTCGGCAGTCCGCTAGCGTCTCAGACTGGAAGTGCATTCCCTATAACCTTTTGAGGCATCCTTCGGTTCCAGGAAGGGAGTCACTAATAGTTAAGGACATCCTTGATCTCTATGAGAGCTGCTCCGGCCAGATGATTAACAAGGAGAAGTCAGCGGTGATGTTCAGCCGTAATACCAAAACAGATAGAAAGACCGAGGTGTGCTCGGTACTGCAAATTACGAAGGAAACTCTGAATGAGCGGTATTTGGGGTTACCCGCCCAGGTTGGCAGATCAAAATCATCTACCTTTGGTTATATTAAAGACAAAGTGTGGAGACGTATCCGGGGCTGGAAGGAGAAATTTTTGTCATGGGCAGGGAAAGAGATATATATTGATTAAAGCGGTAGCTCAAGCAATCCCGACGTATGCTATGGGGTGCTTTAACGAAGTCTCTTTGTGATCAAATCAGTAGAATGATGTGCAGATACTGGCGGAACCAACAAGATGGCAAACATAAAATACACTGGCTTCATCGTGATGTTCTTTTGAGCCCAAAGAAGGAAGGAGGTATGGGTTCCGTGACCTATATGCTTTCAACCTGGCCATGTTGGCCAAGCAAGCGTGGAGATTATGGGAAAATCCGAGTCACTTTGTGCACGGATCCTGCGAGCTAAGTACTACAACAATAGTATAGTCCTAGAAGTGAGACCAAAGCAAGGCATGTCGTATACCGAGAAGCATATTGAAGGGGATCCAACTTCGTGAAGAAAGGCATGATATGGAGGGTTGGTGATGGTCAAGGATTAAAGATGCAGGGAGGACCCATGGCTGCCATGTGGTACGAAAAAGGAAACCGATCACACCCGGGGGTGCAAACCTCGCTAAGATATGTTGATGAATTGACCGATCCAAAGAATAAAGAGACCGGGACAATCGAACTAATCAAGGACATTTTTGGGAAGACGACCAACGCACCATTCTAGCTATACCGGTGTTCGAAGGTCGTTGCAAATTTGTTTTGGCGGCACCATGATAAGCATGGAAGATTCGGTTATGCGGAGCGCCATACAAGGTATGTCGGGATGATTTCATTAGAACCCGTAACGGCCGAAGCCGCTCAAGGAGGAAGCAATGGTCAAGTTGATCCTGGTCTCGAAAGAAAATTTGGGACGTCAATTGCCCAAATAAGGTGAAGCATTTCCTCCGGCGTTTTACGCATGAGAGTCACCTAGCGGCAGCCTAGCTCATCGTGGCATGGACGCCGACACAAAAAGTGCCCGTGTGCAATCGTGGATTTATGGGGACGAAGGTCACCTTTTCTTCAAATGCAAGTTGGCCAAACAAGTCCGGAACCCGTTGGGCATGGAGGGCAAGAGACAAGCGGCGGGCGTCTCAAACCCGCGCCTAAAGAGGTTGTCTCGTCCCATTCTAGCGACAAAAAGAAACCCGAAGCATCCCCGATGATTACCACACTTTGGTTCCTCCAGACGAACCGTAATTCGATCCGGGAAGAAGGGAGGGGTCGGCTAGCGGTGAGTTGGAGCGTGCAATCGGGATATATGCAAATGAAAACTCCCAGGTACCGAGCACTGCAAGGGAGAGCGGGACTGTCCTCAAAGCTAAGTGGAGAAATCCACCAGAGGGGTTTCTAAAACTGAATTGTGATGCATTGTTCTTCCAAGAAACAAGAACCGACAGCTAGGGCTTCCTAATCCGCGACCACGATGGTGATGTTGTGATGACCGGTCGTGGGAAGATAAACAATTCCCTCAGTGCGTTCCATGCCGAACTGATTGCCTGCATGCAAGGACTTCAGGTGGCTAGCAGTTTGGGCGTGGAGAACCTGATCCTGGAAACAGATGCAGCAAATGTGCAAGCGGCGTTGCAGTCGCGAAGCTATGATGTCCGGCCTGAAGGAGACCTAGTTGAGGAGTTGGAGTCTTTTATTGGGTCGAATTTTAGTAATTTCTCCTGTGTTTTTTTGGGACGGTCTGGTAATAGGGCCGCCCATGCTTTGGCGAGTCTAGGTCACTTATGTACTGAAGGCGAGGCACTGATCAAGAGTGTTCTCCCAGATGGTCTTGATGTAATTGTGTCTGACGATATGTCAGAAGAGTAATAAATTCGCCAAATTCAAAAAAAAAAAGGGAACCATAATGCCCCGGACTCTCAAATTTTGCTCCGGTGATGGTTGATAACCGCTCGGTCGCTCCATACGCAGTTAAGACTCCTCAGCTCGGCTTTGTGACTGTGAGACGTGTACATGCGCCATCCTCGCCATGCATGCGTGCGTTCCTCTGGTCACTTGATGCGCTTCGCGCTTGCCTTATGCTCGAAATATCTCCTCTAGAGAAGAGAGGAGGGCAGGTGTAATCAATTTGCAGAGTTGGTTGCCTAGTCATATAGGAGTACCCCATCATATTCGCAAGTCAAGATTTTCGTGACCAATAACTATGTGGTTGATGAGTACTATTACCCGTTGGTAAAGACGTAACAAAAAATAGACCAAGTGGCCCCGTTGTAGTCAGGCGGTGACCGTGTGAGCCTCTCGATAATCTCACCTTGCTTAGCTTGGGAGGATGAAGCCACCTTAAAAGGGAGAGTCACCCTTTCCTTATTAGACTAGTCTTTTAGGGATTGAATCTTTCTCCAAGTGGGTGTGCCTAAAGAACTGTTTTGAGCCCAACAACTTTAATTTGCCACCTGTCGGTATCGATCACAACCTCATGTGACCGACATCACCCACAAAATGGTTGCTAGTCGCAAAATGACCTAGGCAACGGGAAGGAAGGGTAAACGATATACCAAATACTACCTCCATTCCAAATTTTAGTCCTTTTGATCTTTTTTATTTCAAGTTTGATCATTCATTTTATTTCATCTTTTTACAAATGTAGTCAAATTTAAGTTGTCTTCAAAGAATTTTTGTTAATAAAGCAAGCCACACCAAAAAAAAATGATGTTTTGCACGACAGTGGTTAAACTAGAGGTTTAAAAGTCAAACAAACCATAATTTGAAATGGATTTAGTAAATACAAATACTCCATACACTTTCGTCGGTAGCATACTTTCCACTCAAGATGGATAGTAATTTAGATGCAAACTTAAAAAGCCAATTTAAATTATTGTGTTTCATAGTACCAGTTACTATAGCTTTTTTTTTATGCCTCAACCACCACACGCACACTACACACACTCACGCCCAGTGCGCAAAGCTAGATCTACACTTATATGAAGAGACTACACGTGGTTAAGAGGTATCCGAAGTTTTCCAGGGCTTCAAATGTGACGGGCATGTCACCCCGACCATTGTGGTGCATCCACCTATGAGGCAACAAAATTATGGGAACCTCATGTCCCCGGTGAGAAATGCCTGATGATCCTGGGATTGAACCCGCTCCCCCGCTTGCCCACTTTGTGAAAGCGTACCAATTGAACTAGCGCTCATTCTCAATACTATAACTATTTACATAAAAGTTTAGGTGAGTATTTTAAATTGCCTTTCATAATGAATTAATGATAGAGGTGGATAACTAGTATGTAATTGTAGAGTTATTTTAGATTATCTTTCATAATAATAAAGATGATTGTTTTTTTTTAAAAAGAATAGAATATGTCTAATGGTTACTATTATAGATGATGAACTGAGTAAAGATTAGATACTAATGTTTATTATGAGAATTTTCTTATGACTTGCCTTGTTTCCTAATGTGTCTTGTAAGTAATTACTTCCTCTGTCCCACTTTAAGTGGAGGTATCACATATCTAGAAGTTATTTAATATACTCCATCTATCCCTAAATAATAGTCACTTACACTTTCTAAGAAATAATTTTAATTATTTGTACATTAAAATATTAATATTTATGACATGCAATTAGTATCATTTGAAAGATATTTAAATATAGTTTTTAATAAATTTATTTAAAGATATAAATGTTGCACACATTTTCTATAAATCGGGTCAACCTTGTGACACGCATACTAACAACAACGATCTTTCGAGGGATAGAAGGAGTACTCAACTTTAACTAAAGTATATAAGAGATTACTAATATTTATGATTTCTAATAAATATTGTTGAACTAATTGTTGTATACTTTAAGATACATTTGGATATATAGGTATTAAATATATTTTTCTATAACTCTAGTCAAATTTGACTAACACTTAAAAAGAAACCGAGTAGATGCGAGATGTTCATGTGATTCCGACTATCTTAGGCCTCGTTTAGTTGGCAAATATTTTGCCTTCAACTTCCAAATTTTTCTAATCTCTCTCCATCACATCATATTAAATACACCAAAAGACATAGATTCGAGTAGTAAATGTAGGTAAAAAAAAATTAACAAATTACACGATTTACATTATACATCACGAGATAAATCTTTTAAGCCTAGTTAGTTCATGATTGGACAATGTTTACCACAAACAAAACGAAACGCGTCTTTGCGGTGTGTCTTCTGAGGAGTTCAAACGATCTTATTGACAAATTTTTGCCCAACTAAACAAGGCACGATGCAGCAGCAACAATTTCATCCCATCGACCATGCTGGCATGGGGCCACATATGATGAGCACCGAATCGATCAGTATATCTTACCACCACGCTGCTGAACGAAGACTTTGGTAACTGGTGTGCCGTGTGCACTATCGATCGATCGGTAGTTCAGTACTGCAAAAGACCATGGTGACCATGGTGACGGTCGCTTTTGCACCCAAAGACGACGACCCTGAAAAAAAGTCAAAACAACCGCTGCGTTCGATGACCTTGAGTTCCCCTTCGTCTCGTCTTTTCCGGTGAAAAGTTCTACTTTACCGACGCGAGTGGGTGCCCCCCGATGCTCTCGCCACGCTCTCGCGCTCTCCGGCTACTACTTTACCCCAAATGCTGCCTGCAGTGTGCAGGCTGCATCAGACAGCAGAGTACGAGATCCAAGAAGGGGGGTTGTACTGGCTCCGGCCGTTGAGTGTCCCTGACCAACCTGACCAGCCATGTGCTTCTCGACCTCTCTGACTCTGAGTGCCCACCAGTCAGCAGTACTAGCAGAGGGTGTGTTTAGAGCCCAGATTTCCTCCCAAATTCCACTATCGCAAAAGAAGATTCCCCATCACGTCCGTCGGTGGCAAGAACATGTATGGAGTGCGAAATGTAGGTAAAAAAATAAACTAATTACACAGTTTAGATCTACATTGCGAGGCGATTCTTTTGAGCCTGGTTACGTCATGGTAGGATAATATTTACCACTAACAAACGAAACGTCTTCTGATTAATGCGATGTGACATACATGTCCCATCGGTTGCAAAATTTGGACCAAAATTTGGGGTGCTAAACACACCCAGAGTAGCAGTAGTACTATCAGTAGTACTACCAGTGTGATTTGGTAGGTGTATCATGTGCACGGTTACTAGGTTATGTTGGCAGTAGGCCAGGGGCCAAGTAAACAAACGAGGCTATGTCCATGTTTGAAGCACAAATGACCTCACCGGTTGTTTTCCAAGAAAAGAAGTTCAAAATCGATGGATAGAAACATGAAAGTCCCGGATTTATTTCGAGGATTTTCGTGGCTGCGCGTTAAGTGGTAGGCGACGTCCCCCGTCGATAGCGAGGCGCCGATGGTGACTTCGAACTTCAAGATTTGCCGCCGATCCTTCGAAGGTGCTCATAGGGGTAGGGTTTTGCGTGCGTGTGTGTGTTCATAGGGGTGAGTGTGCGTGCGTGTTGAGCGTCTGCGTTATCTTGTGTAATTAAAAAAAAAAAGATGCTGGTGAAATCACCCGTGGACAGTCCAAGTCCAATGCACAGAGTTTAATTTTCCTCCCGGTACATAGTTTGCTTCAGTCTCACACAAAGATGATGACAAAAGGTCAAAAGTGATAGCTCAAGTAGTCAAATAGGAGGGTGCCGACTATTAGCAGGCAAAGCATTGTTCAGGCCAGTACGTACACCACAGCGGTGGAGCTTGGAACGATATGGACGCCGGACGCGGGGATGCGATCGATGGATTCAGACGCCGCAACAGACATACTAACTAGTACTCCTACAGTGTTACTAGTACAGTCACCGTATCTACGAGTATCTCTCGGGGCGATTCGCGATGAGCCCACGCCAGCTTTTTTCGGTTCCTCTATGTGCCAGTAGTTGAAGGGTGGCGATAGTGTACTTGAGGCCGTTAATTGACATCGTTCACCAGGACCAGGGTCCAGGGTGCACGGCGACGGGGCGGTTGCAGGCTAGCGGCGACCAGTGGCGAAGCCACCTTATGCTTGCCTGGTGCACAGGCACCAGGGTGCAAAAAGATTTTGTTAATAAACTAATTAATATTCACTACATATAACAAGTATAATTGATATTTTCCTTTAGCAGTGCACCACCATTTCTTTGATGCTAGCTTCGCCCCCTGGCGGCGACAGACCCTTTGGAGTGGGAGGATCTCTGTCCTGTCACGAGAAAAGCCGTCCACGCAGCTGTCCTTATTTGCCGGGTTCTGAGATTGGCCGCCGCAGCCGCCCGGCGGTGAGGTCAGCCGCGGGCCGGGTCGGCTCGAATCTTTATCCTTTCACGTTGCACGCGCGTCAGCCATCAGCGGTCGCACCTGTCTCGCGCCCGGCGCCCGGCGACGTTGACCCTCAAGTGCGGTAACAAGTGTCCCACGCCACGCGTGCACTATTGACGAGACGACCTCCGCCCGCGAGCGACCCGGGGGCAACCAAGGTCGGGCTCAGGCTCACAACACTCCACCTGCCTTCTGCAAATTCACACAGTACGTGGCCCTATTCGACTTCACCAAAATTCGTTTTACTTATTTATAATACAAACACATATTAATATATCCTTTTCTTATATTATTATATTTCAATATCCTCGGACCAAACACATAAGAATAGCTTCCTTCGACCAAACAAGAAACGAAACTATCCCATTCATTAAAACATTAAAAAACAAAGGTATAATCATCTCACTCCACCTTATCTCACTGTTTTTAAAAAAATGAGACAGTGACGAAACAGAACAAATCTATATTGCACATATTCTTATCAAGGTTTCATAGAGTGCGAGTGACTAGTGAGCCGGTGTTGCAGAGGGGCACGTCAACGCACTGCTTGCAAATCTGGCTGCCATCGTGATGCTCGGATGGGTGCATGACGAGGCCATTCTCAGTTGGGAATTTCTTAACGTTGTTTTAGAAAATATAGAATGAAACGAAACATGAATATAATCATAAACATTAAATTTCATGACTCAACTACAATTAGAAACTGGGTCAGAGTTTCATCAATATTTTCATCTGTATGAAACTCACCTTTTGTCCCTTTAAAAATATTACCATGTCACAAAAAATGCTTATATAACAATAGATTAAATGCGGATAAAACCCTAATTAAGCTTAAAAGCACTGACACATTTATTATTAGTGGAGAAGATACTTAGCTCTTCCATTTTAACTTATAAAATCCCATAAAGAAAGCTTAGTGTGTTTTTTGCTCAATCTGACACATTACCAAAATAGAAGTGTTTTATATTTAATTAATTGTAAATAAAAATATCAATATCTGTGATATTAAATATGTTGCATTAAAATTGTCACAAGCTATATTTTGCACTGTACTTATTATTGTAGATATTATTTTTTTATCTATATATTTAGTTAACCTTTAGATATTATTATTTTTTGAGGGGATAGAATTGTTTTGTTTTGAACAGAGAGGTAGTAGGATCGGCCTAAACGGACAAAAACACGAAAGCCAGCCCACGAGCAAATAGCCTGTCGGGCCTTGCATCTGCTAGAAACGATGTATTCCGTAATCCGTGCTGCTATTATAAAACATCCACTGTCCTAGCTCGATTTTTAAATTCACATACATTTTGGTCCAATCATTTTAGCTTATTCTCGAATCGTGTGAGCTCAATTTTTAAACAGACAAATATCACAGCATGTTTTGGACTACTCTACACTGGTTTTATCCATCTGACATGTGCCCAGTTTTGAGCGTTGGATTCTTCGTGTAAATTGTACTTTCTATCTTCTCTCTCGTCCCAAATGTTTGTTTCTAAAAACCGTGTTTTCCCTTACGCACACGCTTTCCCGACATCATACATAAAGGGGCGGAGGAAAGTATACGCCAACATTTGATCCATGGCTCAGATGAAAGTTTAGCGAAATGCAAAATTACTGGCTACACGAAATAATCTGAGTAACTCACCCCATTAACCATAGAAGATACCCCTTTTGAAGCTTCCTAGTACGAGCATTTTCTTATTTAATGGGAGAATCGCGATAGGATCGATACCCACAAATCCTTTTCACACATCCCCGTGATTACCAACATCAAGGAACCTTTACCATGGCTAGACGCAGTTCAAGCACTGTGATTTCGATCCAGTGATGATGATAAAAGTGAAACCGAAGCCGGAGGGGGTAAACTCAAAGATTGCCATTTGATGATGATAGGGTCAACAAAAAAAGATCCGACAGTAACTACAGTGAGTCAATGCTTTAGCAAAACCCAACACATGACAACTGTCACGCTCCCGGGTCGACGACACCCGTGGCGATCCGGAGGCCAGCCACGCTCCAGTTGCCGCCGGAGTTTCCAGGAGCACACCGGACCAGGCGCGACCGTTTGCATGCCAAAAATTACTACCACCAGCCGCTTGCCTTCCTCTCCCGCATCGGCCGTCGCGTGGTAATCAAATCGAGCGCACATGCGGTGCGCCTCCCTTTCACGGCCTCCCCCCGTCTCTGCCTCCACCTAATCCCGGGCACCCCAATCCGAGGCGCCTGCCGTGCGCTTTAAGTGAGCGCACCACACGAAAAGCAGGAGGCAGCCACCGGAGGCGGAGGGAGAAGGAGAAGCAGCAGTAGCAGACTAGCAGGGCCGCCAACGCCATGGCGGTGGGTGCGACCGCCACGAAGCTGCACCTCTCGTCGGCGGCCGCGGCCGCGCGCCGCCCCTCGCTGCTCCACCTCGCGGCCGTCACCGTCCTCTGCTCGGTGTCCTACCTCCTCGGCATCTGGCACCACGGCGGCTTCTCCGCGGGCCCCGCCGCCACCTCCTCCTCCTCGGTCTCCATCGCCACCGCCGTCTCCTGCGCCACCCCGCCCTTACGACCTCCATCTCCTCGTCGCCCCCGCGGGGCCGCTCGACTTCGCCGCGCACCACACGGCGGAGGGGATGGAGGCGGAGGCCGCGCTCCGCAAGCGCACCTACGAGGCGTGCCCCGCCAAGTACTCCGAGTACACGCCCTGCGAGGACGTCGAGCGCTCCCTGCGCTTCTCGCGGGACCGCCTCGTCTACCGGGAGCGCCACTGCCCCACGGACGACGGCGAGCGCCTCCGCTGCCTCGTCCCGGCGCCCAAGGGCTACCGCAACCCGTTCCCGTGGCCCGCCAGCCGCGACGTCGCCTGGTTCGCCAACGTGCCGCACAAGGAGCTCAGCGTCGAGAAGGCGGTGCAGAATTGGATCCGCGTCGACGGCGACAAGTTCCGCTTCCCCGGGGGCGGCACCATGTTCCCTCGCGGCGCCGGCGCCTACATCGACGACATCGGCAAGCTTATCCCGCTCCACGACGGATCCATCCGCACCGCCCTTGACACCGGCTGCGGGGTAAGCCACTTCGATCGCAATCGCGCACACTCTATTTGCTTGAAATGATCACGTGCACGCAACAATGCCCTGTGAAGGCCCGCACAAATTCGAGGTCAATTTCAGTCAGAGAATAGCAATCGGGAGATCTCGGCAGTCGGGGAATGGCGTTTGTGCTTTGCGGGTGTCGGAAGTTTGCAGTCCCTTCTCGGGTCAGAGTGTTTGTGTGTGCAAACGGGTCTGGCCCCCTGTAAACCTCGTGCACCGACCCGGTAAGGGGGTTTGTGTCTGCGAACGGGCCTTCACTTGGTAACGGTAGTCAAGCTGCAGTGAACTGTCACGCGCTGTTTCCTGTTGACAGACTGAGCCGGATCACTGCTGAAGCGTAGTATGCCTAGATCTGAAATCTCTTCAATAATGCTGCTTATCTATACGTGCTTGTCCTTTTCTATGCAGCAATATCCCACGCACAGCAACTTCAGCCTTTTCGAGAACGTACCACAAATGCATTAGTAGACGTTTTCAGCCATATATTTGCAATTGCGATACATATCATCGAATTCTCGTTTGGACGTCAAGAAGGTGCATCTGTTGTTTATGCCCACTGGCCTGTGGCGTCATTGTAATGGGTCGCCTTTTATGCAGTACTGTCGTGCAGGAGCAGGATAGCACGCCAAACTGTTGTCATTGTTGCCAACTTGACCTTGGCATTTTGATCTCATTGTTCGATGCATAGCTCCTGCAGTAATAGCGATTTTTTCCTATTATGGGTCTCCTTGGTTTTGGAACTAAAACCTGTGTGGTAACTGAATTTCTTACTGATGATCAGGCCCATTTTGCTGCTTTGTACAGGTGGCGAGCTGGGGAGCCTACTTGCTGTCACGCAACATCCTTGCCATGTCCTTCGCCCCGCGAGACTCCCACGAGGCTCAGGTTCAGTTTGCACTAGAGCGTGGTGTGCCGGCGATGATTGGGGTCCTCGCCTCCAATCGGCTCACCTATCCGGCACGCTCCTTTGACATGGCGCACTGCTCTCGTTGCCTCATCCCATGGCAGCTTTACGGTATGTTGAATTTCTATCACCCCTCAAAACTAGCATTCAGTATCTTCAGCCTTTTGAGCACAGCAGTATCTTCAGCTGATTACTCATCACTTCATGTTCTCATGTATGTGCAGATGGGCTCTACTTGATAGAGGTTGATCGCATCCTAAGGCCTGGAGGTTATTGGATTTTGTCTGGACCACCAATCAACTGGAAGAAACACTCTAAGGGTGGGCCAGGACTAAAGAAGACCTGGATGCAGAGCAGAAAGCCATTGAGGCAGTCGCCAGGAGCCTCTGCTGGAAGAAGATCAAGGAGGAGGGCGATATTGCTATCTGGCAGAAGCCTACTAATCACATTCATTGCAAGGCAATGCACAAAGTTATCAAGTCCCCACCCTTCTGTTCTAACCAAAACCCAGATGCTGCCTGGTAAGTACAGTACCATGCTAACCATTATCAGTTCAACTCATGGTACTCTATGGTAAATCACTAACCATATTCATGTCATTGGTTTTAGGTATAACAAGATGGAGGCTTGTATAACTCCACTACCAGAGGTCAGTGACTTAAAGGAGGTTGCCGGCGGCGCGTTGAAGAAATGGCCGGAGAGGCTCACTGCAGTGCCGCCCAGGATTGCCAGTGGTAGCATCGAGGGGGTCACGGAAGAGATGTTTGTGGAAGATACTGAGTTATGGAAGAAGAGAGTTGGGCACTACAAGTCCGTGATTGCTCAACTCGGCCAGAAAGGCCGGTACCGCAACTTACTGGATATGAATGCAAAGTTTGGTGGCTTCGCTGCGGCATTGGTGAATGACCCCTTGTGGGTCATGAACATGGTCCCTACTGTGGGGAACTCAACAACCCTTGGGGTAATATACGAGCGTGGCCTCATTGGGAGCTACCAGGACTGGTACATTTCGTACTGCAAACATGGCTCTTCCGGTTAGACGGTTATATACTCGTCAGTACCTGATCTGAATTCTCTATCTGAATTCACTGCAGGTGTGAGGGCATGTCCACTTATCCCCGGACCTACGACCTCATTCATGCAGATTCAGTGTTCACATTGTACAATGGAAGGTAAAAACATACTCCAATGAACTGTCCTATTTAGATGGTTATTTCTGCTTTAGAATTAAGATTCAGTATTGCTTTAGAATTAAGTTTGGCACTGCAGAAATGTAGACTGTCCTATTTAGATGGTTATTTCTGCTCTTGTTCTCTTATCTATTTTAGCAAAAAATTGCCCTGCCATAGTTTAATAGCCTCACAGTTATGTTTCTTTAATGCAAATCTATTCCCAATGAACTTTTTCTTTTGAGGATTCTCCCATGAACTTTTTCTTTTGACAACTATCAAATTGTCATTGTGGCAATTAATTTTCCAAGATAATGTTTTACCTCAGTTAAAGACTGACAATTCATCCTCTGCTTTGCAAGATGTGAGGCGGAGAACATTCTGCTCGAAATGGACAGAATTCTGAGGCCAGAGGGCACGGTCATCATCAGAGATGACGTGGACCTGTTAGTGAAGATAAAGAGCATCACGGACGGGATGAGATGGAATAGCCAGATCGTGGATCACGAAGATGGTCCGCTCGTCCGCGAGAAGCTCCTGCTTGTTGTGAAGACATACTGGACTCTTGAGGACACCAAACAATAGCAATAACGTGGAATAAAAGAGTTGAGTGATTATTGACATGATCGGCAAATCTTGTGACTGCCTCACCATTTGCCATGTGAATCTGGTGGAGTTTGTTTTCTATTTTCATTTTGGGTATTCATTTTGGGGGATAGTTCACATAATGGAGATATAATCTCCTTGTTAAGATATAAGAGGGAAACCCAGCACAGATTTTGACATTGAAAAACAGACATTGTGCAAAGTGGGTAAATAGAAAGTAAAATATTGATCATTAGTTTTTCTCTGGGTGCACATTGTGTGGCTATTGTTATGATGCTGTTATGTGATCCCATTATTTGGATGTCACCTCATAAAAATCTAAACTAGGACTTGTCATCCTCCCTTGACTTTCCTCAGGATGCAGGAGCGGTACACTTGAAGGTCTTTCAACAGTTCTTGAACAAGCAATGTACAGAATCAGGCTGACCTATCCATCGTCTAACTACTCAGAACTTGAAGTTGTGGTCATGAAAAGCTCGCCGGCTGTGTAGAATGCACCCACGGCAATTCTTCCCCCGCAAAGCATGCAACTGTATGCCAACTAAACGTTCTGATATGACCATTAATTTGGTTGCAAGTTTGGCGCTGCACACCAAACGCATCAATGGTGGAACGGTTACTTGCGTCTCCCCATTATTTTCTGCCGGCGTATGTGTCGGTGCCGAAAGGTACTAAGAGGAAAACAAGCCAAGCAAAATGTCACAAATTCTGACTGTACCGTCAGATATGCTGGGAAAAAAGTCCGAACCACTTGACTCCCATCAGCATCAGAAAGCGATTTTTGCGCAAATGTAGCACAAAATTGTCACTATCACGCGGTGCATGTTTTGTCTACTGGCCTCAATAGCCATCACGGCATCACCAAGTGATTAATGTTTTATGGCAGGACAAACCTTTAGCGGAGCAGAGCTGGCATCATTTTTGAGTGCAGTAGTTGCCTGAATTATGGTCCCAGTCTGATGAATAATGCATGCAGGCACAGTAATTTGCCGATGCCTGCCTGACTCGAGATAATAGAGTGGGATGGGGATAGGACAGACACGTACCCTTTCAAAAATAGCGACGTGCTATCGTCTCCACACTCCACTGCTGCAATTCGCTTTCAAAAATAGAGTGGGATGGGAAGCAGTGCAAGTGCAACTGCCCAAGAGCGAACTGGTCCCGGACACGAGTAGCAAAAGGACAAACACAGACGGTCCAATGGGCGAGGTACCGAATCAAAACTGACAGAGACACGACACACAAGAACAAGAACATGAACATGGCATGAGGCCCGCAGCACGGTCTAGTATACTCACCCGTCCAAAAATAAACGACGTTTTGGGTTTTTGTGTCACAAGTTTGACTTCGATTTGTAAAAATACGTAGAAGATTTAAATCTCCAAATAAATTTGTTAAAAACTAGATCAAAAGATCTTTCCAATGATACTAATTATGTAATATAAATATTAATCCTATTTTAAAATATAATTGCTTAGGTAGATGTTTACCAGAAAAGTCAAAACGCCATTTATTTTGGCATCGGGGAGTAGTCTTGTAAGATTTTTTTTTCCTCCCCTGGACGGACGGCACTGAAATGTCCTACGAGTTGTAGCTTGCTGAGGTGCTGACTTCACCTAACGCTGCATAATGGAGTTTGGATTGGAAAGATGAGTAATGACCTCTCTATAGCTGCCGGTTAGTGGTTGAACAGTTGCCAAAATCTAGTACCTTAGGGTGCTAGCAGTGGTTAAGAATCTCTGTCAGAGACAGCTGTCCAAAAGGATCTAAGGGAGGAAGTCATTAGTGGTAACACATGGAAAATAATCATGCAGCTGGCTATTCTGCTACTACACAAGTGTGGCAGTGCCATTTTTACTTTTGCCTGCAGCATGGTAAACTCATCTTTCACCATGATACGACAGTGCTCCACCTTCTGTAGATACTTTCTACTTAATGAAAAACGTGTTTAAGCGTGATTAAAAAAACTGTAGATACCGGCCACTAAACGTACCCTGAGAGGCTGAGACGAAGCAGGACAGCAGGCGAAAGTTCAGTTCATTTTTTTTTTTCAACAAAAGTTCAGTTGATTGTCCTAGATTACGGATTGTCCTATGCTCCTGCAGTCCCTGGACAAGCTCGCGTGGGGATTGATGAAAAACACAGCTTTTGCAAATTGCAAGGATGCTAGTACTGTACTACTACCACGAATAGCTTCCTGCAAGGGACATCCGGCGGGGCGCTCCAGTGCAGGAAGGCAAGCTAGCCGTGTGAGTATGATCGGAGGCAGGACAGGAGAATCCTAGGGCATGTTTGGTTGCCCTGACCTGTCATACATGCATCGCGGGATGCAACGTGGTCATTTGGTAGCCTGGGGCTCCTCCAGAGCATGGCTGCCCTCGTGCAAAACGTCCCCGCGAGCCTGGCCGAGGAGGAACGCCCGAACCGGCCATTCCTCCTCATCCTAGCTCTCCGCGTGCTGCGGCCGGCTCCCGCCCGTGCTCCAGGAGTGGCGCGAAAACCCTTGGGTCACCACCCTCGTTCCCGCCCCTCCCGCCTTCGTTCCCCGCCCTTCGCCGCCCTATATACCCTCCTTCCCGCCTCCTCCCTCTCTTCTTCTTCTTGTCGCCCCGGCCGTCGTTTTGGGTGGGTTTTCCTCTCTTCTCTCTCTCGATTTTGTGCGGTGTTCTTGATTCGTGGTTTCTTAATCCTTCCCTCCCACTACTCCAAACGGTAAGTTTTCCCCATCCTTTCCATGATTCATGTGCGATTGCTAACCCTAGCTCACAGATTCGTCGTTGTTGTGGATGCAAGCTCACCAGATCTGGTTTCTTTCCTGTTCTTGCGGTAAGAACCAGTGTTATTGGGTTTTTTTCTGATGTGTCAAAATCGTTTCATTTGTACGGTGTTCTTGACTAACGAGGTCGTTCTTGGTTGTTTCCTTGCAGATCTGACTCCCCTCTTTCGGTTTTTGGGACTCGTGGTGCCGGCGCTTGTTGACGTGGGTATTTTGCACATCTCCTCCCCCTCTCTGCTCCCCCCTAATCTATATGGTGCGATAGTGAGCCTTGCAGTCTTGGATTCAGATACATGTTTCTGTCTGAGATGTTGTCCATAGTCTATGATGATATGATGATGAAAATGAATTACTGAGCTGTTACCCATGGTCTATGATGATGAATTTATTTGTCTGAGCTGTTGCCCTTTGTCTATGATGATGAATTTAACTTGTCTGAGCTGTTGCCCAAATCTTTGATAAACTATTGCATTGTGCTCACTGTTGGCCAAAATCTCTTAATTTTTTCTAGATGGACATGGAACAAAGGAAGCGCCTTTTGATTGCTAGAGCTGGTGCTCTTATCACTGCTATGTATGCTCTGTTGGTTGCTAGGCTTAGAATGCTTAGGTCTGAGAGGCCAGAAATCAATTATGGTCCAATGAGTGTCAGGGATGAGGAGAGGCAAAAAAAACTTGAACCTAATTTACAACTACAATGATATAGAGTGTGTTGCCATGCTTAGGATGAGAAGGGCTCCTCGAATTCCTCTATATCAAATATGTAGAAATTAAGGAGGATCGAAATCCCGCTAATTATGGTGGAACGTTTTGTGCTATCCCACGGCTAGCAAGTGTAACACCCGTGTTACGATATCACTTAGGCCGATCTCAATGGAGAGTTTCACCTCCCTGGTTTCCAAGATGTGAAACTTTAGTATGAAATAGACGTCCCCCTCAATGCATAGTTTCATTGCACAGCTTTCATAGGCTCAAGGGTCCCACAACCTCTCTCTCATTACATGGTTTTAATTGCATAGTTGCATGGTGAAACTCTATTTGTGTCTCAATGGGGGTTTCACACAATTTCAACGCACGTGAAAAAAGGCTCCAAAGGTTTCATCATGATGAAACTCTTTCCTTCTCTCTCCTAGGAGTTTCATGCAAAAGTAAAATTTTACTGATGTGGCGGTCGTTTTAATGTGCATAAACACTCATAAAACCCCTATTGGGACTGGCCTTAGCACCAAGATTAAGGCTTAAGACCATCTGCACTGGGAAACGGTACGCGTTCCTCCAGTATGCATGTAGCGAAGTTTTTGCTGCAGCGGGGTACTGGGAGGTCCCGGTATCGCAGCGTACGCGGCTCCCGTTCGCCAGGTTTCCAGGCGCTGGAGGACCTCCGGTACAGACCTGTCTTGGCCCACCACCCACGCGGTGTGAGAGAGGAGAGAGAGGGGACTGACATGCAACCGTGGGCCCATTGTTTAAGCTAATAAAAAAAATGTCATAGCTCACAAACCGAAAAGTCAAATTAAATTCTGATTGCACCATTAAATTTATATCAATAAATCTTTCAAAACTAGATCTCACATGGATATGTTTCGATAACATTATAAGTGGGGCCCATTGATGGTAGTTGGTATAGAGTAGAGATATAAAAAAGGATGGGTCTTAGGAGATAATCTTGTAAAGGGAGGGAATTTTGATGGCAAGATGTATAGAGGTAGTAAATAGAAGTAATATGAGTGCGGATAGTCTAAAAAAGAAATTAGCAAAATGAGTTTCACATGTTTTAAATTCTAAACTCACTATCTTGTGTGACTCACTTTTATGTTTGGAGCTAACAAACAAATATATAAATTAATTTATTTGGTATCTATACCTACTAATAAAAAAAGAGGAAATTTCTTGACCAACAAAATTTGGGTCTGCCTGCCCTGCCTCGTGTACTGCACCCGAGCTGTCCGTGTGAGTTACGCACGCCCCCGCGTCTGCCTCAGTTCCCGTCGAGCATGCAGAGTCCTGCGTTGCCACGGTTCCCATCCACACAGGCAAAAGTGCAAAATTGTTACCCCACGATTTCCGTCGCGCATGCAGAATCTACACTCGCTACGTAAACGAACCGCACTATGCAATATCAATACTGAGACTGAGACCTCACGACTCTGCAGTCGCTACGTAAACCAACTGGACTATGCAACTTTGTTGTTTTTAGTCCACCCCCAGCCGATGAGATGATTTGCTTGGATCGATGATAGGGGACAGGCTTGGAGCCGCGCGGATCGCCTTGGCATGGTCTCGCATGCATGGTTGATGTTAAATGATAGAGTGTATAGTTCAGTCAGGCATGCAGAACATGCAGAGGTTTTCCCATTCTCTGCATGTTAAATGATAGAGTGTATAGTTCAGTCAGGCATGCAGAACATGCAGAGGTTTTCCCATTCTCTGCTCGGCCACGGCGTGCCCACGTTCCACGGCCTCGTCGTGCGCTCGGTTTCTAGCACACACCTCGCGCCTGAGCAGTTTCACTGCTTGTACTCTTGTATATGCACACAGAGATCAACACAATAATACTTGTTGGCTCCATTGTTATCTCCTTTATTAAAGAAGTCCAGCTCTGTACCAAAATCATGCCGGTGAGTGAAGCACCCAACGTTTGTCTATCAATGTCTTAATTCGATCTATTGATGCAGAGAGTAACTATATTAGGATGTCACGGTCGTCAAAAATTAATTATAGCTTTAAAGTTTCATAGAAAAGATATATCTATACCTACTAATAAAGAGAGAAAATTTCTTGTTTACCTTTTTTTTCCATCTCATTTTTCCACCTCTTTTTTCCCACCTGCCTATGTTGGTACATGTATACGTTTTTTTTGTCCTCCACCTCATAATTTTCTGTCCGCTCCAAAACCGATCACCCTGACCCTGACCATCTCCATATCAAGATTTCCTTGTGTCCCGAATCAATCTCCAAGTGCAAATATGGCAAGCGCCAGGGACCGAGACCGAATCAAAATCCCCATCGAAACCAAATCCAAATCAGAACTCTCTTGGAGAACAAATTATAAAATCGAAACAAAAGGCATTGACGACCTCGGCGATGCGGTCGTTCACACAAGGCGTGCAAGGGCGTGTTGTATAGGATCGTCGCCTCTGAGCAAGAGTCATGGATCGTCGCCTCAAGCAACGAGTCATGGATCTAGCTGTGGTGGTGTGTGTTGCGGCAATAAGGAAGCCCAAGGCGCATCAGCGGCAAGGCAGACCAAGGAGCATCGGCGTTGCCGTAATCCCCAACGATGAAGTTGGCACGCACACGCAGCGACGCGGAGGAGGGTGAGGCGCGGCGCGGGCCTGCGGTGTGCTTCCTTGTGGACCCCGCTCGGTAGCAGTCGTCAAGCCCGTTCGCCGCAGATCCGGCTCATCTGGCTTCTGCTACGGCGCTCGTGGCCAGCAGGCAAGTTGTTGTTGCTGCCAAGTTCAGGTTTTAGATTCAGAACAGAACACATGAATCCTCCTTTGTGAACTTTGTTGGTCAGGACCAGCGGGATAAGGAGGGACCCGACGAACGCCATGGTGTTGCTGTGAAGCGGCGCCGGTTCCTAGGTGTCCAGCCAAGGCTCCCGGCGGGCTCAGCCCCGCCGTGTATGCCAATAATGCCATGCTCATCACGAAGTTGCACTGAACATGGCCGCAGTAGGATGATCCGACGCGGCATTACAAAGCGACATGCTCACGGGTCCATGGGACCAAAAATAATTTGGCACAAAATACATGGCCGTGGGAGATCGTTCAGGTAAAACACTATTTTTCAAGTGGAACATAGCGATCTTCAGTAGAAAAGAACAAAACTATCTAAATATATATCGATATTGCGAGAGCACTCAACAATTCATTGACAGTCAAGAAGGGTCTTCGAGTTGAGTTGGAGAGTGGGAGTACACACAATAATCACATATTCAAGTATTTCAAGTTAAGATAATCTCTGTTATCTGTTTCAAAGTATAAGATAAGCTATCCAAGTGATGAGAAATTTTTTCTCTTTATTAGTAGGTATAGATTAAAGATAAAAATAGGCAAGTGTTGAATAAGCTTTGCGTGATGCAATTCCGTTACAACGCACGGCACTTTTCCTAGTGAAATAAAATATATAAGAGTGTGTATGTATATATATGTATACATACATTTGGTAAAAAGTGTTTTGATGGGCGTGTTACCTTAGTAATTAAAAAGTGCTGCAGCTTCTTATGTTTTCTAAGAAATTCCTATAGACGAAATGTAAACATGAACATTATAATGTATCTGCATGCGTGTAGATTTGTGGCCAGGAAATAACAATATACTAGTTATTTATATGTTTTAGTTAAACTAGGAAACATGCCCGTGCGTTGCACGGGATGAAAATCTTATTATCTATTACACATTATAATAGATATTATGCGATCATCTAAAGCTAGCTATCTTTGTTTTGTTTAATTGAAACAACCATATTTCTGCTCGGTCGTGTACAAATCCATCGGCTCCCCTGAATCACGGCATCCCGGCTTTTCCATCGCAGCCTTCCTCTTAAGACCGCCGCCGCCCCGTCCTTTCTTCTTGAAGGGTCGAGATGGGGACTAGAGGGGGGTGAATAGTCCCTTTAAAAAACTAATCGCACCGGCTAACCGAAACAAATGCGGAATTAAACTTATCGGTCTAGCCAAGACTTCACCCCTCTAACTAAGACTCTAAATCACCTCACAAAAGATCCTACACAAGAAGAGTGAGGTGACAAGCCTAGCTTGAGCTCCTAATCAATTCTAATGCAAGGTCACACAAACCTAAGCACTAGTACTTTCAAGCACGGGGTGAGCTCCTACACAATTCTAGTAAGCACAAGCACAAAGCCCCTAAGCTCACTAGATGCACAATGGACAAGGCAACACACGCCTAACCCAAAGGCTCAAATTACCTAGCTACACAAGCTAAGCAAAGTAACTAAACAAGCTACACAAGCTAGATAGTTACAACTACTCTACTCAAGCACAAGCACAATATATATATGTATGTAATGACAAAGCTTGTGATCAAGAGAATGCAAACCACCGCCAAGTGTGGACACAAGATGACACCGGTGATTTTTACCGAGGTCTCGGGAAGCTTGCCAACTTCCCCTACTCCTCGTTGTGTCGACCAACACTTTAGTGGTTCCACGGTTTGGCGAATCACCCGGATGATTCTCAAGCTTAATGGCCGTGCCAAATCCCACAAATTGGGAGCTCGATCGAGACACTCACACAAAGTGTGAGTTCTCTAGCCAATCCCTCGAGGGTACCGTGAACCCACACACAAGTGTGGTAGCTCAATGACACGCTCCACTAGAGTTGCTCTTCACGATCCCCGCGAGGTGAGCACCAACCTCTCACAATCTCTTCTTCGAGAGCACCGCACAAGCTTCCTTGCGTGCTTCACGAAGCCTCTTGCCACCAAGCCGTCTAGGAGGTGGCAACCTCCAAGAGAAACAAGCACACCCCGGCTTGCAACACGAACACCTAGTGCCACACGATGCAATCTCTCAAAGCAACGCACTAGAACTCGATCTCTCACTCAATCGGATGAACAATATCAAGCATATATGAGTGGGAGGGCTCTCAAGCACTCTCAAGCATGGACACAAAGTCCCTAAGGTGCTAAGCTACGCCATGGCCGAACACACCATCTATTTATAGCCCCCCAAGCCAAATAGAGCCGTTGGTGCTTCAAACCACGGTTTTACAAGATCGATCGCCGGACGCACCGACCGGACTCACCCGGCGAGTCGGTCGCGGGTCCGATCCGCCGCTCCGGTCACTACGCATACAAGCCTCGGGCCACGGTGCACCCTTCCTCCACGCGCGTCCGGCCGACGCTTCCGGTCGGCCGCCGGAAGCTTCCGGTCCCGGCTTCCCGGTCGACGCGTCCGGTGGAATCGGCTGCGAGCTCTACGCGAGACGCACCCACCGGAGCGTCGGGTCCGGCTAGCGTGCTTCCGATCGGTGCGTCCGGTCACCGTTTTCCAAATAAAAACTCCACCCAAACACCGACGCCTTCTCTTCGACATACTACCCATCAAGTATACCAAACTTAAGCACGAGGAATAGCATGTTTTCATCTCCAACTTGCATCCGGCGCAATAGAAAATATGCATCTCATTTTTCTCGAAGCGGCTGAATCCGCCTCGCAAGCTCGGCGGGAGGATGAGCGGTTCCCAAACCCAACTCAACCCTGCAATCGGCGCCGCCTTTGCAAATGTGCCAACACCACCAAGTGTACATCACCATGTGCAAGTGTGTTAGCATTTTCACAATCATTTCAAAGGCCGGGTTAGCTCTTGTCACGCCACTCGATCCTAACACATCGCAAAGTTAGATCGCTCAAGTGGCACTAGATGACCGATATGCAAACAAGTTTGCCCCTCTTGATAGTACGGCCATCTATCCTAAATCCGGTCATAAACTTCTCTAAGCTCCTCATGACCGGCGAAATGAAATGCCCTATAGGTTATACCTTTGCCTTGCGCATTTCCATTCCGCTCCATCTTCTAAGTGCCGATGCAACACATGCACCAACACGATCAAGAATGATATGATCCATTTCATATCATCACATGACCTTCTTGGTCCATCGATCTTGACCTCACTTGCTCTTCGCCGTTGCGTCGGTCCATCGGCGCCAAGTCCAGTGACTTGCCCTTCACACTTGCAACCGGTCCATCAAGCCAAGCCTTTGTCTTGATCTTCACCACCTCGGTCACATGACTCCATGTCATGTTTCATATGCAATAAGCTCCTTCATTGCATCATCACATGTGTGAACTAATTTCCTGTGTATTATCTCAATCACACATATTAGTTCACCTAAGGTTGACACTCAATTACCAAAAACCACAAGGGACCTTTCACTTGCTGAGTACTGGTACCTCCCCTTTACCACTCCCTCGGTGTTCGGGAAGGGTGAGGCTGTCATCATTACTTTTAGGGCGATGCTTTTTACTTTCGCAAACTTTACGTAATTTCGTTGCGCAAGTAATGAAATTCGGTTTACCGTTGTGGAAAAAGACCGCCGCTGCCAGAGTGCATGCGACGACCGTCTCTAATCCTGTGAGTCTGCCGACACAACCCTCCTCTTCTCTGAGTCCGCGCGCCCAGTGTCCGGAGGTCGCGGCGATGATCGGGCCACTTCGTCGAGGCGTCTGCCGCAGCTCCCTACGCAGACGGACGGGGAGAGAGGGGATAAAGATGGAAGTGGCGGCGTCGGTTTGGGAGGAGCTCCAGGGTGGCGGTGGTGGATTGGGAGGAGCACCCGAGGACGTGGTGGCGGCCGATCGAACTGTGTTACCTGTTGTTCGTAGTCTCGGCGATCATCATCAACAACATCAAAATTTGGTGCACGTGAATCCTGCTTGAGAGAAGAAAATGCCATGCGGACAAATTCCACCTTCTTGGCCTCTAACGTCTTCCATAGAGGCCGCCGTTTCATCCATGGAAGGTGGAAGCGGCGGCACCAAAGACCAAAGATAGAACAAATCTCGACGGCCCGACACTCGACTTCGAGCCGATGTGAAGTGGAGTCGAGGGAGCCGAGCTCGGGATGCGGATCGCACTTTCGTTTCTACGACCGCAACACCCTCGATTCCCGCGGATTCCCGCGGCCATCTGATGCGGGCCGCGGCCACGCGCATCGTGTCCGGGGAGGGGGCTCATCTTGGGCGCGCTGGACCGGGAGTCCATCCAATCTATAACCCCTATATAGATATATAGATGGAGGCCACTAGGGGAGTTCTCTGCGCATTACGCAGAGCGTCCCACGTAGGCGTCCACCTGGGCATCCGTTTCGTCCGCACCCACCGCGACCATCCCTTTCCTCCGCACGCTCCGTCCTTTACCCGTCCTTCTCCCGTCTTCTGTCTCATTGAATGAGGAGCGGCCCGCCTCTTCCGTTTATCTGCCTCAAATCATTTATTTCACGTCCGCTCAATGTCTGTTTGCAGTTCGTCCGTGGATGTCGTGGATGTCCTGCCGCGGCGCACCTTCAATTCGGCCGCCGCCCCTTGCCTTCTCATTGCACCTTCAAGTCCATCACCACCCCCTCGCCTCCCCACTGCTACATCCATAAAATGGCGACACAGTACGTAGAGGGGTTGAGAGAGCAACCGGCGGCCAGCTGAAGGTGAGGAAGCAGCACCTGGTGGAGGAGGCCGCACGCCATCCTGTGAGGAGAGGATGCGCGGCTCGTGCCTGGAGAAGGAGGAGGTCGCACGTCGCGGAGGCGGACCCCGACGACGCGTCCTGGCGGCGCCCGTGTCGGACTTCCGCGCGGCCTCGCCTTCGGCTCACGACCGCGCGCTGCTTTGGCCGAGCACCACCGTTCCCCACGCGACAACGGCTGGCGCACGAGCGGACACGCGTCGTAGCTCCGCCCAGGTCCCCGCGCGGACGACCCGACGACAGACGGCTGGAGCATCGTCTCCGGCGCGGCGTCGAACTGCGACACTGCGATGCCCACACGGCTCGCGCTTCGCTTCGTGGAATCTTCGGCTAGGCCCACGCATCGCGGCGCCAAGACTGGCCCCAGGGTGCGGCTTTCGCGGCCAGGCGACGGACACGACCGGTCCTGAGGACCAACGGCGGCGGCCTGCGACAGTGCGACTCCGTCTCTTTTCACTCATGAGGAACCGTCCGTGCGGCCGTGGGATTGGGAGGATAAGGTTGTGCATTTTGCACAAACCTCCTCTTATTTTTGTGAATACCGTAATAATCCAAATAGATTATTAATGTATTCCAGAAATATTGTTTAAACCCTCAGGTTTAAAACAGAATTACAGTGTACAGTATTTACCGTAAATATTTCATGATGCACAATATTTAACTCATGTAAATAATATTTTTATGACCACATGTCAATAGAAATCGCATCATGATATGTACGATTGTAGATGAGTTTACCACAGTAAATTCGCACATCCAAGTTCCTATTTTTCTAGGAATTCCTTGAGTTAGCATTTAGAAAATAATTGTTATGGAATACCGAGACATATGGTTCGGCATGTTATTTGTTTTTCATTTTCTTGCAGATTTATGATGACAAAGCATATTGTTTGATGGTACTACTAATTTTCCTATGTAGGCATCTTATTGTTCTCCAATTAAATTCTCATATCCATCCAACTCCTGTTTTCCACTTCTATAATTAATTTAACATCTAATCAAATTTATTTGTATTTTCTATTGCATACCCGCAAAGAACGCTTGCGAAATTCTTTCTAGTTCTATATACGTGGGAAGGACAGAGTCCTATACGCGGACTGTACGGCTGAGATTGGGAACGACAGAGTCGCGGACGGAAAAAACTGGCAGACGCAGCGGACGGATTAGAGGCAGAAAACGTGGCAGAAAAAAACGATGGCAGAAAAAAAGGGTGAAAAAAGTGGTGGGGACCGAAATTTTCTCTTTATTAAGTAGGTATAGATAAAAAGAAAAGAAGGAAATTAGAATGATAAGGCATGCACGCGACGGGGACGCATTTCTGGGTGCTCTGCACACGCACGCACATGAATCACTTTGGGACACCTGCATGCATGCTCGCAATCGCTCGCTGCATTTCTGGGTGCTCTGCACACGCACGCACATGAATCACTTTGGGACACCTGCATGCATGCTCGCAATCGCTCGCTGCGGCCCAGTGCCCACCCGTACGTAAGCGTCCGTCGTCTTGCTGCTGGAGCTTTGTTGCTGCGCTGCTGCTGGGCGCTTGCTTCCCCCTGCAGCTGCTGCGACGTGCTGCGGCTGCTGACGTCTCCCTGCCTGCCCTGTTCGCCTGTGCCGCGTGTTGATGCCTTTCTCTGCTCCTCGGTTCCACTCTTGCTGTTGCCACTGACCCGCTCGCTGCTCACTACTAGTGACGAGTCCGTCGCCTTGCTACTGCCCCTTCGTTTCACCTTGAATGGCTCTGTCATGGCTGTGGCCCATTCTTGTGACGCCCTTCGTTGCACCTACCGCGTCAAGGTCGTTGGTCCCAGTCCTCTGTTCTCCCTGCCTTGCTCTGCCGCTAGCCGCCATCGGCGACCCTTGCCACCTGAATGGGTCTGCTGCCGCACCCATGATCTTGTTCTTGACCCCGCCCTGCTCGCGTCGCGTACACACCTTATGGAAAAGCGGAGCTCCTTTCTCCTTTTAAATCCGCGCAACGCCGAGTCCCTCGCGTGAACCAGTGGAGGAGCTATAGCTAGAAGCACGACCCACGTCGAGCCGCAGTCGTTCCCTATGAACAGTCTCGGTTATGCCTCGCCGTCGGTCAGCAGGTAGCCGCCTGTCCGCTTGCTCAGCACTGCACAGGTCTCCTCCGCCTCAACCATCACTGCGGCGTGAACCACGGTGAGCCACTCAAGCTCCTTGGCCATCTCTTTTCCTCAGGGAGTGCGTAGGATCGTCGGAATAGCCGCGGCTGCCGTGTGCGTGTCGTCCGCGAGCTATGTCTGTTCGTGCGTGAGTTTTAGATGGAGTGCGTGCATAAAAGAAGAGAAAGCCGGGGGAGTCCCCATCATTGTCTATCACGGGTACCCCCCTTGGTGGGTACCCCCCTTGGTAGGTTGCCGGTACAAAACACCGACAGCAAGGTTTAATCTTAAATAATTAGAACAGTAAAAGGAATATTAATTTTTGAGCAACAGCAAGATCAAATTATAGTACTTTAATGCACAACTGCTGAAAATGTGAGAATAAGCAGTACATTAAGAGAACTAGCTGGTCATCAACAAAGGGGATTTCCACGACAATCAATGACAATAAAAATCAGTTGATCTAGGAAAACATTACAAACTCAACAATGGAAAAAGGGTAAAAAAAGCCTGCCAGTCTGTGCATTAGCAATTGCAAATGGAAAAAATAAGCGAGGGCTTGTAAAAAGTACAGCACAATTTCTCAGCATGCTAGCATAGGCCATATATAAGGATGGTGTAAAAGAGAACAAAGAAGGATTTGGCTTTCCAAGAAAGTACCATGCACATCCCTGTTTTCAGACCTTTGGGTTCGTCACATAAGTGAGCAAGAATCATTCTTCCCTGTGGAACGATATAAACCATTATCAGGTAATGTCCATATATTTACACTGTACTGCTGTATCTGAAACAAGCCATTTATTAAATCAAAAGGAAAAGCACAGAGTACTATTTTGATACTACCATAGACCTTGTTTTTCGGCTTTTGTATTTTTGATTTTGCAAGGGTCAAAATAAGGGGGGTTCATAGCTGTTCAAGAGACATAGAGAGGGGATATATTTCATAGCATATAGTTCAAAACAGTTTTTCCGATAGCTCATAGAAAGTTCTATATATAAGAAAATTAGACTTTCTTACATATGAAGCTTGTCGGCTATCCGTGAAAATACTCGTTTGGTCGAGAATATCCAAACACGTCATAAACTAAACCTGTAATGACAAATAACCAACCCACAATGAATAGGGAAGACATAGTAATGCTATGAATAACCCAGTATCGAATATACTGGTAATAATATCAACAAAAGAACGTTCTCCCGTGCTTCCAGACATGCTGAGCTCCAAAAAAATTATTCCAAAAAGGAATTGATTCCGTAAAAGATGGAATCCACCAGTAAATAGAAAACTACTGATATTTCACAACGGTTTCTTTCACTCACACATATGAACGAACAGACTCTAAACCATCACAATTAATACTAAAAAATCCTTAATTATTATAATAAATTAGTTTCTTTAAGACAAAGGGCTGACAAATTTTGGGAAAGGAGGAAGTCTCAATCCTCAACTACTGAATGATGGAACATTCGATACTATCTTAAAGAACCACTGGAATCTACCAACTGTAACAGATCCAGCAACCACTAGTCTCCACACCCTTTACGTTGCCCATATTCACCAAACCGCGGTCAAATTCCGGCCGGGCCATATTCTTTACACACTGAACTTGCTAGCTGAGGAAGCCCGTGGTCTTTTAAATTTTGGATGCAGTGTCTATGTGGCAGCTTTCAAATGCACGAACGAAACATGCAGGGCCGCAGTGCGCGCGTGACGACGTGGGTTTTCCCGATCGAGCTCGCAGAGATGTGCGCGTACCTCATGCGGCTCTCCGGCGTGGCGGCCCTCGTTCTGCTGCTGCTGCTGCTGTATGCGGTGCACAGGTGGAGGAACCCTCGATGCCGCGGCCGCTTGCCGCCGGGCTCTATGGGCCTGCCGCTCGTCGGAGAGACGCTGCAGTTCTTCTCCCCTGAAGCTTCCTTGGACGTTCCGCGTTTCGTCCGGCACAGGCTGGAAAGGTACGCCTCGGTTTGGGCTTGGGCCCGAGGCCCGATTTTATTAAGCTGGAACATGATGGGCCGGACTCGTGTCGCGATTCTCAACCCGTGATCTGAGCTAGGTACGGCCCGATCTTCAAGACGAGCCTGGTGGGCCACCCGGTCGTCGTCTCCGCGGACGAGGAGCTCAACTACATGGTGTTCCAGCAGGAGGGGCAGCTGTTCCAGAGCTGGTACCCGGACTCCTTCGTGGAGATCCTCGGCAGGGACAACGTCGGGGAGCAGCAGGGCGCCATGTTCAAGTACCTCAAGAACATGGTGCTCCGCTACTTCGGCCCGGAGAGCCTCAGGGAGTCGTCCACCATGCTCCGCGACGTCGAGCACGCCGTCAGCAGCTCCCTCTGCACCTGGTCCACCCTGCCGGCCGTCGAACTGAAAGAGGCCGTCTCCACGGTACGCATCAAGTTACAATTTCTGTGTGCAAGACTGCCATTGTTGTGATTGCTCTGCATGTCTGTGTCGTCTGCTCTCGCGTAGATGGTGTTTGATCTTTCAGCGAACAAGCTGCTGGGCTTGGAGCCGTCCAGGTCCAAGATTCTGAGGAAGAGCTTCTTCGACTTCGTTCGAGGTCTCATCTCGTTCCCTCTGTATTTGCCAGGAACAGCATACTACTCAAGCATGAAGGTGAGTACATACAGCACTATGCTCTGTCCATATCACGGTCGAATTAAATCTGCACAAACTTTCAGGGCCGGCAGAGCGCAATGGAGGTGCTGCAGGAAGTGCTAGAGGAGAGGAAGAGATCGGTACAGGTGCCCGGAGCAGGAGGAGGCGCCATGGAAACGACACGCACCCATGGCGACTTCTTGGACCTTGTCATCCAGGAGATGGCGAAGGAGAAGCCACTTGTGACGGACGGGATGGCACTCGACCTGATGTTCGTGCTCCTGTTCGCCAGCTTCCACACGACGTCGCTGGCGCTCACTCTGGCCGTCAAGCTGCTCGCAGACCATCCTCGCGTCCTGGAAGAGCTCACGGTCAGGAACATACAATCAACCTTTGATAGGCAGTCACTGAGGATGCCTCTGCGATTTAATTAATTTTGGCTTTGATCGATGCAGGTGGAGCATGAAACGATTCTGAATGACCGTAAGGCAGGCCATGGATCTGATGGAATCACATGGACGGAGTACAAGTCCATGACGTTCACGTCACAGGTTGTCGATCGGCTAGGACAAAAATTACTGACCTGCACCTGCTAGTGTGTTATATATATAACTGGAACAATTGGCTTCATCAGTTATATAGTACTGCAAGCACTATGAACTCTATCATCTATGAGCATGCATGTTTTGATCTCAAAAATTTTAACATGGTACAAAAATAAAATATTTGAGATACAACAATAACAGGAAGATCCACACTATTTTATAGGTTATCAACGAGACTGTCCGATTAGCCAATATTGCGCCTGGCATCTTCAGAAAGGCACTGAAAGATATACGGTTCAAAGGTGAAGCTGTCATTCATTACACATGTCGATCCTATCTGTTTCAGCAAACTAGTCGCACTCTAAAACCAAACACAATAGCTTTTGATGTTACTTTGAAGTGCTTTCGACGACTAATCATATCGTCTAGAAAATTAAATTATGCGTGTTCAAACTGAGGAGATATTTCTAATCCCCTTGACAGGGTTCACAATTCCAGCAGGATGGGGAGTGATGGTCTGTCCTCCAGCAGTGCACTTGAACCCAGTCATTTACCCAGATCCCCTCATCTTTAACCCTACAAGGTTCAAGGTTTGTGGATTCAGTAGTCCATGTATATATGCGGAAACACACATGCATGTAGTGATATCTGGTAATATTGTTTTTGGGCATGTCCACACACAGGATAAACCGGAGATAGACCGTGGATCAAGACGCTTCATGGCATTCGGAGGAGGCCTCAGATCCTGTGTTGGAGCAGACTTCAGCAAGCTGCAAATGTCTATTTTCCTCCATTTCCTTGTCACTAGATACAGGTACGTACATTTTTCACAAACTTAGGGGCTATTTGGTTTAGGGACTTTTTAGTCCTTAGGATTAAAAAAAATCCCTTTTAATCCCTACAAAACCAAATAAGAAGAGACTTTTTGAGACTTTTTCTATTATTAGTCCCTAAAAGGCTCTTTTGGAGGGACTTTTTTAAAAAAGTCTCTAGGACTAAAGAAAGTTTAGTCCCTAAGAACCAAACAACACCTTAGTTTTCTAGGAGATGGCAAAAGGTTTGTCGTAACTTTTATTAGACGAAGAAAAAGAAAAACTTAGTCCATCCGGGAGTCAGAACTCAAAAAAAAAAAAAAGAATCCAAACTCATTTACAAGTGCATCTGTTATCGCCCTTTAATTTCTTTCACATAATTTCAGGTGGAAAAATCTTAAGGGTGGCGAGATAGTCCGAAATCCGGGGCTAGAATTTTCTGATGGCTATCACATCCAAATACGACACTGGAATTAGTCAAGGCCTCCTTACCTTCTTACTGGAATTAGTACAAAGTCGTAAAATCTCTTTGTGCATTGAAGCCACCAATGGAGTGGACGGAGAAATGATTTTACTATTAGTGTCAAAGTACAATATAGCTGTACCATATGAAGGTTGAAATGTCCCTTATTTGTAACGCTTATGTATTTTGTCTAAATGACCGCGATTCGAGCTTGAGCCTAATTTGTCACTAATTTGGTGTGGTGCTTAAGGACGACTACATGATATTTTATTTTTTTTAAGCACGTCTTAGCGCATTTTTCATTAAATAAAGCTTTACATGCGCCCACCGGGACGACCCCTCCGTCGTGGAGCAACACTCCATCAGCCTCCCACAAGGGTACCTAGTGCATAGGAACACAGAGTCAGGGAGGACGGACCATGGCCTGCATTGACGGCTCCATCAAGTTCGTCAGCATCGACCCCCGGCCCCGCCCGCGCCACCGCCGTGGCAATCAGATGGTGAGGGTGTGGGCTCTGGATCTGGACCAACAGTCGTGGAAGGTGGAGGAGGGCTTCCCTTTCCCCTTGAAGAAGCTCTTGGAGCAGGTGCACTTCATGGATGCTGCCGAGCTAAGGGATGTGCGGCCCCAGTACCTCATCCTGCTGCCTGATGGCGCCCTTTGCCTCCTGCTGCCGAGCACGCTCCGGAGGAAGACGGCTCAGGTGGCTGGTGACTACATTTCCTGCTTTGACATGCGCACCAAGAGGCTCCAATGGTTTGGACGCGTTGATGAGTAACTTCGGTTTGGGTGCGTCTGTTCTGTTATGGTACCTTGCAATTTCTTCACTAAGTGTTGTCCGCATCCAAGCAAAGAGAGAGCTGCCGACGCTCAAGAGGAAGCTGCGAGGCAGCTCGAGCCAGATGCCCATATCCGGGGAGCAAACATTAGTAACTAAATTTTTGCTAATGCCCGATTAAGTAATCAATGTGACATTTTTAGAAGGAGCATAATATTACCTCAAGCAGCTTCTCATTTGGTTGAGCGTCCGATGTATCCTTCATCATCTCCAGTAGCAAAAGTTCTCTTGCTGCTGATTATACAAACATATATACTCCGTCCGCGGGAAGCCTGAGCAGCTGCACGACGGACGGCCACGGCCAGCCTCCAGGAGGGCGAGGACGGGGAGGAGAAGCATCGTGACAAGCTCCGCGGACGAGCATAGGAGACATAGCGCCAGGTTTAATTTACTAGCTCACCAAGTGCTTCCATGGCACACATAACAAGTTATTACTACTAATATGTTGCTAATAACGGCTAGTACACTGCAAGTTAAGGTTTGGTTTGGGAGAATTTTACAGTGCTTGGAATTAATGTCACAAATTGAACACATGCCGTCGATGAATTTGGGGCCTCTGTTTTAATAAAATTCTATTGTTTTTATTGCGCTGTATTATGTTTCTCTACTTCACACTTCTTCACAAAGCCAAGGCACAACTTTTTGTTTCAACTCTTTTCATCGACTACAAAGTTGCTACCAGGCAGGGAATACACTTTCTCCAGACAATACTCAAAACACACTTCTTTCTGACCCTACTCAAAAGATTGGTAAAGGACTGATCTACCAATTTTCAGGATGCAGTTCCAGCTGCGAATAATGTGCCAGTGACATTAAGGTCACCAGTCTAAGATTAATAAAAATAAAGCACAAGACAGGCAGAAATAAAATAGCCGTCACATGACACGAACGATCACATTTGTTCACTCCCAATCTCGGGCGTCATAACTAACGTTTACTAACAGCGGCACAACTAACATTATGTTCTAAGTCCTAACCAAGGGGTGTTACAGAACTAGTTCAGCATTATTCCCAGCTACAATTCATTTTTGTGCGGTCCATTCCTAGCTACACTTTGTACATATCTACGTCAAGCAGCCATCAGATTCAGATCCTACTTAGTGGAAGCTGCTTTCGTCTCGTTCTTCCTCTTCCCTTCCGAAGATGTCCTGACAGGCTTCTCACCAGCTGGTTTCTTAGTAACATGCAGTGTGCCACATAGGCGCAGTGGCATTCTGGTCCTCCGATGCAACGATCGTACACAGACATATCCTGCAAAAAAATCACCAAGCAGTTCTGCCTGTAAGATTAGACCAGCGAAAATTCCCCTAAAAAGAAAAAAAAAGACCAGAAAAGCAATCGCATGTCAGTGTCATACAAACCCGTGGGCCAGGTAATTGGCCTGCAACACTATGCTTTCATAGCATGCAATTTCTATGTCGCAAAGTTCATTTATCTTGCACAGGTTATTAGATGGATCACATGTTGGATTTTCCGTCTATGATTCTGGGATTTGAACCTATGATCTATGAGCTGAGAGCCTTAAGATGAAGCCAACGACTCAGCCAAAAGAAAATCAAACCAAGAAACGTTCAGAGCCAATTGATACCTTCGTTGTAGCATTCCTGGATATCTTGCTTTGTTTGACCTGAGGTTGATATGAATTTAATTTAAGTTAAATGACTCATCAACAATCATTTTACGACTTTCTTTCATGTTTATATTTCACTTATAAAATACCTTTTGTGATTGAGTGTATAGATGACCCAAAATATACAATGCTTCTCTTCAGCATCCCAAGACCGTCCCTAGGTATAGTTATTGGGTTTTAGGCTAGATGTGTAATCTGCAAAAACCTACAAAAGGGTATAATTTTTACGGACTAGTGTTCAACCAATCTGTTGTGGTATTTGCTTTGATTATTAAAGCCTATATACCTCATTTTCCTGGAAGTAGGTACCATTCAGCGGAAACTTTCCTCTATTTGCTGTCCGACATGGTATCTGCGTATTCACATATGCAAATGGTTAAGGAATAACAAAAAACAAAACAGAGGGCATAACAACTTCAATCAGCAATATCTCGAGGAAAAATAGTTCAATGGAAAGAGAGAGAGAGAGAGCATTGCTGTCATTAACTATGTAAGAATTTGCATAGACGAATTTCATCCAAAGGCAACAAAATGAAGTGATAAAGAGTTGCCAAAGTTTTCTCAATAATTTTTTAACACATTTTTCAATTCAATAATTTAAATTTTAAATCAGAATAAGAATTCTACAGAATTGAAGGGTGTGTTTGGATGTAAGAGAACAAAATTCAATATCCTTGGGTTGATTAGGATGAAAAATGGATTAATTACCCAGCCAACCCCAAGGGATTGGGTTGAAATCAAAACCAGGCCATGGCTGATTCATCAAAGGTCACTAAAGCAGCTGAGTGAAAGTTACAATAGTCTAGTGGTTGTGACTCCTATGTAACCGCGAGGTCCTGGGTTCAACTCCAGTAGGAGCGAATTTTAGGATTGGTTAGAAATCATAATAGTAGTTGCTCACCAGAACCGTGCCTTTCACTGTGTAGTCATCAGGACAAGACTGAACCACTAGTAGGTAAGGGCATGTATCTTCTGGAACTCTGTCTTCGAACTGGTAAACAAGCAAATAGGTCACTAGATTAACCAATGTCAGTGTAAAAGAAAAAAATATAACCCATAATTTGTAGTAAGGGTAAGAATCACACAATATATACAACACACCTCTTCTAGGATTAGATGATCATCTGGGAGGACGTATCTACAGTAGAAGTTAGAAAAAAAAACTTAGAGAGGTGCTGCTGATTTCTAAGGACAAAATTATATCAAGAAATCAAAATTACTTACGCATTGTGTTCTGTCCTAAGACGACCGATATTTTTAGTTTTTTATTCTGGCCAAAGCTACACTTTGGATCGATCTCAACCAAGTCCTTTCCACGGTTTGGTGTCCAAGAATTACTATTCAGCACATGCTTGCTTGAACAAATGTTTATTTCACCATCATAATGTACTCCTGGTGCAAAATCTTCAATATCACATGCATAATAATCTTCGTAGAAATCTTCTTGCTCATTAGATGTTCCATTGTATTCATATTCTGGGCTTGGTGGCATCTCAATAATTGGCTCGCAGTTATGGATGGGTGGTGTTTCAGAAGTGCTGCTTACTGCAATTTGATACTGATACATTTGTTGAGAACTTGGTGTGCAACTCCCAGAAGCAACCATGCTTACTTGCAGTTCTCCTTTTTCATGTTCATGCTTCTCTAGAAGAGGAAGCTGATTTCTGAAAACAACAAGAATCTTTCCAACTCAGCAATACAAGCCACAATAATACTGGTTTGGGAGCAAGAAATTCATTGTTTTAAGACTAAGGGTTAAGACAGAAAATGAATTGAAGAGTTGAGTGAAAGTAAAGCAATAATGAATGAAGTACACACAAGTTCCCCCCACCCCCACCCCAAGTCACAAATTTCTTGTCATGGGCCCATATCACTGGACGTGGTTTGTAAAACACCTGGGAAAGAGGAAGGTGTGGCAGCTAGAGGACGAATTGCCTCAAAGTAACCTAAATACATTTGATCTAATAAATGGAATGCAATACTTATAATCTGGAAAAAATCTAGAATATAACTTTCTAATTTCATAACTTAATGGTCAAACAACAAACTGCATAACAAAGGTGGACCCATGTTACGAGCAGTTACTGTACGTGGGAATGGAGAAGTTGTGGCTTTGCTCGCTTGACTAACTTCCTAATTTCATAAGGAATTGAAGGTTTCCCGGCATTCCTTATGATAATTGAGAGCACCCATCTTTCATACTGTCGCAAATGTGGTAACTTACAGGAGTACTCTCTTTTCTTTTGGTTTATTATCATCTGATTGGCTCTTTGAATAGGTTTAGTTATGTTGTTAGTAATTAATTTTTGAAAATCTAATCTAAACTAATGGTATCTGATAAAACTTATTTGTTATTATAATAATAGTTAAATGGATGCTAAGTTTAAATGGCATACAGTTATACAAATACTTACGGCACAGTCTACAAACAACAATATAAATCATGCACATACCTGGCATGTAAACTTTGGTAATACATACAACCTTCACTGAAAGGACATGCTCTGCAGTTTGGATCTTTTTTTTGCACACCACCTGCATCATGAAATCAATCAACCACAGCCAGAGTTGAAAAATATTCATAGAAAAACGTAAATATAACTCACTTAGAATATATGCGTACCTTTCCTAAAGTTATCATAAGACAGTGCATTTCATACCTATTTTTGTACAGGTAGTCAGATGGATATTCTTAGAGACTACGAGTAATGGTGAAATGCTAGTAATAATCTTCAAAAGAGATTGTGGACTTACAGCTTTTCCTTGTCAATGGTGCACAATCGAGGCCATAAATACCTTTTGTATATCATCCAAGAGTGGATATCTTCATGATACAAAAAAAGGAAAATAAGGAGAAAATTGTTACAACAAAAAACAAGGAAAAATTGTTACAATGGTATTCACATAATCATTCAACCTAGATCGACCAATCTTACAGGTCAATTTGATGGAAATCAGAACCGTTTAAGGGCTGAAGTTTGACCCATCCTAGCCTTGTCACAATGCGAGCTACGTTGACATCAATCTGAAATAGGCATGGAGTCAGCATTCACGCTTGACAGTATTTTCTATGTCTACAGAATGATAAAATGTAACTTACTGGAAATGCTCTATGCCTCAATGACAAAAGGCAAATGCAGTCAGCACTTTTCATTCCAAACCCATGTATACTGAGCAGAACTTTTCTAGTGCCAAGAACAATAAAAAGAATAAGTGAATTCTGTGAGATGGAATATTTAACAAAGTTGTTTAATTTTGCACAGTCACAAATACAATAAAAAGGAATATTAATATTTGAAGATATTTCCTTCAACAACAGCCACCACAAACAAAAGAGCAAAATGGTGAAGCAATAGGCAGTAGTATACTAGTATATGTACTATGAGCAAAGCCATACTTGGCTTTTTCACGTGATATAAATCTAAGCCAATCCAGGTCAAAGCTTCCATCTTGAGCTTTCTGTACATGATCGAGAAATTCCTGTAAAAAGGAAAAATAATGCTTTTAGCACTTTCATCCCAAGAATAAGAAAGATAAACATGATGACAGGCTAAAAACGTAAATGATAAAACTAATATTTAAATCACATTGTTGATAATATGGTGGTTGTAAAAAGAGATAGAGATACATTTGGTAGTATTGAATAAAGAGTCCACTGTAGATGATACAATACGTATCAGCCATTTTCGTTAAAACCACAGAATATTAAATAGATACTACTACATCCATTCCCATACTTATAAAATGCCAAGCATCAAAATGTAAGATGCCTTCTGACATTAAGTATTGTAAGTATAAGTATATGTCAACTAGAATGCATAGATTAACACCAAAATTTGCAGCGACCAGCAAACTCATAACAATGCCCTATAACACTTGAACAGCCTATATGGATGAAGCATATGTTTTGATGAAATAAATAATTTAAGCAAATAAATGTGTACAGTATTAATAAAATATCCAACAATAAAAAAAAATATCAGAAAATATTTATGCATGGTGACTCCCCTGGGAAAGAACAGAACAAATGACTGTTATCTACTCAATTTGAGGTTTAGATTATAATATAATATTACCTCTAATCTCTAATAGCACAAAAGGCATGTGATACACAAAGCTCATTCCACTAAATACACATGTAAAATAAATAACTACATCTGAAGAAAGTTCCCCATCTACAGAAATTTTGGATAAAATTTTTTAGAAATTTATTCTTGCAACAAAAATGTTGGATATAACTTTATAAATATAATTTCGCTACAATTTTTTAATAGGATTACAAATGTTGAGCATTAACTTTTTCAAAAGATGGGTGTACTCATCACTTGGGGTAAGATAGTTATAAATATAGTGATGCCACAGAAAACTTGGACAAAATATTAGAAATTAGTAGATGGCAGTCTTTTTCTTGCAATAACATACCCGTATCCGCACAGTCAAAATGTTATGCTGCCCCCTGACTGCAATGCATTTTGCGACCTCAGAAAATGGTGCATTCAGAACTGATTCCCAATCTACAACATCACCTGTTTCAGTTTGACCTTTGTATCCATTTTTATATGCTTCCTCCCGTAACTCTTTCCAATTAGATGCTGTGTCTGGTAGTCGTAGTGAAGCTAAGATCCTTTTCAAGGTTTTTTTCAGTGCATACTGGACTTCCAGATTTATCCTTCACTAAGTTCATAAGGTCACTGTCCCAAGTAGAAATATTTTTCTGCTTCATAATAGCAACGAAATTCCTATAAGTCTATTGTATTCTTCATCTTCACCATAATGCCCTTTCACCTCTGTATCATAGTCAACTTCTTCCTCAGAATCAACGTATCCATCAAAATGTGAATCAGCGAAGTCAAACGTATCAAATGCTTCATTTGCCACTAATGGAGTTGCATTAGCTTTATAGCATCTCTTCCTTGGAGGAAACTTTGCCGCTAGGGTCATAAAAGCTTGACTGTTTTTCCATGGATGAGGACCAAAAAATGAAGGAAAGTGGAAAAAATGGAAATTAGTTCTGGTATAAAACATCTGAACATTCTAAAATCATATTTATGGATCCTCATTTTACCTTGATAAGTTATCGGCAGAATTCTGTGTAAGGAAAGTACCAACCACAGAGTCAACTAGGGATCCTCCCCACTGAGAATATTTTCTAGGCCCTGATAGAAGCAATAAGGAATTAGAAAAAAATTTCCTACTCATGTATCCAACAGAGACAGTAGGTCGTATGGCTTACTGATCTGATACAACTAAATACTGTAGATGCAAGACATGATTTTTGTCCATATAAAAATGTGACACTGTTGACAGCCAAAGGGAAACAGGTGTTTGCTTCTCCATAGGTGTTCCCAATGTCTATGTTTGAATAACTGATGTTTGCTCAGAAAAAAATTACATGCACACATTATTGGATCTTTGGTCACAATTTAGAAGCTAACATACATTTAAAAGTGTACAATCTAAAAGAAGGAAAAGAAAATAGAGGAGTGGCATCTCAGTGAATAACTTGCACAAATGAAGTTAATGTCTCACTGGAAGAACTCTTTCTTGCTCTAGGCAACAAATTGTCAAATTATCTATAAGATTTTTTTATTTTATTTTGTTCTGTGAAATATGAAATTGACTTAACTGTGAATTTCATTTTAACAGTTCACAAAATGCTTAGAGTTTTGTCAAGAACTCATTTTTCCTAATGTCTTCCAAAAATTTTTTTTTCATTCTAGCTTTTTTGACAAGTTAGATTAGAAGGCTTTTTTGTGCTCTCACTTTTTATTAAAGGTAATGTGAACCTCTTTTCTTGCATTTTGCAATTTGACACCAAAAGCATAAAAAGGGCCAGAATAATTACCCACTAGTTTAGACATTTCGTCAATGAATATATCCACATATTCTTCAAACCTGCGCCGTTCTGTATCCCATTCAGGTCCGCTGCCAATATCAAACCCTTCAAAACTCTCACTGTCACTCCTATACCACTCTGTCAGAACAGAAAACACCCTCGATGTTTCATCAGTAAGGCCCAAAACCTTAGCTTGCCGCTTCCCATGATTTTGAGGGCGTGGGATATCAAGTTCTGCTGAATACCAGAGTGGCTCAAGTGCAAAGGATGCTGCAGCAGTTGGAGTCCTCTGGTAAGAAAAAAAAGTGCCAGCTGATCACTTTCCTTGTTTCCTACCATCAGATTCCTCTTCTTCCCTCTCTTGCTCCTCTTACGGCGTAGTCGGTTCACTGTTCAAACTATGAATCTTGTCAAGGCACTTCAAGTTACCCATCAGCTCAGCTCTGCTTGAACAAGTTTTACTTTCTAATGAGTGCAAATCTGAATCCAAATCCAAATTGCGTCTTGCCTTCTTGGCTGTACTGCGCGTGGTCACCTTGGGCTTCATCAATTTATCCTTGGCCACTTTGAGCCGCTTAACTCCCTTGGTCGACTTCTTCCCCCAGCTCCGAGGTCTGGGCACCACCTTCTCCACAGTAGGAGTATAGTCAGGAGAAGCAGCACCTGCATCGCTGCCACCAGTAACACCTTCTTCCTCTTCCTCCTGCTGCTGCTCATGCTGTGCAACCTTGCTAGATGACTGGTCCACCAGTTGAGACATGGTGCTGGACTCCTGCGTGCCCACCACTTCGCCAAAATCCTCCGGGATGGCGGACTGAGAATGTTCTCGGGCATGCAACAGCACCGAGGCCAGGCCATCCACCTTCCCGGGGCCAGCAGCCGCGCTGGTGTACAGAGCAGTGCTGCAAGAGCCATCTGCGGCAGTTGTCCCGGACGCCTGGGCTGGCTTGCGGACTATATCGGGTGTCGCCAGCGATATCCCCAACTGACGCCCTGATCCAGATCCTGACAAAAAGAAGTTCAATAAGATATCAGCATTAAAAACCAAGCTGTGATTAAACGGTCGTGGCCATTTAAATAGCAAAACAACATTTTTTAATAAAAGGATATATGGTCAATTAAAGGGAAAAATTACTTTACTAAAATAGCAAATGGTCGACTAAATAGTAACGGTCCACGGACTAAACAATTGAGTAGCTACAGGAATCACACTTCCCATGAAAAAACGTATTTTTTCTCTGACTCGACTAGACGGCTACTCTCCCCGACTCTGCTTTTGTAGATATATACATTGCTTTTACCATGTATATCTAAGCACATACATTGCTTTAACCATGTATATGTATATATATCTAAGTACAGAACGTGGAGTAAACGAATGCAGCACAACAAGACCAAAACGAGAAAATCCACGTGAGGCAACAAGTGCAAGAGCATAGAAACAACGGATGCGAAAGAGACAGCAGGCCTTTTTTTAGTATATATATATATATATATACTCCAGACACCTAGATTCTCTAAGCCACGAAGAAGCCATAGTGGATTGCAGCAAAACCAACAAGCGAGGGCCAGAGGCCCAGAGCAGAGGGAAGAACAGAACGGACCTCTGCGCACAGCGGACTCTGCCTCTGCCTCCGACACTGCAGGCACCATGGCAGCAGCGCCGGCCGCTGCTGGGCCCTGGAGACGACGACGTCGACGAGAGTAAACCAGCAGCGGCATTGCTGGGCCCTGGAGACGACGACGTCGACGAGAGTAAACCAGCAGCGGCATTGCTTTGCTGTTGATCCAACCCTCGTGTTGCGGATGGGCAGAGTAAAGAAGAGGCCTCTGAAACCGCTCCTTCCGTCAGAACTCATCAGAAGGGAATAAAAGGCACAGAGTAGCGAGGGAGGGGGCGCTGCGGTTGTTCGTCCGGCTGCGGCGGAGCGGGCAACTGGCGAGGCCCCCTGACTGGTGGGGACAGCGCGCGGTGGTTCCGTTGGACTCGCGCGCTGGTTCAGTTCCGGCCTTCCGGGGCGCGGGTGATGATACTGTCTGTCTAGTCTAACGGGATCTCAGAGTCGGCAATGAGAAACCGCCGTCGCCGGTTGCCGAATCAAACACAGAGGATGCAACTTCCTCGTGACGAGCAAGCAGCGGCCATTGGATTTGGACGGTTGCTGAGTGAGGGAATCTCTGCTCTGGCCATCGCCGATTGCCGCATCAAACCGCACCAGCGACACTAGTTTGATGGTTACTTGGAGCCGATTCACGCGCAGGCTTGCCAAACGCAACCACACCGCTCAGCTTTGCCGTGAGAGAGTGAGGACAGGACAGAGAGGAAAGCCGAAAAACCTGCTTCTCCCCGCTTTCTCTGACTTTGGTGGGTCCCTTCGCGAGCATGTCCACCTTTGCCCCGTGCCGGCGCGGGCGCAGGTGCTTGGCTGTCGGGCGCGCGGGTCGTCGCGTGACGACGCGCGGCCGCCGGAGCACGCTGACCATCAAGCTCGAACGGGCGCGGACGCCAGAGCTCGCCGGACTACGCGGGGTCGAGGCTGGCGGCGCGGAGTCGGGGTCGGCGGAGCGCGCGGCTGCCTGGATCGCGGGTCGCCGGGAACGCGGGCGCACGGCCGCCGGAGCATGCTGGCGCCGAGGTTCGTGTGTGGTGCGGCCGCCATGGAAGACATGGAAGCTCGCGCGTGGGGAACGAGCTGACCAAACTGACTTATCTCTGCGGTCGATGTGCATCTAGCCGCTCGTTCCCATCCGACGGTGGAGCCAGAAATCTGAGCTGCCCCCACTTGGCTTGCTGGGCCGGCCCAACATCAGGCACGAGCCCAACATAACTGCTGCGTAATTTTTCCATTTGCAGTTCTGTGTGTGTGGGCCTGGGCACGGAGAGGAAAATAAAGGTGTGAAGAAATGCCTGGAAATAAAGGGAAATGGTAGTTATATCATTTTCTTTTCCTGCCATGGATGTTTTTGATAAAAAAATGAATGCTTTGCATAACGGTACACCAAAATAAGTTCAACTCGATCAACCGATAAAGCTGTTGCTGGATAGATTTTGTTAATAAAAACCAATGCAATGAGTTGTACCAAATAGGCCATTGTATCTTCTAAGAAGCTAGATGTTAAAATGCATACACTAATACAGTAATACACCTCTTCCTAGAATTTTAGGAATGGTTATACATCCAATTCTATCAACTCTTGTGTAAACTCGTCGCTTTGTTGTAAATCTCCAAACAAAACTGCAACCCACAGATTTGAAAAGGAGTTAAAGATCGGTGGAATTTGGGATGGCGTGAACAAGAAAGGTTGAAGAACGGTGTCTCTCATACCCCTTGTGACTTTGTGACAATTAAAGTAGAGGAAGCAGAGAATTAGGGGTACAGTCGATCGAGGAAGAAGTAAGAGGGGCAGAAGAACTGAAAACTGAATGTAAGACTTTAATTTCAGCTGCCTGGAGCACCACAAGTAATAGGAGAGATAAATTCAATTAAATAATACTCAGACATACAATTGCGCCAGGCAAACCAAGAGCACGTACCCAGACATACGAATTTTTTTTTTAAAGGGGCGGCAAAAGCTTTGCCGCGATTTCTATTAGACGAAAAAAAAGAAAAGGCAAGGCCCACCCGTTTTTTTTTTTGAACCGGGCCAGAAAAACCATAAGCACACTTAGGTACCAAACAACTCAACTCGCGCCACAAATGGCGCCCACTCAACTCGACTTTAGGGGAGTGTTTCACTCCACCTACTACTGGGATCCACCAACTCCACTTATACAACTCGACTAACAACAACACGGATGGAAAACAAGGATAAACAATAAGCACCTCTCGGTTGGATTGGGTCATCAACACGAGGTTCCATCACCGCCGCCGGCCGGATTGGGGACGCCGACACGCGAGCCGAGCCACCACCACGGAAAAGGCACAAAACCAAGAAAGGAAAACACAACATACGTAACACGGTCACCACGCCACCACCACCTGGGGAGAGGAGCCGCAAGGGGAGCCGTCGATATGCTGCGCCGTCGTCACCAACGTATGAGCCGCAGCCCGCCGCAAGTCCGAAAGCGACCACACCAAACTCCTCCGCCACGGGACTATCCTCATCAAGTTGCACACCCACAATCGACGATCCCCGCTCCAGATGCATCAGCAGACACTCTTGTTGCGGCACCGTTGATAACCACCGATCCCAAAGAACTCAACTTGGGGGCCTCGCCTCACCCAACGACTCAACTACTACCCAGGACTCGGATATCCAAAACCACTCCAAGAGCATCACTTCCGCCCCACCAAAGACCGAGAACACCACCACCATGCGCGACAACTCGAGACCTCCAGCCCCATGGGCCCTCCGCACCAACCCGCCAACACGGACCAAGTGCACCACCAAAGCCGCTACGCACAAAGCAACACCACCAAATAGACCACCACCCCCGCCAGAAACCAAGATGGGTCTCCAAATGCGACGCCTCCAAGAAGGGCACGACGCTAATGACGCCGCCGCCGCACGTCCGTAGAGGACCGGGGTTTCCCCGAGAACCCATGCCGCAAGGACATGGCGACTCTCAATGGTGCCCCCGCCGGGAGGACGACGACCCAAGGCGCGCCACCATTGCCACCGACCGGCGGCAAGTGAAGGCTTCCGTCTTCGCTTTCCATGCCCGCCGCACACTCGGTCCCGCGGGTAAAGCACGCCCCCGCCAACTTCAAACGCCACCACCGGAAGAAGCCCGGCACCGCCGGAAGTACCACCCGGCACCAACGCGCAAGCACCAAATAGCCCCGCCCCACCACCATGGTGGCGCCATACCAGATGACCATGAGGAGAAGGAAGGGAGTACCAGTCATCTTGTCGCACCGGTCGCCCATACGCGGAAAAAGCAACCGATTCTCACGAACTCCCGGCCACCATGACCCGGAGCCGGCAAGACGGCACTCCCGGCCACGGCCCCCACCACGCGCGATCGCGCCCGGCCGTGCCCCGCTCCCTGAAGACTAACACCGCCGCGCCGCGCCGTCCCATCCGCCGACCGCCGGCCGGAGCAGGTCCGCACCGGTCCCAGCCGCCGCCGCCGCCCAGCCGACCGCCGCCGCCCAAAGACCACAAAGACGCCTCCATCACGCAGCCCCCGGATCCGGCGAGCCCGCCGGATCTGGAGGGTGAAAGCCACCGCCGTCGCAGGGCGGCCCGCCTCCGGCGAACTCACTCTGAGCACCGGCATCCGCGCCCGCCATGGATCCGCCAGGGAGGGGAGGGCATAGGCCACGCCGCCGCCTTCCTCACGGGCCACACGAAGCTTCCGGCCGGGCCCGCGGCGGCGCGGCGCGGGAGGTAGGAAGGGTTGAGGTGTGGCGGCGCGCTAGGGTTGTCGCCCAGCGTCGCCGCCCGCGAGCGACGGGAGCGACGGGTTTGTCGATGGTTAGACATCACGAATTTTGATCGCTGGACTTCGGAGCGTTGCCTGGTGTAGGCAATGTTTCAGGGTTGCATCCATCACGTCATCTATTGGACCATGAATCTCTAAAGTTGCTTTTGTTTTTGTGTTCATTCATGCTTTGTGTGCAAGAATGTGACATACCTTTGCTACCTAGTTTATGCACCTGTGTATGAAAGATCGTATAGATCAATAAATAAATACTATATTTGTGAATAAAAACGACTAGCAATATTGCGGTTAACCAAACCGTTAGATCATTCGTCATGTCGAAGGGGAAAAAGAGGAAAGTTTCTTGATCGTCTTCTTGTCTCGGATACGTACTGGATAATCATAAATGGACTAAATAGACTGTTTAAAAGGAAAAAGCCGTCATAGTTGCTGTGGTGTAGTGGTTATCACGTCAGTCTTACACACTGAAGGTCTCCGGTTCGATCCCGGGCAGCAACAAAATTTATTTTGTTCACTTTTTTAACTTAACTTTTCCATTCTATATACCAAACCTAGCCCACTCACACTTTTAACCTTCTTTTTTTTTTTTTTTTTTTTTTGGAACATCCGGCCCTGTTTGAGACACACATAAGGTGGCTACGATTCTGTATCTGTAGAGATCGGCCCCGGCCCAGGGTGTCTAACAGATCGTGCTCGGCAACCATGTTGAAAGACGGACCCAGCTCCTGCCTGACGTCTTGGGCCTGTGAAAGCCGAAGCCCGAGGCGCGTGGTACTCTACTACTCTTGGTCTTGGGCTGGCAACGGCAGATTTCTCGTCGACCGCCGGAAAACACATTCCGCGGCACATATACAACTCGATATTCGTCTCAAAAAAAAAAACATATACAACTCGATCGATCGATGCATCCGAGGTTTCCCGTCCATCCATATTGCTTTTGACGATGGATCTTTGCATGTTACAATGGAGTCGATCGATCTAGTACCATAGTAGTATAGTAGCTAGCTCAATTCAGACTCAGATCAACCGTACCTTTTCGATCGATCATCTAGCTGCTTGCGCAGATGGACCACTTGTGCAAGTTGCTTTGTATGGGTGTTGATTGGTGGACAGGTTAGCTAGCTGGCTTAATTATTCCACGCTTAATCAGCTTCCGGCGCTTCGAGACGTAGCCACGGTGTCTAATTCTGTCTTGCCAGAGATGGATCGATCGATGTGTCATCCCATGCCTCAGCGTCGATCTGCAAACGGCAACTTGCACTGCGCGTGCACCCTGCTAGCTACCTCGTGTTCCCCTCAACTGGGTACTCTTTAGTTCTTTATTTCGACGTACTACGTTTTCAAGCTTCAGCAGTGTGAGAATCAAAGGCAGTCGGAATCCGCTGCCAAATAATCCTGCTCCACTCTCCGGTTCATCTGCTGGATCTACACACACACACACGCTACATTTATCGTCGGTTATATATGTGACATCATATGACTCTGACGACGCTGTATATCACCATGCGTCGCCACACTTGCAAACACTTCAACAAAAACATACTAAAAATCTAATGTATGTACGTAGCCGGCAACTGTGTAGAATAGGACAAGAGTGGTGTGCTGCAATTTGCCGCATAATGGGTGAACAGCATAGCCTGGCACTGGCAATTTTGTCACATTTGAGCATTTCAAGCATTTAGGATTTGGCAAAGTGCCAAATAAAAGTTCGATCCTGCTCGTGGCCTGCGGGTCCGTGCTACAATCCGTGCCTCTGCACGTACGTATGGTGTGTAATAGGAGGGCCCTTCAGAGGATGCAACCATGCATCTTCTGCTGGGAGCAACCAAGTACTACTTGCAAGCTTCCATGCAGCCGTCGCTTGTCGCCCTTGTATTCGCAAGCCCCCAAACGTTGCCAGCGTAGCATGTCAGGTGCGTGTCGCTGCATTCGCGTTGTCATGGTCGCCTTCAGCGTAGCATTGCTCGACAAGCATGGGCCTTTAGTTGCGAGCGATGCCGATGCAGTGTGCCTGCGGAGCAGCTAGCACACGTATCAGCTGGCTGTGGTAGCCAGAAATGTCGCGGGCTTTTTTCTCCTGCTTGTCATGCATGCATGTGAGCAGCAGGAAGGACTGAAAGAGTATGATATAATCGTATAAGATAATTAAGCTACGTCCTACGTAGTACTAGCTCATCTGAACTTTTTCAGTCAAAAACTTGATGTCCACTCGAGCCAACCAGTCAAAACATCTAGCTATATGACCATTGATGATGTCTCAGTTGTGGTGAGGTAGCAGTAGAGGCAACTTGAAGGTCAAGAAAATGCATGGACCCAACTTTTAATTAAGTAGGGGAACATAAAGGAAAGGTGTTTTGTGTTTATTATTAATTTTTTTAAAAAGATTACTTCAACATTTTTTACTTTCACCGAGAACTAATAACGTCATGCAGATTGTGGACATATTTGTGCAAGTCATACTTATTCTCACTTCCTGAGAAATCAAACATACTCAAATTTAACCAAATATATATATTAATAATTATGTCATTAGATAGATCGTTAAACTATTTTTTTAATAAATTTATTTAAAGATTAAATATTATTATTATATAAATTTAGTCAAAATTGAGAAAATTTGACATGTATATTTTCCACGGTGACAAAGAGCGGTGGTGCAATTTGCCGCATAATAGGCGAACAGCCTAGCCTAGCCTGGCGCTGCTGCACTGGCAGTGGCAGCTAGCCTTGTCATCACATTTGGGCACATTTCAGCATTTTGTCACATTTGGGCATTTCAGCATTTGGCAAGTGTCAAAAGTGTTTGATCCTGTGGCCCGTGCCGGGTATGATCCATGCCTCTGCAGAGAGTTGTGGCCTACACAAATATGAATATGATTTGTCAGAGGTAGCAACCTGCAAGATGACACATTCTTGTGCTTGTCACCCTTGTATTCGCAAACTCCAAACCTCTCCAGCGTAGCATGTCTGTTTCTTGCATTAATTCGCGTTGTCATGGTGGGCTTTAGCGTAGCTAGCATTGCATGCTTAGCGACAAGCATGGGCACCATGCCATTTAGTTGCTCGCGATGCCGATGCAATGTGGCTGTGGCCTGACTCCTGAGCAGCTAGCACTTATCTGATGATGTCGACGACATTTTCCCTATTGTCATGTATCCATGCATGCATGTGAGCAGCAGGAGTAGGATATATATAATTAAGCTCAGGCTAAGCTACGCAGTACTAGCTCATCTGAACCTTTTTCAGTCAAAACTTGATGCCCACTCGATCGAGCCAACCAGTCAAAACATTTATGTGATCACTGATGATGCTTCACATATTTGTGGTGATCACTAGCTAGAAGCAACTTGAAGGTCAAGAAAATGGACCCGACTTTCAGCTACGAGAACATAAACTAAGGTGTTTTCTACTCCCTCCGTTCTAAATTATAGTTCACTTTGACTTTTCTAGATACAATGTTTTTGCTATGCACCTAGTTATATACTATGTCTAGATACATAGCAAAAGAAATATATCTAGAAAAGCCAAAACGACTTACAATTAGAACATAGAAAGTATCTAGTAATTAAAAGAAAACAAAATTGCATGGTTTGATGATGAAATAAAAAGGAAAGCATTCAGGAGAAATTAATTTTTCCCATACTAATAAGAAATAAAATGGCAAAATCAAATCCTAATTAGTTTTTTTCAAACTTTTCCAGCTTGGTTTTTTCAAACATTTGCATTTTGCATGATAGATTGCACTCGGCAAACTCTCAGTCACTGGGCAAATAGCTCGTTTCGGGTAGTGAACATTATTACCAGTTGTGCCATCCAACTGCAAAAATGTTAGATTGTACTGTGATATTTGTGAAGTGTCATTAGTACATGTTCAACAATGTATTACTCCACTTCCGGTCCAGATGTAACTCGTTATATGAGAGGATTTTTCCTGCCAGTAATTAATTAAGCTTTTCTTATTTGATCATTAATATATCGTCATTCATCTTAAAAATTATTACTTTCATATTACATATAGCTTCTTTATTTGGGTTATCATGTTTTTCATTGAAAATATGCAAGTCAAAGTGACAATTTTTAAAAATTTATGTCCTTGTCATACTCCCTCCTTCCAAATTATAAGCCACTCTAACTAAATGGATGAACCAGAAAAAAATCAAACTTAACTAAATAGATGAACTAAAAAAAAATCAAACGACTTATAATTTAAAATGAAAGGGAGTACTGAACAACAACGACACTCCAGTTTCAAAGTTTCATTTGCTCTCTAGGGGAGATCCCCATCAGGCCAAGAAAAAAAAGAGAAGGATGAAAGAGAACACTCATAAAAATCACCCCGGCCCTTTGATTAATCATGGAGTACTCACCTGTTGAATGACGACATATATAGCTCCACCTTTCTCATCGATCGATCGGCTTTGCCGGCACTGCTGCATGTGAGTTTGAACGTTCTTCGACTCAAGCGCACATGAAACATGGTTGGTCGTCTCGCAATGTGCATGTGTGCGTGTCGGACTGCGCGTATACATGCAGAGATACTTGGACAAGTCACTCACGCGTAGGCGTAAGACGCGCAAGCATGCACAGATCGAGAGCAGACATCGTTAGTTCAGTAGTTTGACTGAGACCATCTTGCATGCTTACCGGGATCTGCATGCATGAAGCCGAAAAACTTGTCTACAAATATGATAGGGTAGTATATATGATATGATTATTATATAGTGTTGTATAATTAAGTATAAAGTATGTGTGCTCGTTGAATTAATGCTGATTCTCAACCGTGTTTAGCTGAACTGCACATGCTTTTGAACAATATCTAGATGTGGCGTAAGTATTTTAGACGTTCCTTGAGTTCACAGCCACTACACTCTCTGCTTGCTTTGAATTCAATTTCCAGGAAGTTTGGAGCTTCGAGTTTTTCTAGCTCTTCTCTAGTGCTGCAACCCTGCAGTTGCGTCTAAATACACTGCAGTATATGCCTGCGCGTGAAACCTGCAGTTGCGTCTAAATACACTGCACATATCCAGAGAGGTGACACCGGACTGAGCTCGATCGGTGGCGCAACGCGGCGAGACTACGAAACGCGCCGTGTTTTTGTTGTGCCATCCAAATCATACTGTTGTGCTACAGGTTGTGGAGCTCTCCTGGATATATATGTCAGCAGCAGGCTTTTGGGTTCATAGCCAAAACTATTCCCTTCATGCAGTAAATAAACTCTCTCTAACAGCTGGCTGATCATGCACACAATCCAGAAGTGATCTTGTCATCGAGTACTATATACTACCGAGGAACCGCGTCGAGAGGACGAACTGACCGCATCTTGGCCAGATCTCGCTCGTCGGCTTTGCGTCATGCAATCGCCACAAGATCGCCGCCGGTGCAAAAGTACGCCAGCAACGTGCTGATCACCTAGCTCTAGTGATCAGCTACTTTGAGCTTATCTCAAGTGCCACCGCTAGTTAAACATCTTGTAGGAGGAGGAGAAGGGATCGGACTCCAGCTAACTAGCTATATGCCGCGTGTTGCAGCTGTTGCATTGCCTTCTGTTAGAAAAGGACGTAGATGAGCTAGTGTGTGTGCGCGTGCGCGCATATTTTTTTTGAAGCTTATTTACAATGTTTTCACCATGGATCTTATTGTGTATATATATTTAGTGGTACAGGGGTAACACCATGTAGGGCCTTAAATTAGGTTGACTAACATGAATATCGATTTTACGCTCAATTTTTCCAAATATTTGAATGACCTGTAGTTTAAATTTCACCTGATTAAAAAAATTATTTAAAATATAATTAATTAGTTATATATAGCAAACAAATTCAAAAATACACCAAACCTTTGCAGGGGAGTACGATATATCGTGTGTGTGGAGGAGAAAAGTTTGGAGGTAATTGGGAAAAAAAAATTCTTTGCCGAGTGTAACCGTAGCAGCTCGGCAAAATGAATTATTTGTCGAGTGCCAACCGTGGACACTAGGCAAAGAAGGTGACGGCGGCTCACGTTGGCGACCAGGTGCTAGGCAGGTAACGGTGGAACTCCCAAGGCACTCGGCAAAGAGGTCCAATGCCGAGTGTCGGGTCTTTGTCGTGTGTCGCCTTGTGAGCACTCGGCGTATCACTTAATTGTCGAGTGTCCGATATTTGGCACTCGGTAAATAGGCGGACACTTTCGACAACCCTCCATTTTCTGGGTAGTGAAGGCTGGTAGCGGCGTTCCGTCGACAATGAGACACCAATGGTGACTTCGGGAATCTCTGGATCTGCGCTCAGGTTCTTCGGAGGTGCTAATAGGGGTAGGGTTTGTGTACGTGTGTTCATATGAGTGAGTTTGCATATGTGTTGTGAGCATTTGTGTTGTATTGTGTGCCAAAAAAAACAACAATGTTGGTTCTTGTGTTTGAAGGAACATATCGGGGCAATTTGTTTCCCTACACTAAATTGACCTAGGCAGATGAGTAGAGCCCAAGTATTCTTACTCAGGCTAGTTCGGTGCAACTTCTTTTGTTTGTTGAACTTGTATTTGTTGTGCCCGATTCTATAGAAATATTTTTTTGTTTGCCAGAAAATATTGTGTGGCACACGTCTCAGCATCTCCCACCGGGCACATGTAACCCCACTGCACCAGTTATGGAGCCCGAGTCAGTTGTGTCTGCCAAAAACAACGGGACCTTTTCTTTCGTTTCTGCGTGGCTAGGCTCCAGAATGCTTTAAAGCCTGTGCTACCTAGCTAGGCCCATGGTGTCTCCAGGCTAGCAAACATGTGCAGCTAGCTGCATCATGCGAGCCTATCTAGGCAAACAAACATGCCCGTAGTGTTCTCAGGCCTAGCGGCAAAAGGATGATTTTGGTCGGGACGACTCCCATGGAGCCACCATGGGCACTTATGGTAGTTTTGTGATGTGTCCATGTGTATGCATACATCAGGTACGAGAGAGATGTAGTTTTTTCATTCTAATTAGTAATTATTCATTCATCCTAAATTTAGATATGTGTAGCCACCTTTTAGATAATCATTATTTCAAACCGATTTTTTTTTTTTTTTTTTTTTTTTTTTTGTCACGCATCACTGTCATGTCCAGTGGCAGACTAGTAGTGTGATGGGGCAATCTTACCACTGTCAACGTTGCGTGTTTTTAAGAACTAGGGTGCAGTTATAAACAGGCCGTTTCATAGCAGTGGACAGTGGAAGATGGAATCCAAAATCCTCATCGCTAAATAAGTACTCCCTCCATCTTTAAATACTTATCATTTCATTGTTGGTATACATGCCACAAGTTTGACTCGATTAGTATAAAAAACGTGTAACCTATGAATCTCCAAATAAATTTATAAAAAAATAGATTCAAAGATCTTTTCAATAATATTGATTATGTACTATAAATATTAATATTTTTAATATATAATTAATTAAAGTTGTTTCTCCAAAAACACAAACCACGAAGGCCTAGGGATGACCGGACGAGAGATCCGGGCGACTTTTAACCAGAGGCAATGAAAGGCACAGCGCAGGTCGGCTTGTCAACGTTGCTGGTGAAGAAAAACTTGCTCTATTCCCCTGTCGGTGGGAACTCCGGCAGCCTTCCTCCAACCCCGATAGGCCGATACGTATGAGCGAAGACGAAATAATGCCACGTTCCCGTGGCTGACTATTGCAGTTGGAATGGAACCATTTCGATCATCATGGCCGGCAGGCCTCGGACAGTTGCACTGCCTGATCCGGAGCCGTTTACTAACTCGTCAATTGGACTGGTCAATTATATGCGGAGATCTTCTCGTACCGTAATCCATGGATGCATGAACTTAATTAGATCAATGCACAACTAGTAGTATAAAAAGATCGAGATTAAAATAGACGAGAAACTGTTACCAACCAGAAGCATGCCGTACGTACGTGAACAGGCAATTAATTCCCAAATCCGTATGAACATAAATCTTGTAGTAGCACGTATATATGTGCTGCATGCGAGTGGGTGGCCACAGATCTGATCATCTGAAGAAGTACGGTTGCTGGACAATAAAATTTAGGAGCGCGAGAACGAACGCCTAGTGGGCGGCTCACTTGCTTGCAGTCCGTGAGATCCAGCGGCAAATCCTCATTTTGGCCCTCGTCGTCGCATGCATCTCGCAGTCGCAGAGGCATAAATCCGTGGCTGGCACTGATCTGCTCCAGATACATACTCCTACATATTCTTCCGCTAGATCGTTTGCTTCGCCCACAAGAAGTGCGGCTTTCTTCGTCCAATGCATCCGTCCGATGGAAGCCTTTGCGCGCGCAATGATTCGGTGGTTGGGATCGCGGAGCAGATCGAGTCGTCGGCGTTGGCCCCCGGCCCTCCGCCATCCCCCCTCCTCTCCCAGGCTGCCAAAATCGTCAAGTGGACACGAATCTACACTCGATTTTTCAACCCTTACGCGCCGTGGTTAATAAACCGGCCACGCGAACAACGATCCGCTTAAACAAAGCTAGGGTTTTGCGTTACGGCCGCTAATCATCTATCTAGTATAATGGCCGCCACACCCTGCTCGTGCCATGGTACGACGTACGTCCGTGAGCTGCTAGCGCATCATGCATGCTTGCAGTCGTCGTTTCTAGAAACCCAACCATGCATGGGGTTCTGAAACGAGCTAGAAAGTCCACCGGGAGCTGCTAAGCTGAGGGTTCAGCGCTGTCCCAGTGCTGCGCCCGCCTGTCGCTGACGGGAGCGATGAACTGGAAATATTCGCCCGCGTCGACTAAATGATTAACTCGAGAGCTAGCATAGCATCGCATGCGATCCCGGGGAGAGCGTGTTGCTAATTTTAGCTGTGCCTAATAAAGCTAGTTCCCCGGTTCTAGACAGCACATGTCACGTCCACACCTGCCGCTGAACCTCTTTTGGTCTTATAAGTATGCATGATCACTGCTTAATTAGGTGCACAGATCAGATCAGAGGCCAGTCATAAACTAATTATTGTTAATGCTATCGTTAATTTGATGCTTTCTATAGTAATAGTGTGTGTGATCATAATCAATAGGTAGCTAAACGGAACACAGACCTATTATTTGTCTAAAATTCTTGCAAAGATGCTCAACAGCAGATGGTTTGGGTTTGGGTTTTCTATGGGCAAATCAAAATCCGGCAAAGCTCTGGCCGCCTTTCTAAAAAAAAGATGGTTTGTATTTCACTGGCCGAGATGCATCTGCTTGCACATCTCTACAAATCAATCTACCCATTGGTTTTTTTTTTTTTTTTTTTTTTTTTTTTGAGAATTATACAATTTCAACCGCAGACACTCACAACACGCACGCACACTCACCCCCCTATGAACACACGTGCGCAAACCCTACCCCTATGAGCACCTCCGAAGGACTGGGCAAATTGGCGGATCTGGAGATTCTCGAAGTCACCATAGGCGCCTCGTCGTCGACGGAACGTCGCTTACCACTTAATGCACAACGCCGGTAAATCCTGGGAAAATCCCAAGAAAAGGTGCGAGAAGTCTTCCTCTTTCTTTCTTAAGAAGAAAGTTTAAATACAAAGTTGTAGATGTCAACAAGTACTACAACATAGGTTTTGGTCGTTACAACACCCAAAGCTGTTTGAAAAATTTCAAATTTCAAATGTGAGAAATCCAAACATAATTTTCTTAAGATACATGATTCAAATGATAAATTTGTCAAATATAAATTCTTACATCCCAATGAGATCTACAACTTAGTTTGTGTCATTTCTCGATCCGAGGTCGTTTGAAAATTTTGGATTTTAAATTTTGAGGACTTCTAACTAAATTTTTTGGAGTACATATTATTTCAAATAAAAAGATCACAATTGCAATGTTTTATATCTATTTGAGATCTGTAACTTTGGGCTGTGGTAATTTCTTCATCTGTGGTTGTTTGAAAAACTCAAAAAAAAAAATTGAATTTTCAAATGTGAGACAACAGAATTTGTCGGACAACATTTTCAAATAAAAAGTTGTCAACTATAAAGTTGTATACTTCTATGAGTTATACAACTCGATGTAAAGTTTGTCTTCGTGTGATTATGCTTGAAAAACTTATGAATTTACCTATAATTCATCTACCTTTTATAGACAAGACCTAGATCGAGCCACATGGTGCTAAAAAGTAATATGTGTAGTAGTGTTTAGTAATATTGGTATAATATCGAGGATTTTAGAACTATTTTTTATTTTTGTATCCAAGCAAAGAGAAATACTAATTTTCTTTTATATATTATTTTTTTTATATATTATTGTTACTACTACTATTCAGTCATCCAAGGTTTTGAGACCAATGGCGAATTAGTGGGATCATTCACTCTCTCTCGTCTTCCAATTCTTCCGCCTTTTTTTTTTTTCTTTTCCTCGCTCACTTTTCTTATTTCTCCACGTATGCCCAAAACTTGACCAAGTTATAGTCAATTTCTATTTTTTGATCAACTCTTTTTTTTTTTATCTTATGTTACTATTACTTAGCATAACTTTCCATTTCAGGAGTTTCCTTTCCATATTATATTTGGTTTACTCATTCCTTTCAATTTTCTAGTTTGCTTATTTGACATATTCATTTACCGGACAAATGTGGATTCAACATTATGTTTCTTGTTAACTCAAACTTTTATAAGTATGTTGAGTCACAATTGTTATTGATTCAACTTTATGACACGTGGCTTGGTGCATTTTAATTCAACAGTTCTAAAGAGAAACCTTTCTTTATAAACTTAAGATATTTTTACAAATTTGTAAAGGATGAAGTACAATTTTTAACCTCTACAGTAAATTGCATGCGGCTTTGATTTTAAATCCTGAACTACTTAAATTAGGTAAGGGGTACCTTCCAATTGTTGAAGCTGGATAAATTTGGTCCCTTTACTCGATTCAAAGGTGGTTTTCTAGATTCTAAAAAAGAATAAAAACTTGGTTTAATATTTAAAACTTAAAATAATTTATTTTAAATAAAATATGAAACTAGTATTTCTAGTCTTATAAAAATCTTATATCTATTGATACTATATTAGAGTTATTCTGTATATAAATAATTAGAGTTATTTTGGGACTTAGGACAACTCTAGAAATTGATTTAAATAAATAATGGGCATGACTACAAGCCATAATAAATCAATAGGAATAAAACTAAACCAGATCAAAATATATATTCCATTTAATTTATTAGATAATAACTGAACTGATATGTAACTTAGAGGTTCAAATGTCCTTTATCCATAACCATTAGTAAATGGTCCTCATAATCAAATAGATATTCTTCAAGTATTTTTGTTAGAGCGCCGATGGGCAAGACCCTGATTCCCCATTTAATTCGGAGAAAAAAGAGAAATTCTTGTTCATGGAACATCGATAGAAAAGCTAGGATTCTTTTTTTTTTTTTTTTTTTGGGGCCATTTGTGGCAAGTAGCAAATTTGTAATAAATCTTTAAAAAGTTTAAATTTAAGTGAATATTCACAGCGAAACCCTACTGATTTGGATCCTACTCTTCAGCTAAAATTTTTAATCCCAGAGGCGAAACCCTGTTTCGCCTGGTCATGTTACTCTTCCGTCGTGGGGCCACTTGTGCGGTGCGCGTGCGGCCTGGCTGTTTGTTACGTCCCATACGGAGCCGACCGATCTCTGTACTGTACCCAAAAGGGCAGGCCACATGCGTCCAGGAGCACGTACGCGTGTTGCAAGCCAAAGGTTGGTGCCCAGCCTTGTTTAGTTGACATAATTTTAGCAAAAGTGATTTTTCCATTTCGCAATGACACCATAATCAAAGACGTTTCGTTTATTTGTGGTAAATATTGTCCAATTATGGACCGACTAGCCAAAAGATTCCGTCGTCATGCATAAACAGTAACCGCGTGTAATTAGTTAATTTTTTTACCTATATTTAATGCCCGAACATATGTCTTTTGGTGTATTTAATGTGATGTGATGGAGAGAGAGTCTAAAAATTTGCAATTTTATGACAAAAAAATCTGCCAACTAAACGTGGCCCAGTATTATTTTGCTGCTTTTTCTTGTGCTTGGAAACTGCATGGCGCGTTGCCGTTGCCGGTGCGGGGTGCCGGTGCGGCGGGCTCCAGGGCTCCAACAAGACCCGGAGAAAGGCAGCGCAAAACCAACCAAAACGAGCATTTTGCGACGCTTTTTCCAGCAAGAATCGAAGCAGCTACACGGAGAAAAGTGCCAGAATTCTGGTTATGCTCGTTCCTCAACTTGGACCCTGTTGCAGAAAGTTCAGACAGCGCGAGTACGAAATGGCGCGTTCAGCTGTTCCCTGTGTCTTGTTACCTGCAGACTGCAGTCAGTCGTGTTAGAAAGCAGGGGTTTACAGTAGATGACTAGATTGAGCACCGGCACTGCCTGAATGGAAATGGCAACCAAAGAGCATCACCAGCTGTGATCGATGTGTGTCGAATCTATTTGGCACATCTGACGGATTTATGCGCCAAGTACAGCGTCCTTTTCGGCACCGTGTTTCCAAGAAGATTCAGAAACTGCATTGATCTGATAGATATTCTTTTCAGTGGTGGATTCAGGCTAGCGCGTCCTGGATAGCTTTGTTTAGAGCCACCAAAACAAGCTGGCGAAACAGTATACTCTATACCACTGACGAAGCTAAGTACAGACCTTAATTAGATTGTGACACACAGAGACGAGAAAAGAAAGAAAGGATAGTAGATCGCAAAAAGATCACGAAAAAAGTTCAACTGTTTGACTCACATCATGCGCACGGAGATGGATGGCATTGGCGTGTGCCGGTGGAATATACAATCCAGTTCGTTTTGTGATAAGGCCTTGTTTAGTTGGCAGAATTTTTTTCAAAAGTGATTTTTTGACTCGCATGGACACTTTGAAGACGTTTCGTTTGTTTGTGATAAATATTGTCCAATTATGGAGTAACTAGGCTCAAAAGATTAGATTCTCGTCATGTACAACAGAACTGTGTAATTAGTTAATTTTTTTTACCTACATTTAATCTTTCGAACATATGTCTTTTGGTGTATTTAATGTGATGTGATGGAGAGAGAGTCTAAAAATCTGCACTTTTGTGGCAAAAAATCTGCCAACTAAACGTGGCCTAAGTACCGTAGGCCACGAATCACAAAACTGTGGCTTTCTGTTTCTTATGCTTAAAGCTCACATATATTTGACTGACGACTACTTGACTATGCATATATGAGAGTTCCGAAGCAACTGCACTGTGTATGCATGGAGTACGTTGTACACAAGAACTTTGCACATTTATTACGGACAAACACAGCCTGCAACCCAGTTTAAAAATTTACAGATGTGGATTAGAGATGTGATTTCGTTCACCAGCTGCAGTTAATTTTTTTCGAAACCGAGACATTACCCGTTTTGCATTAAGAGAAGTGAGATAGTTTAGTTTAGTTACATCCTATACATACAACTGGCGAGATGCCAAATGCAACCAGCTGCAGTTAATGAACGCACTAGTACTGTTCAATGCACACATACTGCAGTACACTAGGTAGAATGACAGTGTGTGCATCAGTAGGCAGACAGTACGGTGTGGTTGCCTGAAGCCCAGAGGCTGGATGGAATATATATGTATGTAACTACTGTAGCTTAGAACGAAACATATGGTGCAGTTGCCCATTCACTGTGCATATACGTACAATAAACAAAAAGAATGGCATCCCCGGGCACAGAGAGTGATGGCAGAATAGTCCATGGTCCGGAGACACGCCGGGCAAGACTTGGCTGTTCTTTTCTGTAGTATAGTAGTATCCCCACCCAGTTCTAAATTCTAGCCAGCTTCTCAACAGCCAATACTCCTGTGTCGTCTCGGCAACAGTGGCTCCTCCGCCGCAACCAGTACGTACACCACAACCAAAGGAAGGTGTTCTTGGACTGGTTTGAAATTACATTCTTGTCCCTGGGTGCTTCCAAACTCCGAAGTAAAGTAATCTACGTTGCGTTGCGTGTAGACCGCTAAACCTCATGGTAGATCAACTACTCTGTGGTTTTGTATTTTTTTTTTTTCCTCTTCAGTGGTGCTCAGAATAAATTGAAAGTGCATTATTCTTGTAAGAAAGTAGTGTGATAGTTAAGGCATGGATGATTCTGGTTTTATTTGCGCTCCAGATCCATTACAACTTGTAAACTATCCTGGCTTTTATAGATACATACTGTATATCTAGAATCATAAACACAAACTATGTTGTGAAAAGAAAATCAACTTATAGTTTCAAATTGAGAGAGTATTTGCTAGTACTTTCTTCTTTTTTTTAGATGCTTGCTTGAACACAAATATTTTTTGCTTGCTTTTTAATCCTATGAATGGCTACCATTTTTTTGTAAATTATAAACAATATATTTAAACAAAGATCAATGTTTTCAATAAAGGTGTGAAAACCCATTGGATGGATCTTCTTCAAAATCTATAAAAGCCTATATAATAGGATTTTATATATATATACGTTATAGAAAACATGAAGATCTCTCATTAATTATGAAAGACAGCAATATACTCCCTCTGTCCCATGGAGTTCGTCGTTTTTTTGACTTTTGAACTTCATGTTTGACCATCCGTCTTATTCAAAATATTTATGCAAATTATAAAATAAATTAATCAATATTCAAGTATCTTTATTGATAAAATAAGTCATACCAAAATAAATTATATTTGTGCAAAAATTTGAAAAAGACGAAGCATCGAATAAGATGTCACGGAATCCAGGGGTGACAAACTCAATTGGGTGGACGGAGGGAGTAACTAGTAAGAAAGATTCATGAGTACAAGTACTCAAATACGTGTATAATTCCACAAGACAACATGCCTCCTTCAGTCCTTCTTGACGTTTCTTAAACTAGCCAACATACTAACAGTTACGATCAACACTCATATTCACTCAATAATACAATTATCAATAGCAAAACAATTAGTAACATCGTAATGTAGGCCCCATGAAAATGCTATAGCATCATATTTAGAACCATGCATGAAACGATAAAAAAATTTAGCTAAATATAAAAGGCATAATAATAACGTGAATACATAATTCATTTAATAAACACAAATGGTTATGCTTTCCTTCTATCACTTTTTAAAAGCCAAGCTTAGCACTAGCAGCAAGGTGGTTTTGGTTTATAAAAGGCACCCAAACTCCCACAAACCCACACAGAACCTCCTTCGTCTCCCCGTAGCACATGCAACCATATCTTGAGTTAGCTTCTCCCTGCCTCGCCACCACCATCCCTCTCTCCGGGAACCTTCTTGTCACCTCGGAGGCCATGGCTTCCATGGCCTATATAGCTGCCTGCGCCGCGGCATTGGCGACCTTCGTCGCTCTGCTCCGCTGGGCGTACAGATGGAGCCACCCCAATTGTAGGGGCAGGCTCCCGCCGGGCTCCATGGGCGTCCCTCTCCTCGGCGAGACGTTGCAGTTCTTCGCGCCCAACCCGAGCTGCGACGTCTCGCCCTTTGTGAAGGAGGGGTGAGGCGGTACGGGAGCATCTTCAAGACGAGCATCGTGGGGCGGCAGGTGGTGGTGTCGGCGGACCCGGACATGAACTACTTCGTGTTCCAGCAGGAAGGGAAGCTGTTCGAGAGCTGGTACCCGGACACCTTCACCGAGATCTTCGGCCGCGACAACGTCGGCTCCCTGCACGGCTTCATGTACAAGTACCTCAAGACGCTGGTGCTCCGCCTCTACGGCCAGGAGAACCTCAAGGCGGTGCTCCTCGCCGAGACGGACGCCGCCTGCCGCGGCAGCCTCGCGTCGTGGGCGGCGCAGCCCAGCGTGGAGCTCAAGGAAGGCTTCTCCACAGTAAGCAGCTCAGCTAGCAAGCGGCCCCTAGCTCCTGAATCCCATTGCCGCCAACAGCGGATCATTGATCGCTCGATGCTTCAATTTTCAGATGATATTTGATCTCACCGCCAAGAAGCTGATCGGCTACGAGCCGTCCAAGTCGTCGGAGAGCCTGAGGAAGAACTTCGTGGCGTTCATCCGCGGGCTGATCTCTTTCCCCGTCAACATCCCCGGCACGGCCTACCATGAATGCATGGAGGTAATAAGAAACGCAAATAACCCCGGCCGATCGCACTCGCACACTGCACCACCCCCTGTTTTTCCATACATACTCCTTAGTTACAAAATAAAGTAGTGAGCACGCACACACGCACGGCCGTTGTTTGTGTCCGTATAGCTGCGCACATGCACTGCAGAAATTCTCAAACAAGGAGGAATTTACAATTTCGCCATGTTTAGTTCTCTGTCGTCGTTGGACGTAGAATGCATGATGAACAACAATCGCATCAGAGTTTTTTTTCTAATCGATCTTCATCGTCAACAACAAACAACAGGGTCGGAAGAAGGCGATGAAGGTGCTCAAGGGCATGATGAAGGAGCGGATGGCGGATCCCGAGCGGCGGTGCGAGGACTTCTTCGACCACGTGATCCAGGAACTTCGGAGGGAGAAGCCGCTCCTGACGGAGACCATCGCGCTGGACCTCATGTTCGTGCTCCTCTTCGCCAGCTTCGAGACCACGGCGCTGGCGCTCACCCTCGGCGTCAAGCTCCTCACCGACAACCCCAAGGTCGTCGACGCGTTGAGGGTAAGCAAGCAGTCAAGAGATCGAAGACATGTCCGTGTTATTCTGACTAGCTACGGGCTAATTAACTCTGGTCTGGTCGAGCAGGAGGAGCACGACGCGATCGCCAAGAACAGGAAGGACCCGGATGCCCCCGTCACGTGGGCCGAGTACAGATCGATGACCTTCACCAATCAGGTGAGCCTAGGCCGGACCGCTGCGTCCCTAGCTTTGCTGCTGTTGTATAGCCCAGTTCGTAGCGTACGAGAGCAACTGTGCATTGCAAGTTGCATTGTTAACTTGCAAAGACAGTATCACAGCTCTAAGCGAGTACTGTAAGCATTGCTTGCAAGAATCTTGGAAGCCCGACGCTGCAGCAGCGTGAAAGCGAGCGCAAGCCATAGTTACGTTTGTGTTTTTTACTGACCAAGTCCCAGAATTCGAGGTAGACAGATAATCTTATCTTACTTGATTAGTGTATAAGAACTACGAAGCTGAAGATTAAAGAACGGAAGGGGGAATCAAAACCTAAGGCCCTGATTTGGCCACAGTATAATTTATTTACATTACAGGCAATTGCGAATAGCTGCCTCTTGGATGCCTCTGAAGTAGTCTGAACTCTGAAGCGCCGTTTTCTGAATCCGGCAAGTGCTCAACAACTGACTGACACCTCTGTTCCTGTCTCTCTGAAGGTCATCATGGAGATGGTGAGGCTTGCAAACATCGTGCCGGGGATTTTTCGAAAGGCCTTGCAAGATGTTGAGATTAAAGGTACATACACACCACGAAATGCACATGGCATGGCATCTATCGCTTGTTCTCCTAATACAAGAAAAATGATATCTTGAGCAAGTTGCATTGGAAAAAAACTCATCTCCGTGCTGTGTTTTTCGTTGGCACAGGCTATACGATTCCGGCAGGATGGGGTGTCATGGTGTGCCCACCGGCAGTGCACTTAAACCCTGACATCTATGAAGATCCGTTGGCGTTCAACCCATGGAGGTGGCAGGTTCGTCTTGCTCGATCCATATCTCGGCACCAATTTTTGTATTCTGCATGCATCGTTCCTATCGCTTTAGGGTTCTCTTCTGTCTGTCGCGCAAGGGAATAGGTTGTTTGGTTCTATATTCTATCTAGGTAGTATGAAACGAAATGCTATGATCTGATTTGCTCACCGAACTTACATATATTCTCCTCTCGGGTCTCACCATTAAAACGGAGATCACAAACAAGAATAATTTAACCAACTGCAAGTCTCCAATAATTGGCAGAGTGATTAATTAGTCCACGATCGGGAGGCTCTGATCCCAAGTACCAACTTGGCCGCAGAGATCAAGAAGGGAATTCGGTTGGTGTCCATATAGTGTAGTGTATCAGTCCCCCTGAAACATCGCAGAAGCTTCCTTGCTTAGTAGTTTAACAAGAAGGTCAAAATGGAAACAGATGAACATGGTGTAGCTCAGTAACAAGAGGCAACTGTGCAAGTCAGCCAACTACACGAAACAGACAGATAGTGCTTGATTGTCGATCTCACTGTCTAAGGATTCAGGGTTAGAATCAGACAGTATCTCTTTCTAAATCCGGTAGCTGAACTGCATCATGTTCAGATTGAAAAAAATAGGGCAATAAATAAAGGTTCTAACCTCTTCTCTCAAAAAAAAAAGGTTCTAACCTGGTTGTCTTCTGAACAGGGCAAACCTGAAATCACCGGTGGAACGAAACATTTCATGGCGTTTGGAGGTGGCCTCAGGTTTTGCGTTGGGACTGATCTTAGCAGGGTCTTGATGGCAACATTCATCCACAGTTTGGTTACAAAATACAGGTACCGTTTCTACATCTAATATAGTGATATCTCTTGATATTTAGTATGCTCTGAAACAAAGAAATCTCAACAGTTTTTTTTTCTCTCTCCTAATGTCACAGTTGGAGGACGGTAAAAGGAGGGAACATAGTCCGGACCCCCGGTCTCGGCTTTCCTGATGGCTTCCACATCCAGCTTTTTCCTAGAAATTGAAATTGGCCCTTTTTCAACCTCTCACAAGGTTGTGCATGTAATTAAAGAGGGTTTTCTTTTTGAAGCGAAAATGAGTGGTGGTGGTGGTGGGGTAGGTCTGTATCTGTTACGGGCAACACCGCAATAGTAAAGGATTGGAAATCATATACTTAGTCTAGTGTTAGGATAGACATCACTAGCTATAGTTACAAGTTCAGTCATATTACTAGGTACTACCCCTAATCTTTGCAAGGGGTTTTGTACTTGGTTGGTTTCTTTTCCATGTGGTTAGTAATCTACCCATGTGTTGTATGTATATCTGATTATACATGTCTATGTCTATTTAATGGCCCTGTTTGGATGCGAGTTAGAGTTAGATTGGGTTATTTTTTGTCCAAATAACCCAAAAGCATCCAAACACATGGGTTAGATTGGGTTATTTTGGCTCTAACCCACCAAAAAGAAGTAACCCCTCAAGGAGGTGATATTTGGGTTACTTTGGTAGAGCCCACCAATCCAAAGGCACACTAACTTGGAAAAGTGATTGAAAAAGTGCTTCTAACCCTATTCTAACCCTGCCATCCAAACTGTCTATGGGTTAGAGTTACTTGAGGGTTAGAGTTAGAGTTAGAAAATAACTCTAACTCTAACCAAGTTAGAGGATCCAAACAGGCCCAATGAAATAAGAGTACAGGAGCTATGCGTAAGGATGTTTGTGGAGCCATGCTCAGAAGGTACATTTGTTTCCAGTTAGTCTCCAACCACAGTCTACTTATTCCGATGATTGCATAGCCCGCGGGCATCTCTGAATTTTTCTTCCGTAATGGACGCCCCATCAGAAGGTGTTCGTGGTGATCCTGCAGAGGGGTCGTCATTAAACTTTAGCCAGACATAGAAGCTGTTGGCGCAGTCTCGCAGATGCAGATTATAGCTCTGTTTTATTAAAACAGTATGTTTTGGAATAGCTCCTGCGCTAACCACCCTGGCCACGTCACCCTTAATTTTTGGTGGACTTTGATTTCGTCGTTGATGGTGTTGATTAGTCCAAAGCGGCTTCTTATTCGGCCTACTTCTTACCAGAATCCCAGCTTCTGTTGAATCTGGCCAGCTTCTATCCGAAGCCACCTGCAATATATACTCAGCTTCAGCTTCCGGCCTCTTACCGCTTAAAAAAAAAGCAGCCGGCCCTCCCCATTCTCCCTCGATCTCGCGATGGTGCCGCGGCGGCGCCCCCCAGCCCAAATGGCGGCGTCTTCCCCTCCTCCCCCTTCTCTTCCTCCTCCTCTCCTCCTCCTCCTCTCTGCCCATTCCTCCGGATCTTGGTGCCGGCCGTGAGGCTCAGCGTCGGCGTCGGTTCTTGAGGCGGCGGCGGTGGCGGCGGCGCAAAAGGTAGCGGCGCGCCGCCAGCAGCGAGCGCTGGCGTGGAGTGGTGCCCGGCGGCCCCGGCGGCGCTGGCGGCCACCTCCTCTCCACCATCCTCCTCGTGGCCTCCTGGAAACCTCCTTCCGTCGGGACCCGTGCGCTCCTTCGATCGTCGGCCAAACCCTAGGTACTGTGTCGTCCGTGGATCCCCACCCGGGTAAGCCGGGTCCTCTTCCCCTCCGCCTGATCTTTGTGTTTTGTGTGCCTTCATCTCCTTTGTTCGGATGGAGTTAAAACCCTAGAACCGGGAATGGCTCCTAGGCACCAACAACGGTCCACGTCGCCTTGAATTCTTTCCCGTCGTTTGATTCCCTGTTGGATGGCCATGATTTCTTATGTTGGTGAGGGGCGATGATGTTCTACCTTTGCTGAATTGCATGCTATTGACCACTCAATGCAGTTCCAGGTATCTAATTAGAGGTAGCCTCTTCCCATTCTGAAGCCAATTAAACCATCCTTTTGGTTTGTGGTTCTGCCTAGGAAGGTCATTCGGATACATGACAACCAGCGCAGTTCCACGAACATTAGAGCATCTCCAATAGTTTCTAAAGCCCACTTTTGATCTGTACTTTTTAGTAAGATTGAAAAAATTGCTCTCAGCTTCTTTTATCCACTTGGGAGTCTCATTCATTTACCGATTATTTTTTTGGAACCCTTGGAGATGCTCTTAGGATGAGTAGATTGTGCACCAGAAGTGAGGCCTGCTTTCTATGATTGAACGAAGGTGATGCTGAGCCCTCTTTTTTACTCTCTCTTTCAGTCTTTGCAACTGTTCTGCGATTAAAAATTTTCCAACACCTTGCTTGGAAGCTTTATGTAACACCCCTGGTGTTACGATCTCGCTTAGCACTAGGGTTAAGGCCTAATAAAAATTAGCAGAACAAATTTCATAGCTTTTCAAATCTTTGCGCACCTGAAATGACAAGTTAATCCTATGAACATAATTTCATAAGAGAAGTATATATACACACCATATGTTGCTTTGATAAGAATATTGTTATAGTGTATAAATGTGTTCCTTTTGAGTACGTTTGCACATAAGCATATATATGTGCATATATGCGTGCATGTAGATTACTGGCCAGGAAATAACGATATAGTTATTTATATGTTTTAGTTAGATAAAAGAAGAAGAAGGAAATTAGAAGGATGAGGCATACACCGATACACGACGCACTTCTGGGTGCTTTGCACACGCACGCTGCTGCTGGCGTTGTCTCTCTGCCCTTGCCGCGCGTGGCTGTTGCCGGTGGCCGTCTGCTCAGCTGCTCGCTGCACGCCTGTACGCGCTAGTCGCCGTTGTTCCCCTGACCTTGCTGCGTCCGTGTGCGTCCAGCGGCGCTCGGACCGCCCTGCTGCTCTGCTGCGGCGTCATGGGTCTCATGGCTGACTGGACCTCGCGTTCTTCGTGGCTGTGACCGACGCAACGTCGAGCTGCCTCTGTCGTGCCCGTACTGCGTTGGCCCCGCTGCTGCAGTTGCCGCTGACCCTTTGCTCGCTGCTCACCAGTGACACGTCCATCGCCTTGATGCTGCTCCCTCTGCCAGCACCGTCGTTTCACCTTAAATGGCTCCGCCATGGCTGTGGCCCGTTCGAGCAGGCGCACGTTTTTGTCCGTGGTGCCGCCCGCGTAAATTCTTGCCAGCGCCAGCCGTATCCCGCCAAGACAAGGACGACCCCGCGCCTAACTCGGCCACTGCGACGACGGGACGCCTCCCTGCTCGGCCCTGCCTCGCTAGCCGACGTCGCCGCGCTGTTCACGCTCTGCTGCGTCCACGTGAACTGGTCGCCCGCCACCGCTCCCTTCTTAACTCATGGTGCACAACGTTTCCTTCCTCAATTGCTCGCAGCAGTGGGTAGCTAGGAGAGCCAGATACGCGCCTCGACCTCGTCGAGCCTCAGCTATGCACCACTGCCCGTCAATTTGGCGTTCTTCTCGTTGCCGGTCACGTGCGCCGCCGTGACGGTAGAATTGGGGGTAAGGCCTTAGAGTTCGATTGCTCACGTTCCCGAGCTCGACTTGACCTCTTCTATCTGGTGCTCGCGCTACCTTGTCCAGGGAGCTGGCCAACGGCGGGGTGACGCGACCATGTCCGTGGCGGAGCGCCGTTCCGCGCGGTGCTCACGTGGTCAGGCCGCCTTGGCAGCCATCCGCACCAACCGTCATCGTAGAGAGAATTATGGTGAGCCTCTAAAGCTTCTTAGCTGTCTCGTTTTCTCCGAGAGCACGTAGGGTCGCCGGAACGTCAGCGTAGCCACCGAGAACCGCTGCACCGCCGCTGTAGCGCTCGCTTGAGCCAGTCCCGGCGTCCGACTGCAGCTCTAGGTTGCCGCTTGCGCCGTAGAGTGAGTTCGGCCTGTTAGCTTGGGTCGGAACGATCCCTAGCAGCCGGCGTAGATGTCCAGTGCCGCCGCTCGCCGCGCCGTCGTTCGCAGGCTCGTCGAGGACCTCCTCAATGCGAAGATAAGATAGTATATGAGGTTCTCTGGTGCATAAGTTGTGACTGTAGGAATAGTGCTCAATGTTGTCGCGTAATAATCAGTTGGTTCAGGGTTTCTTTTGCAAAATCGCTGATGCATGCGTGAGCTTCACGTTGCTGGGCCGGCCTGCTGACGCATGGCGCCTCGCGTGGGTCGCTGCTGGGCTGAGCAGCCTACCGAAGGTCCTTTTCAAAATTGAAAACGATTTTCTAATTTAGTTTCTAAATTAAAGCTTGTTTATTATTGAATATGGAATCGTGTACAAGTCTAAAAATCATGGAAACACTTTTGTTCGGTTCCTAAGTTAATGATCTATCTGTTAATATATTTATCTCATATAGTTCTTTAATATTTGTAGCTCGTGAATAATTAATTTCTTAAAGTAACTAATGTACCCTAGTTTAAATATATATAAAACAAAGTAAAGAAACATGTTGAGTTTTATATAACTAGAACGCCTGTTGGGGAAATGACGTTTTGCTTGTCACGTTGCTGCAAAGCTTAGTATGTTAGACTCTAGAACTCGTTCGTTAGATTGAGAGGCGTACGTAGTCGTATCCTGTGCGTTGCACTTGCCGTGATTATTTATGTCTCTACGTTGCATCCGCGTATATCGTAATAGGAACAACGATGGATCGTGAAGGCTTCTGGAGTTGCTGAAAGTTGGTGCCTTCCTGATCGTGGTCACGCCGATGGAATGCTAACTTTTGGTTATATCCTACCCGGCAAGCCCGGTTCATAACCCCTATTATTCTGCACTTTATAAAATATGTTTGTGCATTTACGTTTTGAGGAATTGAATGGAGTCCACTTGCATATATATCTTTATCCTATGAGTCCTACTAGCATGACACGTTAGGTGTAGAATGCTATGCTATAGGTCTTCGGTAGAAGACGCAGTGATTTATTGTCACTCGCGAGATAGGGAAATATTATTATATATGATGCTATTACATGGATTATATATGGATAATAATTTGGAGACCGGGGCGGGACTGTACTTGGATTTGGATTGGACTTGGTTAGGCAATCTGAGCGAGGCTCTGATTGTGCTTGTCCCTTTGTGTCGATTGAGGACCGTCCGTTCTTTGTGGATGGTGGTCAAGTCCGCGATTTTATTATCCCGAGCACATACTTGCTTATGGGAGCGGGAAGACCTGTTCTTTTCATGTGTCGAGGTTTCCGGCTCTTTCCGTGCCGGCCGAATGGGCGGGGAAAGGTTGGAGGTCCAAGGACCATCTTGAGTCCGGGACTCGGGTAGTGGTGGCTCGGAGTCAAGTTTGGGGCGGGGACACGGAGCCTCGGCAGGAACCGAAGGGTTGGTCTTTGCTTCTGCGTATTTTTGTAGCGCAAGCGGGCGTGTGTTTTTTTTCGGGTACCACCGGGGATATTGATTCGCGAATCGCCGCCGTGTCGGGTGCGACTTGACCGGTATCGGCATCGTAGTAAGATATGGAATATAGAAGATGGAATTAAAATTATTGTTCTGATGGCTCAACTCTTGCTTGAAAGTAGCAAAGGTGCTTACCTAGAATGGTTAGGTAATTGAACTAATCATGACTGCTTATAAAATAAATATAAGGATGAACATTTAGTAATGCTTCTTGCAGCTACAATAAACCACAAGCCAAATAGCCTTGCATATCCTTGGAGTCTTTTATTTCCTCCTGACGGGTAAGTCTTGCGGAGTACAATTGAGTACTCAGGGTTTGTTCTACCCTGTTGCAGGTGACAGTGTTGTTGAGCTGACTTTGTGTGTGGAAATCTCTGGTGGGCTCAGCGAGAATTTCCTTGTCCGCTGGACTAGAGTTATTTAAAAATTCACACCAAAAATCTTTTCTAAAGAAAAGTCTTACCTTGTGTTATCATTTCATATATATAAATGCTACCATGATGATACTTTAATTGATCATTAAAATAAATTTCATTTCCGCTGAAAACTCTGATGTTGTATTCAAGTGATGTATGAAATGGTTAATAATGATGTAAGCTTTACTCTCTCATTTATGATCCTGATGGAAAAATGTGGATCTTCGAGTTCTCCCTTTGGGTGTGCTTTCGACGGAACTGTATGATTTATTGTCTTTGACTTGAGTATTTAGTGTCTAATGGAAGACAAATACTCTTGGGAGTGCATTAAGTCAGGCGGTTCTGCCACTCTTTAGCAGGATGAGGGCTTTGGAAACAGTAGGGCCATTGTCTGGTAGTGACATCTGAGCTTTTAATAGTGATACATGGTTATTTTTCAATTTGGGCTTTACAGGTCTGTGGCTCGTTGCCATGACCTGACATAACAAATAAGAAAAGAAACTTTTACAGTATAGGAGGCTGGCTGTAGGCCAAAAGATAGGAAAAAAATATTTGTATGATAGTGATTCTAATTATACAGCCCCATGATGCTTTAAAAACACTAGACCTGGCAATAATGGCTCCTGGCCCAGGAACCATGTCCACGTAGCCCAAAATTTTTTTTGCCCGTCAGATCTCAGCATGGACGGCTTCGATGGTTTCCGCGGGATTCTCCTCTGAGTGTCTTCTATCCACAAGCTGGCTTCGACACACACAGTACAGGTACACAGGGAGTTGTAATCCCGCCTCCTGCTCTCCCTTGGATTTGACTATCTGACCAAGTCTATGAAGCTGCTAGGTTTAATCTGATGCAGTCTGACAATTTTTCTGCCGTACGAAGATATTTTGTTCTGACTCATTAAACATTTAGAAGATTAGGGGCTGTTAACAAATGACGCATAGAGAAGGGCGGCTGCTAGGCAAGCTTTTTTACTCCACCTTAGTTTCAAATGTTACATCTAAACGTTGGCCTTTAGCTTCTGTCAACTAAATCACTATTTGTTTACTATTTTTTTGCTACAACTTGATACAGAAGGACCATGCCGTGTTCTCAATGAGTAATAGAGTTCAAAGGATCCCAAATTCAGGCAACAAACATACAAGGTAGCATCATTTTCTTTACTTCCTATATATACTGCTCAGCAGTGAAGTGTTGGTATGTCCTCCATGTTGCTCCAATGGTATGCATAAAAGCTATCATCTCCTAAATGGATATATAAATCATGAATATCATTTTCCATTTTCCTGGTGTATTTATAGAATGAACAAAAGCACTGCCTTTAAATTTGTAGAAAAGCTCCTACAAAGGCTGCTTTGGTTGATTATTAGTTGTTCCTACAATAGTACTCTGTCCCTGCAACAGACAACAATTAAGGTATAGTAATATACTAATATTGTTACCTGGGAAATTCTCACTTTCCAATTTATAAGTTATTTTCGTATATATTAAACTCACAAAAATAATTATGCAATGAGACCTGTATGGAATATTTCGTTTAAACCTGAATATGTTCCTAGCTATTACCAAAGGTCTCAACCATCCGTACACGTTATCCTATATAGTCTCTCACACTTTCACTGGATAGGCTATGTGTACCTTCACTTTATTACTAAATATTTTGTTATCCATATAGAGCCTTTTAAGTATACATTTACCGATCACTGAAATGAGCAGGTGGCACCACTTCTCTCTAGGCTTAATAGTAATTAATTAACTCAAGGAATCTGATTGTCGGCTAATGTTTTTATTTAGTACTTTCTGTAGGATCAGGCGTCCAGTAGAGCTATTTACATAGTAGTTTAGCACAACTGGATAATGAAAGATGAGACCTATGGTTAAAATCTGCAGCTTTATATGATATTGACAATTTACTAGGTTTTGTTACAAAAGCCTAGATAGACATTTACTTGCAATATGTATGGAACATGAAATAACTTTTAGATAATTTATATATGTCTTAGTTGCCTGATCCTTACATGGCCAGTTGTCGTTGAGAGGTTTCATGGGTGCTCAGCTATTAATGCTCGTGTGCCTCCTCTTACTCTGACACCAAAACTCTTGACTCCATGGTTCCTTGCCTCAAAGGCCTTAGGTGTCAGTTATATGTATCTGTTATATGCATCTGCATCTTCCTGTTGCGGTTGGGATTTTCAGAAATATCTCTTTCTCCAGTGAGTTTCATACTTGATTTAATTTAAAGTTCAACTTGGCCTCGGTACAAAGCTTTGGGTTTTAACTCCAATTTGGTAGTTCTCTAGCATAGTAGGATCTACTATACTAACATAGTAGGCAGGTACATATTAGAAATTGTCGGGGCAACACCGCCTTAATACAGTTGGTAATTTGTGTTTCTGTCTATGGTTGTATGTTCTCATGCATAATTTCGGTCAGTAATAAAGTTCAGCTCACAATGTTTGTACATGTCCATTGTTTTTAAAAATATTTTGTGGTTCTTTGTCCTTGCATGTGTTCTTCCAAGTTCCTCTAGGCAATTCAGGTTAGCGAGAACCCGTGTACTGCTTATTCTATTATTTTTCTCTATTTGTTCTCAAGGCAGATTGATGTCTAATCCCTCTCTCGTTTCCCCTTTAATTTCAGCATCTGTCCAAGTCTATGATCCTGCCAAATTTAATCTGAGCATATGTCCAAGTATGATTGTTGCCAAATAAATCTGAGCATTTGCCCATGTCCATGATGATTGCGATTTTAATATGACCATTTATTGATGGCTATGATGTCTACGCATGATTGCAATTTTAATCGAGCATATATATATTTTCTGTGCAGAAAGCATGAGTCCCTTCTGTGCATGTTGAATTATTATTTCCTTATTGAATTTCTATATTCCTGGTCATATGCAATGATATTTATCGTTTTCAGCTCTTGATCTGAGACATTGGGCAAATGTGATGATGATTATTATTACTGTAAGATACTACACTAGAACTAAGACCGTGGACATATGCAATGATGATTGTTCTTTCTAAACGGTATGTTTTGGAATAGCTCCTGCTTTAACCACCGTGGCCACGTCACCCTTAATTTTTGGTGGCCTTTGATTTCCCCGTTGATGGTGTTGATTAGTGCAAAGCGGCTTCTTAATGTTTGGCTTCTCGTCGTTTCCTGCGTCTCGACTCCGGCTCCCTCTCTCCTTTGCCTGGCTTCAGCATAGAATCAGCAGAAGCTGCCTTTGTTCCAATATATGGTTGGCTTCCACTGTTCCTACCTCGGTTTCTACCTTTTGTTTGGGGCTTCTCAGTATATGAGATGTCTAATCCCCTCTCGTTTCCCCTTTAATTTCAGCATCTGTCCAAGTCTATGATCCTGCCAAATTTAATCTGAGCATATGTCCAAGTCTATGATTGTTGCCAAATAAATCTGAGCATTTGCCCATGTCCATGATGATTGCGATTTTAATATGACCATTTATTGGTGGCTATGATGTCTACGCATGATTGCAATTTTAATCGGAGCATATATATATTTTTCTGTGCAGAAAGCATGAGTCCCTTCTGTGCATGTTGAATTATTATTTCCTTATTGAATCTCTATATTCCTGGTCATATGCAATGATATTTATCGTTTCCAGCTCTTGATCTGAGACATTGGGCAAATGTGATGATTATTATTACTGTAAGATACAGAACTAAGACCGTGGACATATGCAATGATGATTGTTCTTTCTGTATTCTACCTGAGCCATGTGCAATGGTGTTAAATTATTTATGTTCTAAACCCCCTTAGGCATGACGCATGTGGAATAAAGTTTAATTTTTATGCTACTAAAAACCTGAGGCATGAGTAAGCTGTTACATGTCCTTGATTTAGCGAGTGTGAAAGCCGCCATTTTCTGAATGGGTATATGAATGATGAATTACATGCTTTAATATTGTTTGACGCTGAAGGGAGCCATATCATGTTTGGAGTCTGGACCGAATAATACAATTCAAAGATCCAGAGAAGTATGAGTTTAATGACCATGCCAACTGGTTGTGCTTCCCTTTTATTATTTTGTCTCGATTGTTTTTGGATCCCTCTCTTGTTGGTAATGTGCCTCTTCGAACCGGAAATAAGATCCCTTGTCCATTTCAATGGGTAAGTTAACTCCTTATTTTCAGCATACTGATTTCTTAATTATTTTGTAGCAGTAAATAAATTACTTCCAACTCCACATTACATTGTCATGTCTGCCATTGTCCCCATGGCCGCTTTCTTTAGTTCCTACATCTATGAGTTCGTTCAAGGGATGGTTCCAGGGTGAGGCAATGTCCATGGAGTATTCAGGTGACTATGAAAGATTCTATGCGATTTGATCTGAAGCTAAGACCTGCAAGGTTAGTTTTGTTTTGCTCATTACAACTGGTTAGATGTTCCTCAAATTTCATCAAATATAAAAACAGACAACCATTGTGGTATAGGCAGGGTCTACACACTTCTAAGCTTTGCTCCCCTGATGAATGATAATGTTTCTAAATCTATCCCTGCAGCTATTGGCCGAGCCCACTGCCAAAGGCGACACAGTTAAGGGTGTGGTGGAAGAGAAATATTTGGTTTAGGTGACTCTGCTCATATATCGGTTACTATTTGGAGCCATAGTAGTTCAAGCCACTACCTAAAAATACTGTGGCCCCTACCACCAGTATGAAGTGTTCCACTAATATATTTACATGTCTTTCGGCATTGCCAATACAATGATTTTTTTTATTTGGGTATTTCTGTTAACACACCTGCTACAAAATCTTGGGATAATATTGACATGCTCTCTTTATTCCATTAGTGTTTGTAGTTTGCATCTTATACTTTTAAGAGTACTTCAGGCATTGTTGTACTCTCAGTTTATGCAGTTAAGCAGTTTCATTTTTAACTTCTGGTTGGGTTGTCTAAAAGGCAAAAAAAAAATGCTTCAAATGGCAGATAGCAGGTCAGTTTCATTTTGAACTTCTGGTTGGGCTGTCTAATCCCCCAGCTATCTAAATAACAGATTCTGTAGCAGTTAATCATACATGACATGCTATATTATATTTGACCGATCGGGCGCTGTTTATCTAAACTAAAGAAAATGAAGTGTGCTCCATAGAGTTTGTTTTATGCCCCTACTTGAAAGAATTGCAAAGGCACTATGCTTATATCTGAGCGCATGACCATGTCGGTGATATTTGTATAGTTTCATAGTGTGAGATAAAAATTGAGGCTCGGCATTACGGTGCTGCTGATTTTTGGAGTAATTGGTCATGTGCAGTCATGTTCTACACTCATGCTTTCCGCATCTCCTCCTGCTTTCTTCCAGGTTGATTTCATGAATGTTGGACAAGCAACTGCAGCTTCCATGAAGTAAGCTATCAGGTACTTCAGTATCTTGCAATGGTATGCACCGTATGCACATCCATTTTGCTTGTTGCTGTAATGTACTGTCAAAACGTAGCATCCATTTTCTGCTCAAGGTTGAGAGCATATTTCACTAGATTATTATAAAAAATAGGATGCTGAGCAGAACCAATAGCACTAGCCGCCTACGCAACCAGCCTGATGGAAATCATCAGGGATACTTTTTCCTTTTACTCATTCTTTTATTATTGCATATTTTCACAGATCAAAGCACTTTTGCTGTATTACTCATTACTAATTCTCTAGGACATCCAGTCTGTGCTTTAGTGGTTCTCTTAGTTTACACGTTTATGAGAATTTGTGGGTTTCCCGTTTGCTGGTTGAGATGTACTGTGATGCAACTTGGCCAAGGAAAAGAACGAGTTCTTTCCAGAAATCAATTCATGCTATCAATTGGTCTATGTTTGTTCTTATTCTGTTATATTTCTCATACAGTTTCTGGTTATGTGTGTTTGCCATCAGATTGTTTACACCTGTTTGTCTTTACAGGTCTGAATTTGATCATCTCGATCTGAATTTTTTTGTGGATTCTTCACGCCCCAGGGGCTCCCAGAATTGGTTGGTGCCTTCATGTCTCCTCAAATAATCGTTTAATGCTATTGTCTGTGCCATTGTTAGTTCCCTGCTTTCTTGTTTTAATCCGTCATGGCAATTGTTACCTTACTTTTAGAGTAGCTATGTATTCTGCTTTTATGTATAGCTAGAGAATGCGTTTTGTAAGATCGTTTATCTTCTTTGTGCTTTGCAATCCGTGCTTCATTACAATCAAAGCATATGCTGGATGAGCCCAATATTCTGCTGCTTCATTTGTGGTGCCTCCTCTGCCCTGAATGTGTTTCACAACTACTGTTATGTGTTGGCACGTAGTCACTACAATTTTGCATGCTATCTTAGCCTTCAAATTTGTCGATTTGCAACCAGTCAACCACAAAAGAAAGTTTGGGAGCATTTATTTATGGTAGCAAATCCTCTTTCGGTTACCTGGGTGGAAAGTGAGAGTTTTCTTACTAATATGTCCATTTGTACAAAATGCTCTTTATTTGTGTGCCCTTTCCTGATGCCTCCCCCTCCCCCAAGCCACCACACACACAACTCATTCACAGTAATATAAGGGCAAAACCAATTTTTCTGGACCCTAGGATCTATCTGTCAAAGAAATTTGATCCTACTATGACTACTGCAAGGAGAGAATTACCAACATATTTCAGGTTATATACCGGTTAGTCTGGTTCTCAATTCAATATTCAACACATATGCTTTCGTTGTGATTATATCCATAAAATGGAAATACATTGAGGTGGCAGTTTGCATGTAGTCACTGCAATTTTGCATGCTTGCTTACCATTCAGATTTTGGTACCGGTCAAAAAAAAAACCTTCAACCAATAATTGTTAATTCAATTTTCTTTCCTATTCACGTATTTGCACCCCTTCAATTGATCAGGTAATCAATTGTTGCTGCTACAATAGCTGCTGCTACATTGCATTTCAACCTGAAGGTTTGTGCTCAAGATATTTGGACCGAGTCCATAGTGTTTGGATATGTTGCTGATTTCCCTTTTTTTTTTACAAAAAATATATGATAATTTCTTCTTATTAACCATGCATAGGACTCTCATTCATTACATCGCTTTGGACTACCTGTGAAAGAAGTATCTGCTCATCCTCTCCTGACTTCAATAAGATGGCCAAGGATGGTGTGCCACTTGCACAACAAAGACAGATTAGCCACTCCCACATGGCCCAGCCTTTTCTGTTAGCACACATCAAGCTTTTGTGCTCTCCATATGTACTGCTACTGAACCAATTCCATCTTTATAAATTATGTGACATTTCTGTTTGCTAGCTATAATAATGTAGTCTAAACACCCTGTTATCTAGACTAAAGTCCTTACTCGATTCAGCTATTTATAAACTTATCATGTAAAAGCTATCTTATAATGTCAGTTTCTATCGTCTTTTTATGTTGACCACTGATTGTCTTCACTCGGCGCGCAGGTGCGTGCAGCTGTTCTCATGAAAATAGTAGTACCTTTCTCTCATCTTGATGGTGTAATGACTTCCAGAAATTTCACACCTAAGCGGGCGCGCGGGCGCGCGCCATTCTACTAGTATTATTCAAATTCCGAGATTTTGCTTTGCTGATGAAGGCCCATACAGTGGCCATTCATCCCGAGACAGAAGTTGTAGAGCCGAACACGAACACTGAAAGCTGGATGAAGGCCCTTCCACAAAAGAAGCACTCGTGCTTGGGCCAGGCTGAACAAGTTCACAAAACGGCCCATTTGACCTCGTAAACACAAACGCTGGGCTGGACGACAACACCGAGAGGTGTCTGGTGTGGGAATTTTGAGGCCGTATCGGCCGGCCAGCGGACTGCCGACATGACCCCAACGGGTAATGCAGCAGCGGACAGGCCTATCGGCCCGGCCTGATCGAGGCCCAGTCGGCTACTAGGCCGCTGATATGGTCCTGTCGGCTCCCGATCTGCCGATGGGTGCCTATTGTTATTGAGGTGGTTGGGAGTTTGGGATGGATACGTGTGGCACGAGCACGAGAGACCGCCGGAACATCCCATCCGTGGGCATGTTCCCTTTGCTGCTTTGTGCCTTTCGATTGACGTCGTCACAAAGCGGTGAAGGGCAGCAAACACCAAAACCGAGAGTCCGAGTTGCTATAATAGGACACGTTTTGCATCGTCAACCTTTCTTGAGCCACCGCATTACGGAGTCAGCCGTGGATGGATTCTGCCGCCTGCCGCCTTGTCCTCTTATCACTTTGTGCAATTATTCAGAGTAGCTGATTATTGCAATGTCTTTTAAAAGAACATGGCACTTGTCAGCGAGGGGTGCTCGGGAAAATGTACTGTTCAGGGTTTACGGAAGGAGGAGTCAAATAGTACAAAACAGGAAAGAGACATTTATCAAGAGCTTTCTTGGACCAACAAGACGGATTCTACAGCAATGTAGTTCCAAGATTAGGAAATACTAATACCTTGCCTTGCTGAAATCGTACATATGAATCCGGATTGATCAACAGTTAGCATGCACCATCGTCCGTCCATCTTACTCTGGGTGCCTCTGGCTGTGCTGCACGCCTGCACTGGTACCCACCACTCGACAGTCCGCACGCATGGATCGATCAGGCACGCAAAGCCCGTGGACCAAACGAAGTGGGCGCTCCCTCCTCAGCAGCTCACGGTTTCAGGTCGGCAACAGAATACTCTCAGCGTCCTAGTGGTGGCCTCGCTACTCATTAGCCCTCGAGTTGGCTTCGATTTGGCTGTCGCTTGCGCCAGGAGCAACGCCTTTCAGACGTACCGAGGCCGACGAACGAAGATCGCTCACACAGATCATCAGGAATGATGGCTCCCGTCTTTCCTATCCATCGTAAGCAAAAGCAAAGCTTTAATCGTACCACCAATCCACCGTCGTCTGTCACCAACTCACAATCATTGCTATTCGCAGCAACAAGCCGCACGGCCACAATCGTAGTTTGACAGCGATTAACCAGGTTTCCCTTTTCTCTTTATGGCTTTATCGATGACTTACTAAAAAAAAAAATGAAGCTTTATTGGGCCAAGCTGGCTGCAGCCCGTTCCTCCAAATTAACCGTCGCGTTCCCCAGAGAAATGGAGCGGGCTGGCGTGCCAATGGCAGATTCCCTCCTGCGTTGGCAGGCCCAGATAGATGACGCCATCGCAGCAACGGGAATCCAGCAAGCCGTCTACTGGCAGATTTGAGGCCCCCACGAGCTGAGCTGAGCCAGCCAAGCAGGAATCCCGAATCCGGCAGTCCGTCCATCCACGTGACCATCCTGCACCTGCTTTCTTCTCTAGCCTTTCGCGAGGTCACGCCACCCACTCCCCTCCGTCTCTCTCCACGACAGGCTAAAACGAACCGATAGGCCTTCCTGCCCTGCCTGCCCGGGTAGGCTAGCTGCTGTTTCCGGGGCCAAAGGCTGGCAGCCCCGTCACGTCCCGGAGCCCAGCGGCACGTCGTCAGCGTCGCTACAGTCTCGGCAGCAGGCAACAGAGGACGAGAGCGAGCAGCGGAGCGCACCAACGAGAGGACGGGGACGGACGGCCCACCGGACGCGTGGCGAGGCAGCAAGACGATCGCGTTGGATCCAACGGCCGTTGGCGGTGGCGCCCAGGGACAGGGAGAGAGAACGACGACGCGCTGACCGCTGGTCCCATGGCGAACACAACCGCTAGCCGCAGCCGGAGAAGGCGAAGGCGTCACGGAGGCGGGGGAGGGATTTTCACTGTTGCTGAGTTGAGGAAATGCTTTTCCCTTCCCCGGCGATCTGACATGTTCGAGGGAAGGAACAGTAGAGCAGGACGACGATGAGCTTTGCAGGAATCGCTATGTACACTTGTGGCAAAAGGGGAATCCAATTATGCTACTGGTTAGCTGTGGATCAAGTTACCATACTTTTTAAACATTGCAAATATGAAACCTTCAATTACTATGTGATAAGAGGATGGCCGTGTTCGTATTTTATTTCAGTTTTCATGGAAATTGGAAAAAGAGTGCAAAGCTTTGAGGTTTTATATACGGGCTTTGACTAGTAATGATGCTATATACCTAATTATAAACTGTTATGGAAAGGCAGAGTGCTTGCCAAAAAAAAAAAAAAAAAAAAAAAAAAAACATCTCCGGTTGTTAGAGAATTGGAACGAGTGAGCTAGGTGTTGTTTATGTGCATACAATCATTTTATCTTTTTTTTTTTTATCACTTGTCTAATAGCTCAGGTGGCCTAGTCAGTGGTTGCCTGTACAATAAGCGGCACTAACATCACATCCCTACAAGTTTTAAAAAAAATGTTGGTCCTGGATAAAGAAACGGATGCCAAATGGAAGCAATTTTCATAAAATGTTGCAATCTACTAGATATTAAAAACAAAGAATACAAGGGGCGCAAGCCTTGTTAATGACAAATTGATTAAAAATCATGTGGAGATAGTCCGCTATGTGTCTTTTTTACTTAGCTGAAATACTGTATTTCCAACAATGGTATCACTGGAACATTGACAAATACTTGACTCTGCTGCACTCCATTGATGTTATGCTAATGCTCTTAGGGCAATAAGCATCCAAAAGTTAATAGTGTAGAATTCAATCAACATAACGATTAGATCCATGATAGGAAGGAAAAACAACAAACCAAAGAAAAATATGTAAGGGAGGGGAATTAAATACATGCACAAAATTATCTGATCGGGCACCAATGTCTTGGGAGGCTTCGGCTTGACGAGTCCCTCTGTACTCGTGTTTCTCGTTGTAAGATTTTGCATAACCATGGATGTTGGCTAACACACAGACAACCAAATCGATCCTAACCCTTTCGCGCGTAATGCTAATTTTGTTGGAATTTATATGTCTTATATGGGCTTGGCCCAATAACAAATCGAGAACTCCTAATAAATCTCAGAGTCCTGTGTCTAAAAAAAAAAAAAAATTCTCGAGTCCTATTAATGAAGTGCAAAGAAGGGAGTGCAATTCCTTTATCACATTGTTACTTGAAGGTGGAGTGAACCAATTTAAATATAAAAAGTTAATCTCACCTTCTCAAGTCTAGTGTGAGAAGGAGAAAGGTAACTCCACACGCATGTGCTCGCTCACCTCGCCGGGGGGCGGCGGGCGCGGGGCACGACATGCGAGTGAATGGTCCGCCGAAATCTGGCTCCTCGCCTTGCGGGAGATACCTTTTTGGTTTTTTAGTTTTTCATTTTTTGGTTTTGCAGAATTCTAAATGAACAAGATCCGCAGAGTCCTAATCGCTTTACATCGTGAGTGTGTTACGAGGTCGGGTTACCCGAACTTGTCCATATTCCACGCTAAACTATATCCAATTGAAAGCTAGGTTTTGCCTCTTCTCGTTCCTGTGCCGCCGCCGCTAAGTCTCCGGCCGATCGTCGTTCGATGCATCGGCGGCCGGCGGCAGTCTCTCGAACCGTCGTCTTTGTGATCCCGCACCGAGTAGGCGAATAAGGTTTTTGGGAAGCGCTCTTGCCGCGATCGCTTCCCGATCTTCGTCACGACTCATCTACCATCAAGGACGAGGCGCTACGCCTCGATGTCTTCAACGTTAGCTTCGCCGAAGTCTTCGTCGCCGCCGACGACGACGGCGATAGCGCGACTGGAGGATCACGGCTTCCACGCTTCGAAACCTTTCCATCACACTACAAGCTACGAACAGTAGGTATGATTTCCGTGATCTACTCTTATACCACAATATGTCCAATCTATCCGATTATGCGTGTTGTCTTTACACTTGTTGCCATGATCATGATATGTTATATGCTATTCAATCTTGTCATGATCTATGATATGATTTTGAGTTATACTAGTTTGTTTCACATGTTTAATGTAGTTAAACTGTTAATCATGATTTTATTATGAAATTAATCTGAAAATTGTCTAATAGTTTAACAAAAGCATTGCACAAGCACAACAATGGCATCATTTTTTTTTTTCGTGTGTGAATTGGCTCCGGTCATTTGTTAATCTCATCGTCCCTGAATCGCGCGGTGTAACTAGGGGCGAGTGGCGAACCCCTTGCGTGGGACGAGCTCCTCGTGACAGCTGAAGTGTGGATACGAGATCGATCCGGGTGATGTAGCAGCTTTAAAAAATATATAAATTATACTTATTTTCTGATTGTTTCCATTTTAAAATGGCTAAATATATTTCTGATCCATTTTTGCATTGTTTCGTGAAGCTGCTTTTTATTTAGTAGTTAATCACAGCCATATATGGGAGATTGAGGGGCCACGATTTATAGCAAACTTTGACCATCGAAGAAACGGTCAAACACTGCCGGCTATCCGACCGGCGGAGCAGAGGATCAACACCCGCGCACTGGACTGCGACAAAAAAACATCACGCAACTTGTCACATACCACCCTAAACTTGTCCATATTCCACAATTTTACACCGTCTGCGATAAAAATGGTGGGACTTTTAATTTTTGCCACACAATGCCACTCTTACGGAGGGATTGCAACAGATTTGCCACCACCAATGACCCACATGTCATAGACTCAGATGGACCCACTTGTCATTGACACACAACATGGGGCATCCATAAGAGTGGCAAAAAGTTAAAAAATCCAAAAATGGTGCCACAGTTTGGGTGTGTTCGGTTTGGTGAAAAGTGAACCCGAAAAGTCTTCAAGATTACCGTCACATCAAATCTTTTATCGCATGCATGAAGCACTAAATGTAGTTAAATAAAAAAACAAATTGCACAGTTTGGGTTGAAAAAGTACGAGACGAATCTTTTGAGCCTAGTTAGTCTACGATAGGACAATAAATTATCAAATACAAACAAAAAGTCTTACAAGAAATTTCAACCCAAAATATTTCACCAACTAAACACACCCTTTAGCACTATCGTCCCGGAAAATGATAAACTATTCGCATAAAAGGGCCCCACAGTTTTTCCTTCATCTATAAGACTAGGCCCTCCTCTAATCTTCCACTAGAGACTCTCTCGCCCCTGCTCTCTCGTGCAGCTGCTGCTGCCTTTCACTCTTCTCGGTGTGGCACATTTCACTGTTTTGGTTTCATCTCCCGCTCTTTCTTCACCCCCTGCTCCGGCCAAGTGCTGGAACCAAGAAAACCTCATGCGGCGGCCGGCCGACGGGCGGTAGAGCGGCGGAGATGGGCTGGGCGCCCAGGTGGCTGCGCGGGCTGCTCGGCGGCGGCAGGAAGGGCGCCGAGACAAAGCCGGTGAAGGAGAAGAAGCGCTGGGGATTCGGCAAGTCCTTCCGGGAAAAGCCCCCGCGCCAGCGCCGGCGCGGCCTCCGACGCCTCCGGTGCAGCCCACGGCGACGCCTCGCCGGGGTACGCGACGGCGCCGGATGTGGCGGACGACGAGCAGAGCAAGCGTGCTATTGCGGTGGCCGCGGCGACAGCGGCAGTAGCAGAGGCCGCCGTCGCTGCCGCCCAGGCGGCAGCCGCCGTGGTGCGGTTGACGAGCAGCGGGCGGTGCGCGCCGGCCGCCGCCGCGAAGCGGGAGGAGTGGGCGGCTGTTCGGATCCAGGCCGCTTTCCGTGGCTACCTGGTAAGATTCTCACAGACTCCTCGCTCTTCATCAGTTACTAAATCTTTTCTGAAATTCCAGTAAATAAACAAATCTTTTAAGTTATTACAGCTTGTCACGAAAAAGCTATCTTTAAAACGGAAGTTGGGGGCCTTTTGTTGGTTCCAAAAAGAACAGAAAAAATCTCCCTTTTTGCGTGGATTATAGATAGAAATCTCTGTGTTCATGTGTAACGTACAAGTTGCTGTGGTAACCCTTCTTCCCCTCCAGCAAGGGGAAGCCACGTTGGGCGTCAGGCCTGCCGTCGTCTTTACTGCCTGCGCCTTCTAGGCTTCGTTTCAGGAAGCTAGACATGGCCACGGTTACTGCGTTTCCTTTGTAGGAATTCGGAAGGCCTCTTTCTTTTGCCGTTTTGCGCCTAGTTACTGCGTTACTGTTATTGGAAGCGGGCTGCCGCCGTAGCCGCAGTAATGGCGGTGGTGGTTGGTATGCCAAGCTGCGAGATGCCAACCCCAGCTCTGCACTGTAGGTGCCCATGGCTATGGGACCATTGCTGATTAATCACCAGCTCTGCTTCTCCTTGCGGTTTCGCAGGCGAGGCGGGCGCTGAAGGCGTTGCGGGGGGCTGGTGAAGCTGCAGGCGCTGGTCCGGGGCAACATTGTGCGGCGGCAGGCGGCGGAGACGCTGCGATGCATGCACGCGCTCGTCCGCGTCCAGGCGCGCGCTCGCGCTTGTCGCGCAATTCGCTCGCAGCATGTCGCGGTTCATCCGGTAAGTTGAGGATATTTCGCTTGCTGGCTCGCGTGGCAACTTGCCGGATGCGTGCGTTCTTATGGTTCTTGGTTGGATGTGTGTGCACGGCAGGATCCGCCGACGCCGGAGAAGTACGACCAGGCGGGTGCGCCCAGGCACGGCCGTTCCGGCTCTCTGAAGGTGAGTGTCTTTCCTCTGTTTTCATCTCATTCAGGTTTCTTTGTGCATTGTGATGGCAGTGACGAAGGTGAGGTGATCTGTGCAGGCAAACGCGTCGAAGACACCGGGCGGCGAGAGGCTGGGCAGGGAGAGGTCGGAATCTTGCGGGAGGAACTGGCTTGACCGCTGGGTGGAGGAGAGGTACATGGACGACGAGAAGAACGCCAAGATCCTGGAAGTGGACAACGGCAAGCCAGGGCGGTACGTTTCCAAGAGGCGCGGCGGCGGTGGCAACCATCACCACCAGTCGCCGTGCTCGACGATGACCTCTGAGCAGAACAGCCGGAGCTACGCGACCATGCCGGAGTCGCCGTCCAAGGACTCCACGACCGCACAGCAGTCGGTGCCAAGCCCGCCGTCGGTGGGCATGGCCGAGGCCCTGAGCCCGCTGCGCATGCCCGTGGACATAGCCGAGCTCTGCGACAGCCCTCAGTTCTTCTCGGCGACGTCGCGGCCCGGGAGCTCGAGGAGGGCAGGCCCGTTCACGCCGACCAAGAGCGAGTGCTCGCGCAGCCTCTTCGGCGGCTACTCCGACTACCCCAACTACATGGCCAACACCGAGTCGTTCCGCGCCAAGGCACGTTCCCAGAGCGCGCCCAAGCAGAGGCCACAGTACGAGAAGTCGAGCTCCCTCCGCAAGGCGTCAGCGCACGCGTTCGCGACGGGGCCGACGGCCGGCGCGGCCGCGCAGAGATCGGCGGCCTCTCTGCACGCCAAGTTCACCAACAAGGCGTATCCGGGGTCTGGCAGATTGGATCGACTTGGCATGCCGGTCAGGTACTGATCCTGATCCTGATCCTACCTACCTCATCGCTTCAGGATAATGTGGCATCAGTGTCTCAACTCAAGCGAGGACGATGAAGTGAAATCAATCTACTAGTGGTCGTTAGGTCTTGTGCTTTTGTGGTGCTATATCACCCGTCAACAGTTTTCTGTTTCTTGCTTTGTGTAGCCAAGTGTAAGTTGCTGGTAGCTGTAATACTATGCGTGCTTAACTGCTAACGATCCTCCTCTACATTTCCGTGATATATAAATCTGCCATCAAATCATGCATGAGAATTGAATGTGTTGTTGCAATGCTGGCTCGATGGATGTTAACATCATCATCATATTCTTCTTTCTCCTCCATTCCCAAAAGCCCCAGTAATCTAGTGTGATAAGGAGAAGGCCCCGTTTAGCGAAAAGCGCCGCTAATTACTTTGCCCATTCGGTGGCGGTGGACCATTTCATTGGTGGTGTTTCTGTCCTGGACCTGGACGGTCTGTCTCTGGTGAGCTGTGACTTGTTTTAATGCCACTAGCTGTCTCGTCCAGTAGCCATTGGAGCGACTTGAGCTCGCTCCTCGTCAATCAGTTAGCCTTTGGCTCGTACTAACCACCATGGTGAAACAAATGGCGGCATGGAGAAGGAACCAGCCAGTAGTCTATGCGTGGTACCCTCGTTAGTAGTAGGAGTAGTATATTACTTTCAAGTTTCTACCGCCCTGAAAAGAGAAGGTAAACTGAGCTAAACAACCCCGTTCATCGTTAACCGCGATTCAGCGTGCAGATGACGCAATGTTTCGGCCGCCGGCCGGGTTCCGAAGTAGTACAGAACGTCGTCGTTCTTGCTGTCTCGACGCTCCAAACCTTTGCGTGTGTTTTGGAGGGCCAGCACCCTAGGGGTTTTTGTGCTTGGTGTGTCGTGTGGGAGAGAAGCTGGTGGGATGTGTCGGTGACTCGGTGTGCGAGACGCCGGTGCTGTGAGGCAACGCCAACGCCAACGCCAACCTGCACACTGAGCTTTCCGAGGCCACCATCACAATCACAGCTTTTTTTTTTAGCTCACAAAATACTTTTTTTTAGCAGTCACAATTCCCTGTTGCCGCCCGGAAGTGGGAACCGGTCGGCACCGCGGAATTTTCCATCCGTGCGCTTGCTGGCCGCTCCCACCGCCATCTTTCTCCCATAAACTTGTCTTGTCCAGGGCCCTCGCCATTCCAGCTTTCGGCTCGTGTGATTATTTGTTGGTTGAGCCACTGCCGCACAAATGGAGGGCAGACAGGGGAGGCGGATCAAGCCCTGCCCGGCGTATATTTCTAATGCCTCATCATGTCTTGGGTGGTTGTTTAGCCCTTTTCGTGATGACTGATGAAAAAATTCGCTACCTTCTACGGGAAATGAGAGATTGATAGTAGGGAAATTTAAAGCTGTCTCGGATTGTTGGCGAACATGTGTTCCCCTGTTCGTACCAACGTGATGTTTATCCAGGGAACGGCGGTTAATGTGACCTAACATGGAAACTCATACCATCAGAGACTTTGACCGAAGAATGGTATACGAACAAAGTGTCGGGGAGTTTTGTCATTAGAACTTGATGAACAAACATATGCCTTCTCCAAAAAGCTAGTAGCATGTTCATCTCCAGGCAGTTAAAGTGTCGGGGAGTTAAAGTTTGTTGCAGGAAGTAGTGAGAGAATTGATACAAACGTAGTACTACGGCAGGACCAAACAAACAAAAAACAGAGCCTTGAAGAGAGGTCTTCTCTTGGTTCTTGGTGCCCCCCTTGCCTGTTCATCTCCAGGCATTCTCGTCCTGAAAGGGTTGGTGGGTGGTCACACAAGCTACAATATTAACGTTGCCACCTTCAACAGCGATCCGGCCTGTATTTCCTAGTACACATCTAGGTTGCTAGTACCACATGGTGCCTTCCTGGAAGACGACATTGGCGTTGCCGATCGATCTGCCGTCCTCTGTGGAATTCTGGTGGCACACGCACGCACGCACGGTGCAGGAGAACAGAAAACTCTGTTCCTGATTTAAGCTGGATCTGGTGGATTTGGTGCTTGCTGGCTGTACCAATAATCTAGTCCAAGCACCATTGCTGCCTTGCGCAAACAGTCATCAACAGCTGCCTACTACTGCCTTTGGTAGAGCGGGTTAATTAGGGCTGGCTGTTAGATCGACGGGGACCAAAGACTGAAAGCCTGGCAGTGCATGGAACGACGCAGGCGCGCCATACTCTGCGCGTCGTACTGCATGATGAAACAGAGACGAAAGCAAGGTGGCTCCAACCGTCGCCGGTCGCCCTCCATAGACGTTCTAGGCCCCTGCGATGAAGGCAAAGACTATTTAAAGTGGTTTTTGGATGACCCGACCCCCGTTTCCTTTCTACTATCCTCCATTTCCGGCCGGTCCAATTATTTCGTGTGGTTTTGAACCCCCAAGAATCTTGATACTCTTACCAAATCGCAATGATGATGTGTATGTGTGATCCGTTGGATTTTGCTGGTCATGGTGTTGGTCTGATCCACTCCACTGATCGGTTCCTGTGGACAGATCACAAACGTCGCAATCCTCAACTTTTTAGCTTGTGCAATACTACGTAGGTAAATGTTGTTGTATGAATTTTCTTGCAGAAATGAATATTCCAGTTTTATTTACTTTATCGACGCTAGTAGCCTAGTACAATCCGTCGTCATGCTCGTGGTCACGGGCGACATTCCAGATCCACCACTGCCTCGAAGACGGTAGCACTGTGCACTGGCACTGCACAGTGTGTTCGGGAAGCAGCCAGCGTCAGAACCCCGATACCCGATCGGCAGCACGCAGCAGGGAACTGTATCGTGTAGTATCCCCTCATGTTACACGGTCCACATTTATTGCAAAGCTTCGGCCGATGGAATCGCCGTTGCGGCACTGTGGAACACGTAGACGACCCGGGAACAGCAGCGTCAGAAACGAGCACGGGTGCGCAGCGCGGCGCTGCGTCGGCAATGCACCACCAGGGTGCCGGTGCACGCCGGCATGCGACCAAGATCGCGGCCCCCGTGAGCACATGGTCTGCTTCCTGCTTCCAGTTCCAGCTTCAAGGGCCCCGGACCGGACCTGCTGCCGCCACGCGCTGAAGCTGAAACCGACCGGGGCAACTCGGTGTGTAGTAAGCAGGCGGCCGCGCGCAGCAGCAGCGGGCAGCGGCGGAGGGCGCCGATCGATCGCGATCTCCTCCTCCCTCTGGTCGACGAATCTTTCGCCCGATCGGGCCGGCCGCGGGCGCGAGCAGGCTCGGGACACAACACAACACAAGCGTCCACGCCGGCTACGCGACGAGGGGACGGACGGCACGCACACGGCACACCGCACACCGTGGGCCGTGCCACGCTGCCCCCGCCAGCCCGCCGTCGTCGGCTTGCGCGCGCAGCGAACTACCAACCGGTTGCTTCGACGCGCCTCACGCTGCGTCGTCGTATGCGTATGCAAGGGAGGAGTTGGCCTGGGAGTGGGAGGGCCGGGGCCCAGGGGCAGCATGTGGTTGCAGAGGGGTGGAGCCGGTAAAAAAAGGCGCGAAATGCTGTGTTTGGCAAGGGTGCAGGTGCAGCAAGCCGCCAAGGACTGGCTGCCTCTGAGACACTGCTCTCTCTTTCCATCCCTGCGCGACGTCGTGCACCTCGTTCCATGTGTGTGTCAGTCTGTTCGTAGGCACAGGACAGGAGTAGGGCCCCGGCCGCCCGGGGCCGTGCGGTGCGTGCCTGAAGGCCGTGAACGAACGTTTCCTTTGGCTTTGGGTCTGCTCAGTTTTGAGTGCCCGTCTTGAGAAGGTGCGCCGCTAGCTTCTAGTACTAGGAGTTCCCTGTGGTTGTCTGTGCTCTCCGTTTCATCTCCATTCATTAAATTTGTTTTTAGTATTGTTTTTAAAGAAATGCTATTATAGGAGTTCCTAGGAGTATACAGTACACTTTTGTAATTGGCGTCGGCACTCTGGCACGGGTGTGACATCCGCTCCACACGTGGTAGACTGGTGGTAGTCAGCCTTTACCCTGTTTCTGCATCACACGCTGCTACTGTGGATACAACTACAGTCAGTCCCACGCCACGAACCTGATCGATGGTGAGTGAGGAAGCAGGCTTCCATTCGCCGGAGGGTTCAAAGTTCAGCCGGGAGTCCGGGCGGCGGGCGCGAGTACGAGTGTTATCACCGACGCTCCACAGGTGTCGTAGCCCGTGAGACCCCTGGCCCGCAGCGTCATGTATCGCTACCACCGGAGGACGTACGTACGACTGAGTCCAGCCCACGGTTTCGGTTTGGGAGAGGCGAAGGACGAGACGACCCAGCCACGCACGCCCGGGCAGTTGGTGGGTGCATGCATCCGGCAGCGAAAGCTCTACTTTCTTGTCCGGAATTTTTTTTCCCTAGATATACGTACTTATTTAGCATGGTAAATTTTAGCGGAATTTAAGATAATTTAAATACGCCTTTGTTTCTGTTATACAATTCTACATCTTTTTTTTTGAGGGAAAATTCTACATCTTTTTAGGAACAAGAGTGTTGAATTGGGGGGGAAAAAAATAGCTGGGACAATTGTATCATAGACATCTGCTCCGTTAGATTCATGATACAATGTGCATTCGTATGCCTTCCTTTTGCGCTTGTTTTCTTCACGGACTAGCACTAGCGTTAAGCGTAGTACGCGACGCGACGTGACGTGACGGTACCTTTAAAAGGGTGATATACTGTGTGGTCCGAGACTCCCAAGTCCGAGTAGGGAGTAGGAGAGTACTCCGTGGGCCGAGTATGCTAGCTTAAACCATTGTTATGGGGTGTTTAGTTGGGGAAATATTTTGGGTTCGGCTACTGTAGCACTTTTCGTTTGTATTTGATAATTATTTTCTATTTATGGACTAACTGGGCTTCAAAAGATTCGCCTCGCCGTACTTTTCACCAAACCGCAAGCAATTAGTTACCCATTTTATTTACCTACATTTAATCTTTCAAACACGATCGAGATTTGATGTGACGGACACCGCAGCCTACTTTTTACTAGTTCACTTTTGGGTTGCATGGGAACTGAACAATTCACCGGCACGGACCGATGCTCTGTACGGCAGGCGTCGTGTACAGATCCCAGGTTGTCCTGTGCGGAGAATCTAATCTGGATGGGACGGAATGACGGATCGAAAGAGGTGAAAAAGATGATATTCCCTCATCTCAACGGCCCGCATGGCGTGCGTGGCGCCGTGGGTGCAAACAAGATTCCTACTGTAGCTATCGTTTGAGATCTGCCAGGAGCAAAACCACCAATCGCATTGCATACTAGTACCTCTAGTACAGTAGGAGTACTCGATGCGTCCGTCCAGCAATCCAAACAACGAGACGCAGCTACATGCATGATTCGTCAATCATCACAGCAAATCCAGCGGTCCAAGTCAAACATCGACACGCCCTCAGTCAAATATCAATGCGACGACTGTGCGTTCGTCGAGCTAACTGTGCAACCGTGATCGCCTTGAAGAACCAAAGACTTGTGTAGCAGGAGGGCCACACTGTGCCCCCGCCGGTGCTTCAACACGTCCGAGAGCTTTCTCGATCGTCTTCCGGCAATTGAAAACAGTACGTGGACGTGGCAAACGTGACGCGCTGCGTGACTTTCCGGTCGGTTTCTTTTTTTCTACACGAGCAGGTTAGGCCGGCCGGCCGGCCGGCGACCCGGCCGCGGGGTAGGTCGTAGGTGTTGCATGCTCCTCGTACTTAAAAGGGAGGGCATGGGCCGACCAGCCGGCGCCTCAACTATTTCGTTCATACCACATCACGTGGCGCCCTGTAAAGGCCGTGACCGAGCTGAGAGAGCAAGAAGTCCACGCGACCACATCACGGATTCACACTGTGTCCTTTGTAACGGCGGCCGGCCATGGTGAGGTGGGGTGGTGCATGCGATGCGAGCAGGGTGGTACTGGTGCCGCCGTTGTGCTGAGCGCAAGAGCATTTGCTGAGTTGCCATTAAATTAGTGCAGGACCGCATGTTTCACCCAAGGACATCAGCGCAGGAGCCGGGCATGTTCCTTTCTCACGCAAGGAGCATGCGTGCTGCATTATCCACAACGGTTAGCTGTACTTGGTGTCTTAATGGTCAACTAGTGTGGAATAATAGACGGTCACCTGATGAAAAGTTACAGTATTTTGCTCTGGTTCACGTACGGTCAGAGAACGTGGCTTACTAGTCAACTCGGGCGTCAAAATATAATCACGCGGCGACTCGTAGTTGACCTACTTTTACCGGGTCAAGGCCATGCGATTTCCTTCAGAACACCGGTTTTCTTTTTTGTTTTTTTTTTTGGCAAGAAAAAATTGTATTTATCTTTTCTGCAATATTGTTTTAACCAACTTGATTCAGTGCTGATATAAATTAGCAATGTCTACGTATTATCTATAAGCACATTTGAAAAGATTAGCTTAAAATGGATACCAAAATCTATGAATTAGCCATCGTCTCTTCTTCAGCGATGCCCATGGCATGGACCCATGGCGATTTTGCTTTAAAAAGCAATCAGCCTAACACGGGAAAGGACTTTAGATGGGCTAGAGGCCCATTTAGTCTAGTGGATACGATCATACAAGGGCTGAGGCTTCCAGCAGGACAAATAGGCCTTTATAGCTAGAGGCCCATTTAATCTAGTGGATACGATCATACAAGAGCTATGGGCTTGATCAAATCAGCGGCCTGCATGGGCTTGCTCCGAGCTTTAATCTTCAAGTATTGTATATGGTCGTTTTCGCGTGCCAAAAAAATATGACCTGTGTGGAGTTTTCCCATTAAAAAATCTGGAAAGTGGTACCTACATGGTATTCATATTAGCTAAACACGTGCTATGCCTAATAGTTTTAGTATACGGGTGTTAAAGCTGTGTAAGGATAGAAATGAGACAAAAAAAAAAAAACTAATCTATGTTACTATCAGCACAACTCAGTTTCACTACTAAAATTGTTTTTTAAGGAAAGAAAAAGGCATCATGAGCAACATGTGTTCGCTTATCTTGGCTTATCTTGTTTCAAATTTTTTTTTCTCTCACGTAATACTATTCAATCACCTAAAAATCAGCCGTCGACTAAAAATCAAAATAACAGACCCATTCTAGGCTAAGCTGAGCTATTTTAGAAGAAAAAAAAATTGATAAAACAGTTTCACCAACAACTTCACACAGGAGTGAGAGAAAGAGAGTTGGGTTAAACTACCTTTTTAGGTTTATCCAAACTCGTGTCCAGGACGTGCTGGCATGTGGTGTATAGAACTTTCCATGCACATACCTGGGAATCCCTCTCTCGGTGCATAAGCTTCGCCGGTCCGAAGAACAGCCGCTGGTGGACAAGGTGGCCGCATGTATCCCAGGATGGAAAGGTAGCTTACTCAATGTCGTTGGCCGAACAGCCCTTGCCCAGGCAACCCTGTCATCCATCCCAAGTACACACGGCCATCGCTCGGCTCTCGTCTTGGGCCATCGACACCATTGACAAGTTGCGTCGGGGTTTCATCTGGCCGGGCGGACTCCGGTGTCGGGGGCGCCGTGAAGGTAGCGTGGCCGGTCGCGCGTGCCGCCCTAGGGACCTTGGTGGCTTGGGCATTGCGGACTGAGGCGGGCGGGAGTGGCGTTAGCGCCTCGGGTGGGTGTGGAAGGACAGGCGTCGGCGGGAGGACAACCGACGACGGCAGTCGGTCTCGTTGGCGCTATTCCGGGTGGCAACGAATGTGAACTGGGGGGCGGGCGCTCCACCTATTTTTGGGCCGGACCCCGGTTGCAAGGTGAATGCATCAAGACCATTGCGCCGACGGTTTTTGAGGCTGTGCCAAACAGAAGGAAGATGGTTACCGCCGCGGATGCCTTAAACGGTGGCGCTGGGCAAGGCACATCGCCGGGCGCGCCCACCATGGCGTTGCTGGTGGAGGTGTGCACGCTCGCGTGATCGATTGGAACAGGTGGAGTTACGGTCGTGCCGGACACATTCTCTTGGAAACTCGACACGGGGCACACTTATACTTTGCGGCGTCGAATTTTACGGGCCATGTTCATCGGGTCCTCCTCACCGCTGGGAGCTAAAGAGATTTGGAAGACTTCGCACCACCAAGGATTCGATTCTTCTTCCGGCTAGTCATGCACGGCGGTGTTGGACTGCAGAGAGGCGTTTCCGTCATGGCTTGCGGGCTTCGGACCGGTGCATCATTTGTGGCTTGGACTCTAAGACTATGATCATATTATCCTGGGATGCTCACTTAGTAAGGAGGTGTGGGGCATCTCCTTGCAAAGGTACAACCTGCAGCATGTGGTGTCGATTGTTGATGATGGAGTGATGGCGTGGTGGATTGCGACCAGAAGCGTCTCCCCAAGTTGCCGCGGCGTGGGTTCGACAGGTTTGTTCTTCGCCGTCGGCTTGGACTCGTGGAAGGAAAGAAATGCGAGGACCTTTGATGGGATTGCTAGGAACCCGCAGCAGGTGGCCATGCAGGTACAGGAGGAGCTCCATGAGTGGCGTCTCGCCGGTTACAATAGGGTCGATGCGTTCATGCAGGTGACGGGCTAGGACGCCTCAATGTATTTTGTCGCAAATTCTTCACTATGTAATCTTTGTGTTGTATTTGGGTGTTAGGGGTTCGGTAATCTTGCGACTACCGCCTCCCTCCTCTGTGTTTCAAAACTCTATCTCGCAATGAAATATGCGCCTAGGCGTCATCACGAAAAAAAGAAAACAGATTAGGTCACAACTCAAGAAGCTATTGTGAACAGTGGCAAACAAACCTTATGTTCTTTCCCATTTGTTTAGATTCCAAAACAGAGTTGTCTAAAATACTCCATCGTTCCATTCATAAATTGTTTTTGGCTTTTATAGATATATTACTACACATAACTTATGTCTAGATACCTAGCTTTTGTTATCCATTTTGCTATGTATCTAAATTATAGACCTGTTTCTATCTTAATTTCTCTCTGTTTCAAATTATAAGTCACTATGACTTTTTAGTACATCCATTTTGCTATGTATCTAAATATAATAATATGTCCAGATATATAACAAAATGGATGATAAAAAACTTAAAGCGACTTATAATTTGAAACGGAAGGAGTATTTGTGAAAAATCTTACTAGTTATACTAATAATTGTCTATATTTTTTCGCATTACTACTCATAGTTTTTTCTTCTTTGCATTGTGCTCCTCCATATGTGTTACTTCATACACATATATGCCATTGAAAATTTGGTCATTCACGTGGTCATCCAAAGAGTTGGTAGGTTTCGGTGGTAACCTTGGTTACCTTGTAAGAGTCTTGTGACTTTGTTTTGTTTCCTCTCGCTTAATGAAAAAACGCGCCAAAGGGCGTGATCTCGAAACAAAAAACGTGTTCAACTAATCTAGTGCACACAAGATAGCTAAATCGATTGCACGTGGAGAGGGATGTATGGTAGTGCTTAATACTATCATGCCATAGTTTGGACACCTCATGCAGTCATGCTTAACTGTGTGTTTGGTTGAGGGTTGAGTGGGTTGGGTTGGATCCAACCCAGTTTTTTTTGGGTTGGGTTGAACCCATACCGGTGTTTGGTTGCATCTCGATTTGTGGGGCCTGAGTCAACCCATCTCGTATTTGGTTGAAGAGCCCGAAACCGGGGGTTGGATGGCGTGTTAACACCGGTAGTGGGGCTTTTTGCATCAAGACCCTCCAACTATTCATTAATCAAGGAAGCCTATATTGACAAAATTTTCTCTCTTGCGTTTTTACATCGGGACCCCGTAAGAGAAATCAAATTGAATTTTCATCCCTTATCCTCTTCCTTTCAGACGCGTCTTTGGGAGGTCACGTTAGCGCCGATCCATCGGCGCGCCGCCGCGTGGGAGCGAAGCTTCGGCCGTCTTGAAGCGCGCCGCAGCGTGCCTAGGCGCGAGGACGGGCGGCGCGCCCGGTCATGGACGGACGAAGACGGACAAAAGACGAGCGACCTCGAACCCCACGCGGGTTGGCTTCGGCCCTCGATTTCGGGGTCGGGATCGACCCGCATCTAGAGCGAATATTCGCTCCCAGGTTGAACCCGTCCCAACCACTCCCCTATCAAACACTTTCGAGAAAAAGGGTTCGACCCACCAAATTCGACCTGCACCTCCAACCAAACACACGGTTTTTGTTACGAGATCTTTCACATTCATTTTGTATGACTAATATAATTTCTTGTCATGCCTATGACAAGCTACATTTTGTGAAAACTTGGCCTAAGCTTAACCAAACGTCCCAAAAATTTTAACTATTTCCCCTTTGCACGACCGTGTGGATGTTTGGTCTCGGCAACAGAAATGTCGGTCGACGCTGTGAGCCTCTGACATCCCGCGAAAAGCACCGATATCCAACACGCAAAGGGCGGAAAAAGAAAACTTGGAAATCAAACCCCTGATCGGATCGAGCTCGCACGCTCGCCACCGTTTCCCCACTCCCATGGGGCTCCTCAGCTCCCTGCCGCCCCACCGCCGGGGCGCCTTATCGGGCGGCGGATGGCAGTGGTCGTTCCTCGACGTCGTCTGGGGCGTCTTCCTCATCGCTGTGGTCGTCTTCCTCGTGCTCGTCTTCACGCCGCGCCGCGGGGACCCCATCCAAACCGCCGCCTCCGTCGCGCGCGCCGCTGGCGGCGATGGCGGCGCGGTGCCGCCGTGCGCCGCCTCGGAGGTGGACCTCCTCCCCTGTGAGGACCCGCGCCGCAGCTCACGCCTCAGCCGCGAGATGAACTACTACCGCGAGCGTCACTGCCCGGCTCGTGGCGAGGCGCTCGCGTGCCTTGTGCCGCCGCCCCGAGGCTACCGCGTCCCCGTGCCCCTGGCCCGAGAGCCTCCACAAGGTGCGTGTTGTCGGCATTGGCCCTCGACACTCGGAACTTATCGCTGGTTAATTACGTCACTCTTTGGAGGGTCGGATGCTAGCATAGAACCTGGTTTGATCTGACGCATCTGCCGCTAGATGTCGATTTAGGTTTGAGTTATGTGCATTGCAGAGCCTGATTCGTTAAGGGAAGCTTAGACTGGCTTTAGCTTCGTCATAGTGTATGATTGACTTCTGCATCTAGTAGTCAACGCTCATGGTTTTCTTTCTATACATGTCAGAAATGGACTTCCATTTATGAATTGTGGGTTCTGAATTATTTTTCTTAGTTTTTACTGTAGTGTGTATGAGGTCTCTCAGTTGTGGTGACAGTTTGTAGGAAAGCAAGTGATCAGACATTCAGTCTTAGTGTACTTGATTGCATAGGTTAGAACGTTTGGTATTGCAATGGTAATATGACCTTACACAGGTGGCACACAATCACTTATAGGTAATTTCAATTCCGTCAAATAGTGGGTGTTTTTCTTTCATGTGTTTATCCTAGGATGCAGATTAAGTTTTCATCTGTTCGATTGACATTTGTTGTTCATTGTTATTGTTCTCCTTTCAGATCTGGCATGACAACATGCCTTATGGTAAGATTGCTGAAAGAAAAGGTCATCAAGGGTGGATGAAGCATGAAGGTTCATACTTCATTTTTCCTGGTGGCGGGACTATGTTCCCTGACGGAGCTGAACAATATATTGAAAAGCTTAGCCAGTATGTTCCACTGAAAACTGGTGTCGTCAGGACAGGTCTTGATATGGGATGCGGGTAATATGTCAATCTAAAAGGCTCTCGGTTTTACTTTTAAGGGAGTTCGGGCCTAATGATCTTTTCCTCTCTGAAGGTTGCCAGCTTCGGTGGATTTTTGCTTAAGGAGAATATCATGACACTTTCATTTGCACCAAGAGATTCGCATAAGTCTCAAATACAATTTGCCTTGGAGAGAGGAATTCCAGCATTTCTTTTGATGTTGGGCACACGCCGTCTTCCTTTTCCAGCACAGTCTTTTGATTTTGTCCATTGTTCCCGGTGTTTGATACCTTTTACTGCCTATAGTAAGTAATTTCCTTCTGCATTCCATAAGCTGCATGGACATGTATACAGTATACACACTTTTCTACCAGCCTCTTACTTGTTGACACTGGCAGATGGATCTTACTTGATTGAAGCTGACCGTCTACTTAGGCCTGGGGGCTATCTAATCATATCAGGCCCCCCTGTGAGATGGAAGAATCAGGAGAAGGAATGGGATGAACTTCAAGCAATGGCAGGAGCTTTGTGTTACAAATTGATCACTGTAGATGGTAATACTGCCATTTGGAAGAAACCTGCTGAGGCTTCATGTCTTCCTAACCAAAATGGATTTGGCCTTGATCTGTGTACCACCAATGATGATCCAGATGAAGCATGGTAATTCTTTTTCATGTGCCTATGAACTATATTAACAGCTTGAGGGTATCAGAAATTCCGTTGTATGCTTGTCAAATGTGAGTTTTGATGCAGGTACTTCAAGTTGAATAAATGTGTCAGTAAAGTTTCTGTGTCAGAAGAGATAGCTATAGATTCCGTTCCCAGGTGGCCAGATAGGCTGTCTAAACCTTCTGCTAGGGCATCAGTTGTCAACAATGGAGCAAGCTTGTTTGAAACAGATAGTCAGAAGTGGGTTAGGAGAGTGTCATATTATAAAAAATCACTTGGTGTGAAGCTTGGGAGCACACACATACGCAATGTCATGGACATGAATGCATTCTTTGGAGGATTCGCAGCCGCTATAGTGTCTGATCCTGTATGGGTTATGAATGTTGTTCCTGCTCAGAAGCCATTGACACTTGGAGTTATTTATGATAGGGGCCTTATTGGGGTTTATCATGACTGGTATGAATCTAACTACCAATGCCAATGCCACATTTAACTATAATTTTATTTTTTTCTGCATTTTGTTGGACTTCATCTTGTTGATAATTTTATATACAATGTTATCACTGTGTAGCTCTGAACTCTTATGCAACATATCCTGAATTTACTTGTGTATCCGCTAAAATTGCATCGATCAACTAATCTAGTGTAATGCTAGGAAAACAGTCAGTTTGTCACAGCACTAAACGTAAACTGTATTTTTAAAGTAATATTTGGATATTGGGCTCTTTATATAGACCAGAGAGACACTGTGTAGCTTTACCCCTGTAGTTTCCACAAGCTTTGAGTGTTTCACAGTTGATTCTATTTAAATTCTTTGATCAACTATGAAATGCTCCAGATAAATGGACTGCTCATCATTTTAGGTTTATAGATTGAAGAAATATATTCATGTAGTTGACCTATAGTTTGTCTCAAATTGTACTGATTATATGTTTTTGTTCTCAGGTGTGAACCATTCTCAACATATCCTCGTACTTATGATCTCATTCATGCTGATGCAATTGACTCCTTGATAAGTGACCCGATTTCAGGCACTAGCAGGTACACCAGCTTACCAGCCATATACCTGGAGTTATTGTCCCATGTTCTAGTATCCTCATATTGTTCTCGTTTCCTTTATTTCCCTTGCATTAGTGTGATATGAACCTTATCTCATACTCTCTCTCCATTAAGATGTTTGACATAAATACCTTTATTGTTAAATTTTGCAATTTGTTTCACTTGATCGGTACTGCAGAAATCTATAATAATTTATAAAAATCATCATCATCGAATCTTGTCTCCCTGTCTTTGCTTTACACTAGTGAGATAACAATCAAACCTCACTTGGGAAAGTGAGCTATTCCTGAAACCTGTATGTATTTCTAGGTTACTATATTATAATGAGCGCCCAATTCCTGTTATACTTAGGTTTTATCTTGAAGTTGAAGGCATGTCCACAATAAACTATCAGTGCATACGTTAATTTCTACTGCTCAGTCAGTAAAAAAGGCCTTTGATACTTGAATCTCTCCCCAAAATGTAAAGTAGGACAATAACAACTTTGTGCTTGTTACATACCTAAAGACCTGTTTTCTTTTTAATTTTTTATTTTATAGATCTTGTATTTGTTTTCAATGGTTTTTGCAGCATGTGGTCCAGCTGCCAAAGTTTAGGTCCAGACAGTTCTTTTTTTTTTTTATTTGTTTTAATGGTCACTACAATATGTATTCTACAGAAGGTTGAGTTTGGGTTGCCAGCCTCGTGATTTGGCTTGAATTCCTTAATCCCATCAGAATATAATAGGTCCATCTAGGTTAGGTTTGTCCTGAGACAACACAAGATTGGTATTACTAGTTTTATTATTAAAAAATCTTTCATAATGTATAATTGCTCCATTTAATAACAATATATATTTTTTTTAGTCAAAGTGCCATATTGTCCTAACATACTTATAATTTCAATTGGAGGAATTATTTTCCAAGAAAGAAGTATCTGGTTAGAGTTGACTTAGGTGAAGAATTAAAACACAGGAAACTTAATACAATTAAACACAGGAAGTTGTTGCTGTACTATTGCATTCTTAATACAATTAACCTGTCTTGTTAGAATTCAAGTAAATTGATTAGCCATGATGGTTATCTATCATAGTTTTTACCTTTACATGACTAACCTTACACATGGTTTTGTATGACTACTTTTTTCAGATGTGACCTGTTCGATGTCATGTTGGAGATGGACCGCATACTGCGCCCAGAAGGAACTGCCGTTATACGGGCCTCCCCAGATGTGGTAGACAAGGCAGCACAGATTGCTCGGTCGATTCGGTGGAAGGCCCAGGTGCATGACAGTGAGCCAGAATTAGGTAGTACCGAGAAAATACTTGTGGCTACGAAAACATTTTGGAAGCTGCCACTAACATCACAATAGGCTAACGCTATATAGTTTGAACTTCGAACCCTTCTCACTTGCGCTCCCTTAATTTTGTGTTCCTTGGGGTGGGCTGAAGGGGGGATATAGCAGGCTAATGGGATTGCTGAAATAGTTTAGTCAAGGTGATCATTCTTTTCTTCATTTCTTTATAGCGAAAAGTTAGGTGTGGTGTAATTCTCGTTGTGGCTCCTTGATTCTGATTGATGTTGTTATGCCCTATGAATTTAAGTGATCTGGTTTATTCCATGAGTGGTTACAAGACCCAATGATGAAGAGACCAATCGATGTACCTTTATAAATAACAGACTGTTTCAACTCTAAAAAAAATGCTGTTTCGATTCTGTTGTGATTTGCGCCAACTGTGTCTGTTTCATGTGCTTATAAAAAAAAACCCTGACCCATTCAGCAACGTGAAAGAAGTGGTTAAGTACCAAATAGATGTCATCTATTATTAGTCTGAACGTTGCAAATTGGACAGGACATAGTAGAACAAATCAATGAATAAACCCATAAAACAGAACGTCGGCAGGTTTTCCGAGTTTTTAACATCATATACAAGAAAAATTACCGATCAACTCATCAGTTGCAACCAATAGGGAGATGGGAACTTCTATACAATGTAGACTGTAAAAAGCAAGGCAAACTTGTGAAAGCAATATATTGACAAAGTCATCGATGGTGAGGGGCACGTATCTATCTTGACATTGTCTCCCGTGTTCTCTCTTCTGCACAACGCAAGCATGCTAACCCGTCACTAATCTCCGATCGGCTCAATTGTCACACTTCCAGCTTGACGTCGGCACGCAGGTGAGGTAGTGGCACCAGCCGCAGTGATCGTTGCCGTTCTCTCCTCTAAACACCATGACCAATCCAACAGCGAACCTGCGGCAAGGCATAGCCAAGTGTCAGGCTGACATTTTCTGACCGATTTGGACATTTTCAGTGAGAATTTTTAGGTTGTACAGGACCAGGGATTATGCTTACCCTGCGGCCAGCAACACAAGGGCAGCGAGCAGGAGGATGATCTGATATGCCTTGTACTTGGACTTGGTCTTGGCACCGAAGGGCTGCTCCAGCCACCCGAACTGGGGCTGGATCAGCAGCACGAAGCCGAGGAGGAAGCCTGTGGCGAACCCGCCGATGTGCGCGAAATTGTCGACGTGCGGGAGTATCCCGAGCGCCAGGTTGATGGCGGCGATGATGATCAGGTTCAACATGGCTGCAAACTGAGACGAATTCGACGGAGAAGTGAGCACGACGACGAATAAGAATGGCTGAAACGGGTGGAGGGAGACGCCTACTCTGTTGGTGTAGATGGACCAGTTGGTGATGAGCTCCGACAGCATCGCTCCCAGGAGGCCGAAGAGCGCGCCGGAGGCGCCCACGGAGACGCCCTTCCTGATGAAGAGGACGGAGAGCACGCTCCCGCCGAAGCCGGAGACGAGGTACACCAGCCCCACCTTCCCTGCAGGAGGACGAATGCCGGCGGTCAGAAAACCGCGTCCGTGTGCGTTGCAGCGCGCGGAGGCAGGCGTCAGGTGTTTGGGTTGGGGGCTTACAGAATCCGAACTGCTGCTCCAGGCGGACGCCGATGAAGATGAGGCTGATCATGTTGGCGAGCAGGTGGATGAGTCCGGCGTGCAGCCAGGTGCAGGACTCCAGCCGCCACGCCTGGTTCCCGTGCACCACCTTGTACCAGTCGAGGGCTCCATATCTCTGCAGCCTGCGGCGAGAACGACGACATGGGAGATCAGACGAGACACGAGGCTCAGAGAGAGAGGAACGAGACGGATTCGCGCGGCGGGAGGTGGTAGCTTGCTTCTTACGTGGCGGCGGTGGGTCCGAGGAGCGGGTTCTCCTTGAGCGGCTGGAAGGAGAAGCGGCGGAGGAAGCCGCGGCCGACGCAGTCGCCGCCGCTGCGTGGGCAGTTGTTGTAGAACATGACCACCACGAACATGGCCACGTTGGCGATCACCACCAGCGGCACCAGCCACGACCAGTGGTGCCGCTCGTGCGCCGCCGCGTGGTCGTAGTAGAACGGCGACGGCGGCACGTACGGCGCGTTGCTGGTCATGTTGTACCGCCCCGGCGGCGGCTTGATCCCCGTCGTCGCCCTCCCCCTCCTCCACGTCGGCGTTCGACATCGCTAGCTTGAACCACCAGCAGCAACAGCACCAACGGACGCGCTTCGGGAGTGCCTGGTCGCCTCTCGGAGTCGGTTTGTTAGGCTCTTGGGGAGTTGGGGTGGAGAACTGGAGATGAAGGAGTGGGGAGGCCGGGTGGACGCGGAGATGACGACCAGCGCCCCGGTTTGGTGGGGCTTTTAGCGCGTTTCTGTTCGGTCTCTTCTTTGAATTATCTCAAACCATCAAACAATAACCGAGTTGTTTTAGGTCGGTAGATTTTTACCGCCACTAAATCTGTAGCCAAAGTTTCAGAAAAGAAACTACGAAAGCATCTCAATTTCAGATTTGATCTTTCCTCATTCAAATTATTCTTTACAGGTTTATTATTTCTTTGTGAATTGCTTAGATCAATTAGTACCAATCATGGTTGTTGGAAAGACTAGGAGTTGGGGTGACGTTTTCTGAGGAGCTTTGTACAGGTTCAAGGAGTTTAGAATTGAGCTGTTGACGCGATTAGAGGTTGACCTGTCGGCAATGCTTGATGGCACCGTACTACTAGTATTTACCTTACCCGTCTAGTACAAACTTGACCTTAAACAAAGGGTAAAGTACTCTTGACATACAGGGTCAACTGTAACCGGAAGCTTGTCAATTGGCCCCTACAGATCACCGTAATCCCAGACCATGCTATATACTGTAGCCTTCAATATCCCCTGGCCGAGGCTTTCTAAACAATATCCCCTGGCCGTACTTGATCTTGTTCGTAGCTTGGATAAACTAGCTTTTAAGATTCGAACTAATAACTCCATGCTTAGCTAGGAGTACTAACTTCCGTGTGATGCTGGTGCAGGGTAGTTTTCACCCACCCTATCGTGCACTATTTTTGCTCTCGGATGCTTCCGTGGCACAGCTACTTACATCGTTACAGTTGAAAGCTCTTGTTGACGGCGAATGCGATGCGACATGAAAGGGCGCGCGCGTCGGCTCCTCTCAACATTGCCATTTCAACGAACCACACCACGCGTTTCTGCAAAAGCACTCCATTGTCGTGCCTGCGGAGCCATATGTTTTGTTCGCCGTCTTTTTCCTCACGGTTTCTGGTGCGGCCAAGCTTTCGAAAGCACACGTCCACACCCATCCGCTGTTGATACCTGATCGCTGACGAACGCCCTCTCAAAGGCTCTTGCTTTCTTGCTTATCCTCTTTTGCTCGTGCCGTACGCCCTGGCATTCCTTTTCCGATTTCGCTAAAACTTCTTTGATTGCATCATGCAAAATAATACTAGTAGTAATGTGGAGCTGGACAGTGCGTAGTGGTGCCACAGTTGGCTTCGCAGGGATCCATCCATCCCCTGCTCTTTTTTCCCCGTAATGGGATCCCACTCATCGCCTCGTAAATAAATACCCAATATGACAAATGTCACATCATTTGCGCAATTGCGCTGTGTACCCACCCAGGTTTAGGCTGGCCAGGCAATGCATGTAAGCTGGGGGCGTGCGTGCGTTGATCATCCGTCAAACGCCGAACTGGAGCGCTGCAGAGGCGTTTGATTTGATTTGATCAGCCTCAAGTTCTGTTCCATGGAAAGCGTGGACTGGTTCATTCACAAAGATGTCATTGTCACGCTCGACTGCTCTAGCACACAGTATAAAATAAAATTCCTTTATGCTCGTCTCGCCAAATGGTCGTTGGCTTCGGCAGCTAGCGTCGGACAGTTTCCTCGCTCCGAGACGACCGAAAACCAACGGCGACGGCAACACTTGTACATACAGAACGTTGTGCGTGGCCACACGCACGCAGCACTGCAGCAGCGTTTCAGGTCGATCGGATCGAGCAGGCCCGGCCGGTTTCACACGCCCGGCAGGCCGGCTACGGAACGAGCACGGGTGTCCAATCGCCTCGCGTTGCTGCTACGCCTGCGCGTGAAACCATCGACCATCACGGTCAGTTCGTTCCGCTCTTGTGCTCGTTTAGTGTACAGTACAACAGGTAGTATCCTCTAACGGCTATTCGTTGTACTTGTACGTGATGCCCGTAACCGTAAGGTCAGGAGTCCCAAGGCAGGGTGGTGCTTCACACATCTACCGCGGTTTGGTACGGGCAATCGCCGGTGCGAACCGGGCCAATCATGGTAGCTGACGAGAGAAGAACGAACGATGCCAAAGTCAGCTAGTATGTCTGTCGGTCGTGTCAATTACTCCGCAGCAATCGCTAGCTGATCATCCTGGCAACTACTAGCGAGGTACGTTGTCGCGGTCCGCCAACGAACCTGCAGCCAGCCAGAATGTCCCCTACATGCGCACGTCACAGATCCGGCCGGGTTAGGTTAGGTGCAGCAGCTTAGTTGCGCACCTCGAACCAGTCAGCGTCCGTCTGTGTTGCTTCTTCCGGCTTCATGTGGCTGTGGCGCCGCTCTAGCCGGCGAGGCGCGATGAGCGATCAACGGTTCCTTTTCGAGGCGCCTTCCGTGTCGCTTGGCATACGCGCAAGTGGTTGGCACGACATGGATCTGCTCGCACGTCAGGGCCGCACGAACACGAGGGAATGAGGAAATTGGACTTGGTGGAGGCATGGAGGCAGGGGAGTTTCTGCGACCGTTTGGACATGGGGTCCCGTGTGGATTCAGATTCAAACACTGTGGCTATTCAATTCTAACGGTGTCAAGTCAAGGCCTCTAACGGTTGTTATGCGCTGTGTATATACACATGTGATTATGTACTCAAAATATACAATAAAGAAACAAAACTCTATTTTTTATTTATATTTTTTTGTTATAGGTAAAATGGTTTTTTTACCCTTGACTTTGACACTGTTAGAGGCCTAAAATGGATGGAAGACCATAGAACTAAATAAAATTTGGTTTGAGGCCACAAAGACAAATTCGATTGAAAAAAGGGTCATACACCAAATTCTCCCATTCAATGGGCTCGACAACTGGCCTCCTCGAAGTAGGGCGCAACAATGATGCGCTAGTTTTTCTCCGAGGTGAAACCATCCCTTCCATTATGTACCCAAAAGCTAGCTATATTCACTGCTAGGTTATGCCAAGTAACCAACTTATCCCCAATTGAAACATGTTCATGGCGTCGCCTAGACCCGTATTGGAAGAATTTTTTATAAAGACGGTCCAATGGTGATTAAATTCTAATAACATGGCTATCTGTACTAATTTACATTCAATCCAATTGTTTTATTAACTCTGAATTATAAATATTGATCTCTATTTACTAATTTACTCACATAAATAATTTACCTCAATTGAAATAATGCTTGATTTGCTACATTTTCGTAACATGCTCCCATTCGGGAGTAATTTGATCACTCAAAGTTCAATACTAAGAATTGCTCTGTACAATATATAATCAGCTGCAATCTATTAGAATAACCACATACTTAATGTTGACCATTTCCGAAGTACAACAAGCAAACCAATACTTAATACTCAAATTATACTAGAATAAATTATCAATTACAGGAATCTGTTACAATAAAATGGTTGACCTGCACGGCAGGGCCAAGTGCCTTTTCTATACTCCCGTCTCGAAAAGAATGTAAAACTCGTTTCCTGAGAAGTCAAACGATTTTGATTTTGACTAAATTTATACAAAAAGTTACGAACATTTATATCTCCTAGTAGATGTAGTATAGAAATATATTACATGATTAATCTAAAGATACTTATATTATGACACAAATATTACTACTATTTTGTATGAATTTGATCAATTTGAAATTGTTTGACTTCTTAAAAAGCGAGATTTACATTTTTTTTTTTTTTACGGAGGGAGTATGATCGTCCTCTTTCACCGTTCTGGTTCGGTTGGATTGCCGCTCGATTCGGTCCCGAGCGGTCACGGCTGCCATTCACCAATGCCCACATCGAACTGCAATTTGGGCCTCCGTTGTACAAACCTAAATAAAAGGAAAAAAGTCTACATTCCCTCCCCCAACTATCATATTGAAGTTCACTTTTTCCTCCCTCAACTCTAAAATCGGACAAATCGCCTCCCTCAACTTTTCAAACCATGCATTTTTCCTCCCTCGAGCGGTTTTGACGGCGGTTTTTGCTACAGTAACCGCAGGTTTGGTACAGTAACTATGGTTTGCTACAGTACCATCACATTTGCCTTTCCTTTTTTTTAAAAATCCGATTGAATCTTTAAAAAATCATAGTAAATCACAGAAAAATTAAAAAATAGAAAATCTAATTTTGTTAGACTTCACATGAGTAGATCTACACAAAAATAACATATAATATGGTATACTTTAGTTCAACAAAATAATTATAGAAGCTGCAGCTACGAATTATTTTAATTAATTATATATTCACCGTGTAGAACTTTTGTACTAAAGCATATCATATTAAATATTCACTGTGTAGATCTACTCATGTGGAGTCTAACAAAATTGGATTTTCTATTTTATGATTTTTTATGATTTTCTATGATTTTTCAAAGATTCAACCAAATAAATGAAAAAAAAAAAAGACAAAACTTTCATAGCAAAAACTTTGTACTAAAGCATATCATATTATATATTCACTGTGTAGATCTACTCATGTGGAGTCCAACAAAATCGAATTTTTTATTTTATGATTTTTCTATGATTTACTATGTTTTTTCAAAGATTCAACCAAAATTTTTTAAAAAAAGAAAAGGCAAAGGTGCTGGTACTGTAGCAAACCATGGTTACTGTACCAAACCCGCGGTTACTGTAGCAAAAACCGCCCTCAAAACCGCTCAAGGGAGGAAAAATGCATGGTTTGAAAAGTTGAGGGAGGCGGTTTGTCCGGTTTTGGAGTTGAGGGAGGAAAAGTGAACTTCGTGATAGTTGGGGGAGGGAATGTGGACTTTTCCTAAATAAAAAGGCTAAAATATGTGTCTACGAATCTCCACTCTAGCCCAAAGAGCACTAGCCCTGGAGGGTTAATTGCAAGCCCAAGAAAAGGAATCGGATGTGCAAGAGGAGGCCCACCGGCTAGTACCTAACCCCAATCCTCATTCCCACACCCACACCGGGTCCGGTGGCCCCCGCTCCGCCTCCACTCCGGCGGCGGTGCCTCCCTCCGATCTCCCATCGCTCCCGCCTCCGCCGTCTGGCCGCCCGGCGCGCCTCGCGTTCACATTCACCGCCGGAGAGCCGGATGCGAAGCGCCGCCGCCCGGGCGCTCACACGCCCGTCACGTACGCCCGCCCTAGTGAAGGACCGAAACGGCGACCGAGAGGGGTGAATGGGAGCCTCGATTTTCCTTTCTAATTTCGGGTCATCGGCCAACCCCCAACCTCAAAAAAAAACTCTCACAGAGACAAACTTACAAAGACCGAGATGTCCACGACCCAATTGATTGGGTGGATGTTCCCTAGGAACACAATGGGACACCTCAAACGATCACACACGACAAGAAAAAGATCGGCGAACAAACTTCTCGAACCGATGGATTAAAAGAGGTACCCAACTCCTATTGAGAAGAAGCGGGTTTCAAACCTAGATACCCAAGTCAACTTGTGACGGGAGCACTAAGATAAATTCCTCGGATCGATAAAAATTCATCGCAAAAAACCGGATCTCAAATCGGGTGATCGAACGACGAAACTACAGTGATTAAAAGAATCGAGACACCAAACAAATTTTCAGTCAAGAACAATACCTGAAGAGAGCACAAAGCAACTACGTGCAAACTAGAGAGATTAAATGAAGATGCAATGAATGCTTCAGTAGCTTGAGAGTGAAAGCTTAGACAAATAAATGACGTGCATGCACTGCTGTTGAACAAATTTCTCTAAAGCACTTCTAGACCGAATAGAAGGAACTGAACTGCTGCTGATGCATTTCCTCAAACACCTTGTGTGCGCAGAGAAAAAACTATTTGGTTGAGTCCATCGGCAACTAAAAACTCACACACATGCACTTGATCTATATGCCCTGCACAAAAATTGAATTGAGTGGCTCGATGGCCTCTCCACAGCACAAGTGAAAGATTCAACCTTTGATGAAGGAGTAATCGAAGCCGTCAGCTTGAACTCCAGGAAAAGCAGTGGCTTGCTGCCTGATGGCGAATCGCTGCTGCTGTGCGTGGCCTGGGAGCACCCTGCCCGTGACCTTCTGCTGGTTCGGCACAGCGTTGATGGTGACCTCCTGCCTTCAGCAGCAGCCGTGCAGCTTGATCCCGAGGAGGAGCCAGCGCCCTCGGCCAGGTGCGCCTTCTGCTGCCGAGTCCTGTGCGCGCCGCACGAGGAGAAGCTGGCGCCCCGTCCTTGGCCAGGCGCTCGTGGTGTCCCTGGATGGCCGGGTACCGTGCGCCCGCCCACGGTCGAGTAGCAGACCGCCGGTCCTTGGTCCAGCGCTTGAAGATTTTGGACTGCTGCCGCTCGGAGCACAAGGCTCAGGTGCCGGAGTCCTGCACACCACCACCAAAACACAGAGACAAGAACAAACGGGATGCAACCAAAAAAAATTCCAGAGAAAAATCACAGCACAAAGAAAGGGAATTTGATCCAAAACGCCCGAGACGACATGCAGGATTGGGGCTGCCCTTCCCTTCGAAAAACTCCACAAAGTGTCACCAATTTGGTGTTCTTGGACTTCTAAACAAGAACCCTAAAATTGGGGAAAAAATAAAACGAAAATGAGAGAGAGGCAAAGAGGGGGAGGATGGCTGCCATCCTCTATATATGGTCCTTATTTCTCATCCCTATTTTGCCCTCTCGATACATATGAAGTCAAACCACTAAGCCTAGGGCTATTTTGGTCGACTCGATATTTTTTCGATCCGACGGCCACCGCGCCTCCTCATCGGGTAGCCTTGCATCCACGCAACCTCCCCGATGCCGCCACGTGCCGCCCTTCCGTCCACCGGAACATCCGCCCCGGGTTTTGAGGCCCAAACCCGTGAAACCCGCCGCCGATGGTTTTGAGGCCCAAACCACCAAACCCGCGCCGATGGTTTTTTGAGGACAAACCACCAAACCTCCTCGACACGTGTCATCGCCGTCTTGACCGCCCGAGTCGCCAAGTCATCCGAGCTCCCCGCTCTCGCCGCACGCGCCCGTCTTGACCCGATCGACACGGTCCCCGCCACGTCCTCTTGCATCCGTCGATGTCCCCGGATATCGACCACCATGGCTAGCCACCCGCGCTCCGGTCCTCGGTCCAAGCCTCACGTCCCGTCCTTCACCTCCGCGGTCCGTCGACCCGGCACGTCCTCCTTGGCACCTTCACCTCATCGTCGGCTACCATCTCCGAGCTCCACACCTCGCACAACACGAACCAAGAGATCGTCTTCGACACACTCCACGTGTCTTGGGTGAACATAGCCGAAGCATAAAAGATAAAAAGAAAATAGAAGGAAAATGTTGACCGCTGACAATCACTCAATCACAAAACTAAACACATGTGACCTAAATCAACCATGTGTTCGCACTCCCCTTGATGAGTGCATTGTCAACATTCAACACAAAGACGTAAGAAGGAAGAAGATAGCACATCCAAGTAAACACAAGCTACACAAAAGCTAAGTCAAAGTCACCGGATAGCAAACATGAGCAAAAGCTTGGTTCCCAAAAGACATGGGCAAAAGGGTCGATACAACCAAGCTAAACAGATAACTAGTCCTCAAGAAGAGGTAGAACAGGCTCAACACCACTAGCACGGCTCCAAACCAATTACTTTCATACACAAACAACTAGACCCTCAAGACAGAGGCAAAAAGGCTCAACACATCTAGCTCAAAGTGCTACTCCCCCGAAACATGCACATCCATTTGTCTTTGTATCTTTCTCCCCTTGTTGGCAAATGCACTAATCAAGCAATGGTATGCATGAAAATGCAATGAAGGAGCTTCAAGTTTATAGCAATCCAAATGAGAAGATGCTCTAAAAAGTGTCATGGCAACAAGGTCAAGTGCTTAACACGGTGCTCAAACCGATCAAGAGATATGAAATATGACTTGAAAGCATTTTGATTCAGTTTTAAGCATTTCGAAAAAGGTGTCCACCACAAAGAATAGCACATAGCACAAGTAAGTCGAAATCTACCAAGTGCTACACATGTATATCAAGTGAACTACCCCAAGAAAAGTTTATACATCATGCAAAGACAGAGCCAACACTTGTCAAATTTTCAAGTTATCGGAGTTGCGGCGGATACAAGTATTGGACAAAGCATGAGTGCGAGTGGTTATCCACAACCGTCACTTTACTAATCAACCATGTCAAGCCTATGCATGTGAGCAATCGTAAGCTTAAGACAATGGTGCGGGTCAAACACTACCAAGCTCGGGTTCAACTCAAGTGCAATGAGCAAATAGTCCCCAAGACTTGGATGTGGGACGGTATGGACCCATCTCGATCTTTTCCATACACTTAGCTTAGATTTTAGATTTTAGCGGATAAAAGCATGTGGTCATCTAAGCAAGTGTATAACTCGATGAATGAGACATAGTCACCTAGCATACATGATAAGCACAAAGGATCTCAACAACTTAAACATGCTAGGAACTATCTCAATGGTGAACAATTTACAAGATTCATCGTTGTTAAGCAAGTTCACATGAAAAACAGCTTTGCTCGTAACATATATCAATTAAGCAGAAAGAGCACAAGCTATAAGCACCAACATATAATTGTTACACTAAACGAGCATAGTCTCATTGTGATCAATATAAACAAGAAGCTCAAAGTGCAATAGTGTACATGATGAATGCAATATGATACAAGATGATGCACAAAGCAAAAACAAACCTAAAGCTATAACTGTACATCAACTACAAAACTACCCCTCAAAAAGGATAGCAAACTCCCAACTCCCCCTCAACCAATGACACCTAGCAAAAGAAAACAAGGAGACAAAAGGGCACAAAGGATAGCATGGCATATAATACACAAGATAACACATGCTATAAAGGATAGAAAAGCATGATACAAGTATAATACATGCAAGCAATATACAAGTGAGCAAATGAACAACTATCTCATACCACAACTAGAGAAATCATGAATGTACAATGCATGAGTGTATATGATAGCTCACAGACTGTGTGTAGGTGTCACAATAAGGCGCATGCCTCTTGGAGGCCATCAAAGTGGTGTAGACAACCATCAACTCTTGATCACACCACGACAAAGAATCAAGTTCCACCAAGCACGTGTTCACCACCCTATGTCCTCATACCTACACATGAGAGGACAAAGAAACCCAAGTCTTGGATCCCAAAGGGTTAACAAGCATAAACTTAGGAACCCAAGACTTGATCACCTACATCATTGGTAAAACATGGGATGAGCAAATGGCATAACACTAAGGGGTTAGTATACTCAGGAGAATACCAATGTTGACCATTTAACCCGAGATAAGCATTAGGTAAAACAAACATCCCATGACCCTTCTTCCCAAAGCGCTCACCGCGCACAACAAAGTGTGGTGCACTCCTCCTGTCAAACTCAAAGCTCCCAAAGCGAGGAACACCTTCCACTCGCGAGCACGACCACCAAAGGGTCTCACAAACCGTGGCCTAGCCCCTCACGAGGCCTCCTACCTTCGTGCCTAGCAAATCGCGCCTCCGAACCGACCGCACACCCCTCTCATACATGCCAAATGGTGGGTGATACATGTCGCGGTTCTCAAACTCAACTTGACGCCTAGCATCCCTCTTCCTCCTAAAGCAAAACTCAAACAAGTGACCATCTCTCCGGGCAATACTCACGGTGATACCTCACCTCTCTCTGGGTGGTTGCCGGCTCACTCTCTTGGGTGGATGGTTCACTCTTGTTGTGGCCTTGGCTTTAGGAAGGGTTTTCCTCGGGGATCTTGGGCAAAGTGTCAAGTGGGTTCTTGAGGTGGTTTGGTTTGGGAAGCCACACTTGTTTGGGAGGTGGAGTCTTTGTGGGCTCTTGGAGAACGCCATTTTTGCACAATGGGCTTGGTAGGCTCGGGTGGGGTGATCTTGGTCAACTTGGGAGTGTTTGTTGGTTTCTCACTTGAGCTCAAACCACTACCTTGACCAACCTTACCATAGGTAACTCCACCCTTTCCTCCTATAGCAAAGCCTAATCCCGATGTGTCAGTCCTCCTCTTGAACTGGCTCATCATCATGCCAAGTTGTGGCTCTCCACTAGACACCCAACTCAGGATAGAGCGGAGGTACTTGTTATCCTCATCGACTCTCTCCTTTTCATGCCTATAAGACATGAGCTCCAACTCCAAAGCTTCACACTTAGCACACTTCAACACGGTGCCATCTGAGTTGGCCTTCTCAAGCACAGCAAGCTTGGCAACCTTCTCTGCCAACTCAGATTGCAAGCCTGGACAAGACTTGCACGCACTCAACAACATAGGCTTAGCCTTCAGCTCAATGTGCTCATCTAGCAAAGCAGAGTACTTAGATTGCAAAGACATGATGCTAGACATATGCACGGCACAAGCGTCACACTCCGTCTCATCGAGACACATCCACAAGCTTCCTAAGCAACTCTATCTCAACCATGGCCATTTCCCACTTCTCCTTGTACTCCTTTCTCTCTCTAGCCGCTTGAGCAACTTCTCCCGACAAACAAGCGCACGCCCAAAGTGTCTAACTCATCGGAGAGAGATTCGATTGTAGGAGGTACCTCAAGGGAAGAAGAGTCGCTGCCGTCGTGGCTTGACGCCGCCGGTCACCGCTCCGTCGAGGGCCATGGTGCGAAAAACCCCCGGCTTGGAGTCGGCGAAGAAGCGAGTCCATTCAGCTTATCCTCGACCTTGCGCTCGGGCTCCTCGTCGCTAGAGGAAGATTGCCCGTCGTTGTCGAGATCGCCGAGGGAGGCGAAGAAGGCATCCTTGTTCTCCCTTGGCGCTTGAGGTACTTCTTTTTGATCGCCTCCTTGTCGAAGCCCTTCTTGGACTTGTACTTGCCGGCGATGTACTCACGCTTGTCCTTGCGCTTGCCGGAGTCGTAGTACTTCTCGCCGGAGTGTTTGTCCTTGTTCTTCTTGGGGCAAGCGGCGATGAAGTGGTCCGGATCGCCGCACTCGAAGCATCCGCCCTTGGGAGCGCGCCACGCCGACGGTTCAAGCGGTTGTTGTGGAACCGCGAGAATCGGGCCGATGACGAGCCAGCTCGTCGTCCCCCAAGACTCTCCATCCGCTCCTCTCGTCACGTACACCAAAGAAGACAAGGCAAACGAGATCCGTGAAGGGTTAGCGTAAGAACTTGAACTACCCTTACCCCGAGACGAAAGTGCAACGTTTGGCGCAGATGGGTTCTTGAGCTTCGCCGGATCCGGGCCTCGATCTCGGAGGACTTGAGCTTGCTGTAGAGCTCGCCGGGTGTGAGGGTGTCGTAGTTGGCGTGACTCCATGATCGCCGACACCTTCACATCCCACACCTTCCGATCCGGGGGCGTACAAAGAGCCGCGACGCCTTCTCGTGATCATCAAGCCTCTCTCAAGGCTTGTTCGCCGCAGCCTTGTTGCGGTCGTCCCAAACCCGGCAAAGAGAGAATCGATGGACTCGCCATCAAGCCGGGATTAGGTTGTTATACTCTCTCTGTAGGTCTCATATAGGCGGGCCTTGACTTGTGGAGTTCCCTCGTGGTAGCTCTCAAGTGTTTTCCACACCTCACGAGCGGTCTCACAAGTGGCAACTCTCTCGAACTCGTGTCTTTGAGGCTAGAGAACAAAACACTCCTCGCTCGGTTGTTGGCATTATGTTGGGCTATCTGTTCCTCACCCACTCGAAATGCTAGCACTTGGTAGTTCTCATCCTCAACAATTTCCCACACTCTCCAATCCATCCCCATAAGATGTGCTTGCATTTTAATCTTCCAATAGGGATAATTGGTGCCATCGAACTCCGGAGGCTTGCCACCATAGTGACCAAACCTCTCCATGTCGCCTTCTGCGGATCACGGACCGATTAAGGTGGATATGATCCCTAACCGGCTCCGATACCAATTGAAGGACCGAAACGGCGACCGAGAGGGGGTGAATGGGAGCCTCGATTTTCCTTTCTAATTTCGGGTCATCGGCTCAACCCCAACCTCAAAAAGCAAACTCACGAGACAAACTTACAAAGACCGAGATGTCCACGACCCAATTGATTGGGTGGATGTTCCCTAGGAACACAAATGGACACCTCAAACGATCACACACGACAAGAAAAAGATCGGCGAACAAACTTCTCGACCCGATGGATTAAAAGAGGTACCCAACTCCTATTGAGAAGAAGCGGGTTTTACAAAACCTAGATACCCAAGTCAACTTGTGACGGGAGCACTAAGATAAATTCCTCGGATCGATAAAAATTCATCGCAAAACCGGATCTCAAATCGGTGATCGAACGACGAAACTACAGTGATTAAAAGAATCGAGACACCAAACAAATTTTCAGTCAAGAACAATACCTGAAGAGAGCACAAAGCAACTACGTGCAAACTAGAGAGATTAAATGAAGATGCAATGAATGCTTCAGTAGCTTGAGAGTGAAAGCTTAGACAAATAAATGACGTGCATGCACTGCTGTTGAACAAATTTCTCTAAAGCACTTCTAGACCGAATAGAAGGAACTGAACTGCTGCTGATGCATTTCCTCAAACACCTTGTGTGCGCAGAGAAAAACTATTTGGTTGAGTCCATCGGCAACTAAAAACTCACACACATGCACTTGATCTATATGCCCTGCACAAAAATTGAATTGAGTGGCTCGATGGCCTCTCCACAGCACAAGTGAAAGATTCAACCTTTGATGAAGGAGTAATCGAAGCCGTCAGCTTGAACTCCAGGAAAAGCAGTGGCTTGCTGCCTGATGGCGAATCGCTGCTGCTGTGCGTGGCCTGGGGCACCCCTGCCCGTGACCTTCTGCGCTGGTTCGGCACAGCGTTGATGGTGACCTCCTGCCTTCAGCAGCAGCCGTGCAGCTTGATCCCGAGGAGGAGCCAGCGCCCTCGGCCAGGTGCGCCTTCTGCTGCCGAGTCCTGTGCGCGCCGCACGAGGGAGAAGCTGGCGCCCCGTCCTTGGCCAGGCGCTCGTGGTGTCCCTGGATGGCCGGGTACCGTGCGCCCGCCCACGGTCGAGTAGCAGACCGCCGGTCCTTGGTCCAGCGCTTGAAGATTTTGGACTGCTGCCGCTCGGAGCACAAGGCTCAGGTGCCGGAGTCCTGCACACCACCACCAAAACACAGAGACAAGAACAAACGGGATGCAACCAAAAATTCCAGAGAAAAATCACAGCACAAAGAAAGGGAATTTGATCCAAAACGCCCGAGAGACGACAGGCAGGATTGGGGCTGCCCTTCCCTTCGAAAAACTCCACAAAGTGTCACCAATTTGGTGTTCTTGGGCCTCTAAACAAAGAACCCTAAAATTGGGGAAAATAAAAACGAAAACGAGAGAGAGAAAGGGGGAGGATGGCTGCCATCCTCTATATATGGTCCTTATTTCTCATCCCTATTTTGCCTTCTCGATACATATGAGTCAAACCACTAAGCCTGTGGGCTATTTTGGTCGACTCGATATTTTTCGATCCGACGGCCACCGCGCCTCCTCATCGGTAGCCTTGCATCCACGCAACCTCCCCGATGCCGCCACGTGCCGTCCCTTCCGTCCACCGAACATCCGCCCCCCGTTTTGAGGCCCAAACCCGTGAAACCCGCCGCCGATGGTTTTGAGGCCCAAACCACCAAACCCGCCGATGGTTTTGAGGACAAACCACCAAACCTCCTCGACACGTGTCATCGCCGTCTTGACCGCCCGAGTCGCCAAGTCATCCGAGCTCCCCGCTCCGCCTCGCACGCCGCCGCCTTGACCCGATCGACACGGTCCCGCCACGCCCTCTTGCATCCGTCGATGTCCCGGATATGTCGCCCACCATGGCTAGCCACCCGGCGCCCGGCCCCTCGGTCCAAGCCTCACGCCCGGTCCTTCACCTCCGCGCGGTCCGTCGACCGGCCGCCCTCCTTGGCACCTTCACCTCGCCGTCCTACCATCTCCGAGCTCCACACCCGCACAACACGAACCAAGAGATACGCCTTCGACACACTCCACGCGTCTTGCGTGAACATAGCCAAGCATAAAAAGATAAAAGAAAATAGAAGAAAAATGTTGGACCGCCGACAATCACTAATCACAAAACTAAAACACACGCGACCTAAATCAACCATGTGTGTTCGCACCTAGCCGCCCTGGCCGTCGATGTATATTTCCCTCGTTGGCTGACTGCTCAACATTGAATTGAATCAACAGCAACAGGAAGCAGGGGCGGATCGATGCCGATTTTACGGCGGCGGCGCAGGGCTGGGCCTCGCTTCCGTCGGATCTGCTCAACCTCATCGGCGACTGCCTCCTGGCCAGCAACGACGTCGACGCATACATGGACCTGCGCGCCGTCTGCCAGCACTGGCGGCGCTCAGCCACCGCCGACCCCCATGTCGACCCCCGCTTCCGCCCCACCCACTGGGTCATGCTCGACGATGTCGTCAAGCACTACTTCAGCCGCGACTACGGCCGTGACGACTCGCGCCTCTTCGTGCACACCACCACCGGCCGCTTCCTACGCAAGCGGCTGCCGCTCCTCCGCGACTACGACCTCGTCACCAGCACCGCCGGCGGCCTCCTTGTCCTGGCGAATAGGGCCCGGGCTGCCACGCCACGCACCTCCGTGCGCGTCCTCAACCCCTTCACCGGCTCCCTTGTGCGTTTCGCGGCGCCGATGCCCTTGCCGCCCCGCGGACCTTGGCGGTTCGCCGCCACCGTCGTCGGTTCTACTGCATCGCCCACACTCTTCTTGGTCTCCATCGTGTCACACGGTGGACCAAACATGGTGTACTGGGCAGACCCCCAGAGCGCTTCTTTCTCTCAAGAGGTCAGGCACAGCAACTGTCCTGCAAGCAGCCTACCTCTGTTGTCAGCTGCCAAATGCGCTGCGGACGTTATTGATCGTGATGTATTCCTCGGAGTCAGCAATTTCATGGACAAGTTTGGTACCGGCGTAATCTTCCGCTGTTACGCGGTGGAGGTCCCTGGAGGGGATAAGTTTAGTGGTCGTGAAGAGCCACCATCGCATACTTGTCTTCAGCGCCATCTCTGCCGGCAATGTGATGGAGCCCGTCAGGAGCATCGGCAGCCTAGCTCTGTTCCTCGGAGTCAGGTGCATTGCTGTTGACGCCAGCATGTTCCCGGGCATTCAGGCTAACTGCGCCTACTTCCCAATGGCAATGGCTGATAAATCCAAGATGGAGCTCGCAATCTACAAGTTTGACATTGGGGCCGCAACTGAGGAACAGAAACCCGAGTTTGTGGAGGAAGCTCCCATATGACCGACCCTACTCGTATTGGACGCCCGGCCCATCGTACTGGTCCTTCAATTCAACCCCTTTCACGTCGACACAGGTCCTTTGCAACTACACCATGGACATTCCACGTAATCCGCCAATGTGGAAACTGGACTCAGCGCGTTACGATCAGCAGCTTTCTTTCGACGACATGGCACCTTACATTCACGTGTGAGATGATGCTGGCCATGGCAGATCTCATTATCAGTCATCTGGCCGTGATTACTGTTACAATGGAAGCCTAGCTTGAATCCTTGGCACTAGCTGGTAGGCTTATTATCTAATTATTCTTCATTGCCTGCATAAAACTGGTAGGAGTGGCTCTAGTATATTATCTAATCGTCAGTGCTTGCATACTAGTTCTTGAGCTATTTATATATATATAATATCTGGACTTTGTTATGCATGCACAAGGGCTAGGACTATTGCTTTCATGTGCTACTTCCAACTAATGCGCATCTGTGTGGAAGGCTATCCAATGATGCAACAATGTTATGGAATATTTTTGGCCAATTTAGTTCCTATTAGCACTCTGGTCAGTTAAATATGGCCTCTTTTTTTTTCTCGTGCATAAGCAGTTCAGTGCAATCGCGTACTTTGTACCATTTGACCGGTTATGAATTGTGAATATCATGTTATGATAGCTGCCGTGATTATGGTCTTTCAATAATATATCTGTATGCTTACTCTGGTATTATATGTATATGTAATCTGATTTTTTAAATCCTTTTCTAATTCAGAATCAAATTGAATGGGAATTTCTTATGTCGTAAGCATCTTCCTTATCAGATTAACTTTGAGTTCTTCCCTCTTTTTCGCCTCCACATGCCCTATTTGTTTGATACCTAAACAAGTTTTGGATATCTTTGATACGCAGTGAGGAATATTATTACTCTGATTTACACTATGTGAGCTGCATGTTTCAAATCGTTTTGTAGTTTGAATGAGAAAAAACTTCTTTCTCGTGGCATTGAGAGAAAGCATATTGCTATGTAATTTGTGTGTGTTCAACTATCAAAATTCTGTTATCAACATAGTCCCTGGAAAGGGCAATCCAAATACTGCTATTTTTTTTTTTTTAAAAATATGTTGACAATGCTTTCTGCGGACTGTTCTTCTATTTTACTTGTGACCTGGTGGGCGTATTATCTAATTAATCTTCAATAATGTCTGCATAAAACTGGTAGGAGGAGCTCTATATATTCAGCTATTATATATGTCTGGACGCTGGATTATATATATATTATCTAATCTTCAATCTTCAATGCTTGCATATTAGTTCTATATGTTCAGCTACTATATATATCTGGACTATGTTATGCACGCAAAAATGTTAGGAGTAATGCTTTTGTGTGCTACTTCTAGGTATGTTGAAACCCATACAATGATGCAACAATGTTGTGGAATATTTTTTTTTAGTCAATTCAGTTCGTACTAGTACTCAATGGCATGTTTTCTTAGGCCAGTCTCAACGGGGTTTCATGAGTGTTTCATGCACATTAAATGCAGCGCCATGTCAACAAAATTTCACTTTTGCATGAAACCCTTAGGAGAGAGAAGGGAAAGAGTTTCACCATGGTGAAAACCTTTGGGCCTGATTTCACATGCGTTGGAAACTTTGTGAAACCCTCATTGAGACAAAAATAGAGTTTCACCATGCAACTATGCAATTAAACCATGCAATGAGAGAGGTTGTGGGACCCTAGAGCCCTGTGAAACGTGCAATGAAATGAACTGTGCATTGAGAGAGACGCCTATTTCATGCCAAAGTTTCACACCTTGAAACCGGAAGGTGAAACTCTCCATTGAGACTGGCCTTATGCATAAGCTGTTGCATACCATTTGACTGGTTGAGTTGCAAGGATCATCATCATGCTATAATATCTGCCGTGCTTCTTGTCTTTCAATAACATAAACAGCAGTATGCTTGCTTTGATTTTACATGTGTATCTAGTCCTATGCGAACTGCAGGAGCCCGCAGCACAGCAGCAGCGGAAGGCTCAAAGCCTTTTTTTTTCACCAATTGAAACGATGAGATTTAAATTTTGCCAGATTAATTGCTGGAATTTCTTTTTTCACCAAATCAATTAGTGGAAATTGCCTTTTTCACATAATAAACCTTTAAAGAATGACAACCTTTTCATACGAGTTTAGATGGAAATACAGTTTCTATGCAAATTGAAAATCACGACGAGGACAACAATTGTGTAGCTCATGGATTTTTAATTGAAGCTATTTGGGTGCTGAAATAATCAACAAAATTTTCATATCTACAAGTACAAAGATAAACATTATATGTATCATTCCAGCATGGAGACTGCTTTAAATAAAAACTTGAACTACTGGATTAACCATGGTATCGTCCGCAAAAATTAACATGGACTGCCGTCATTTTCAATGATTAATAATTTGGCAATCCATCATACAATTTATGAATATAGGAGGGCACTGGTGGTTTGATCGGCCTGTGATCCTGTTTAACAAACACCCATAATAAATGGAGTAAAAACTCATCACTTTAGCTACTGTAAACTCAGAACACATAGTATGACATATTGGAAGAAAAGCACTATAAATAGCCACAGGACTCGTACACAGGTTATAGGAGTAGAAAATATTTCTAGAGGATTTCCTACTTGTTAACATCACAATACAAAACAAATTTGAGATTTCAAGTTAAGAACAAACGGATACCCTATCTAATGGGCTTATTTCAAGAGGCATACACGAAAGAAGTCAATTACGTCAATCTTAGGCTGGAAAGCTATTTAATGAATATGAGAGCTCCGACCATCTAGTCTAGACATATATAACACAAACTCATTCAGACCTGTGCTTGCCATCCGCCATAGGCAGGACTCATCTCGAATTTCTTGCAGGACCATATAGTGACACAAGGCCAGAAGCCATAAAAAAAATACAACAGATGTGCTTCCAAATTGTCTAGGCCGCATAAACAAAGAGAAATGTTGAAGCCTTTACACCTTGGCTTCTGGACCCGGCTGGCTGCAAGGCACCACTAATCGTAGTAGTAGAAGAAGACATAGTCCTGGGCTCTTGGTACACTATGCAGTATAAGCCGATCTGTTGCAGCATCATTGCCCAGACATGGAGAGAAGCTTTGGCAGCTAAGTCAAGATGCCAGTATAGAAGGAATATGTGCACAAAAATGGAAGAACAACAAATTAGTACTCTCATATTAAGTCATCTTCATCACAACTTGTCATTTGCCTTCATAATATTATCTCATTCCTTTACAGGCCAAACTGACAACCATCTTTGGTACACGGCATCGAAAATATTGTTTAGAACTCAAGAATATTTTGCACTGGCATTACCAATTGCTTAATAGAGAGTTTCTTCGGCCACTACCTGAAAGGTTGAAACTACCAGCTCAGTCTCATACAATGCAAACATAACTTACATAAGTAAACAAATTCAGCTAGCGTAAAATACCAGTTGTAATAAACATACTGATAAAAAAAAGGTTAGATAGAAGGAAAAGCAATACTCTCATATTCCAATTAGCTTAATAAGATGTACAAGGACTTGTCCAGAGACGGATTATTAAGTTAAGGATAATCTTCAGCCATGTGCTAAGCAAAAGAAGAAACTAACAAGCATGTGCATAGGCAGTAGAATAAGCCAAACCCAGGTCCTTCATAAACAATTCATAACTTGAATATGAAATATAAATGAGAATTCAGAAATTGCTACAAATGTGTACTCTCTCTCTACAAAAAATGGCAGTTCATCAATAGATGCACTATGGTTTAATTTATATTGAAAACTTCTAATTATGTTTTTCAACAGGGGTTTTCACGATTGCAATCAAGATGTAGTTTGCACTAGATACTTCGCCACAAAACATACCGATAAAAATGATTAGATACAAGGAAAAGTAAATTAGCTTAATAAGTTCTACAACAAAGAATTATTCAGAGAAGGAAAACTAAGTTGAGTATAATCCTCGGTCATGTGCTAAGCAGAAGAAACTAACAAGCATGCACACTAAGGCTGTAGAATCAGGCAAACCCAAATCCCTCATAAAAAGCTTATAGCTTGAGCAATCAGAAATGACTAGTGGTTGTCTTGCAAAAACAGAATTGAGAACGCCTATAGAGTGGGCAGCTGCTAATGATCATGAGTTGCAGTTCCACCATACACCTAAAACACAAAATAAGATGCTAAAATTAGACTGTAGAGGGCACAATACCAGCACGAGCTGTAGCATAAGCATTTGCAATGTCAGGAATAGAGTCCTTGTGATAATCGATGATCTTCAATTTGAAAGTCTTCTCTGCTAATTTAGCGAATGTCACAAAGCTCGTATTGCTATTCAGCAATCCCTTCTCCTGCAGGATCTTCATGACATAACGCCGGGGCATTAGTCGCTTCTCAAGGCTCAATGAGAGCACTATAGGCTTTTCCACAATGTAACGTGGCTCCATGACAGCCTCATTGACTAGGAACTCAATCTTGCGCAGAAGAATCTCGTCAGAGATTCCTAATATACCAGGCACCTTAGACACTGCAATTGAAAGCTCAGCCTCAGAACAACCAAGAGTCCTCTTCAAGAACTCAAGCTTGGCAGCAACCTTCTCTTTGGACATATAGGAAACCATGAACACTGCGTGCCCGAACAGCCCCGAAGTAGGAGGCACCCCAAGCTGTTCCGCCCGTAGCAAAGACTCCTTCAAGCGTTCCAGGCTGAAGGTAAGCACCCGCGGGACGTTTGAACATAGCTGGACAATATCTCGAACACCGCACTGACGAAGCAACGCGATGTTAGGCTCGATTATCCTCTCAAGGCTCGCGCTGAGGAGGCTCCCATTCCTCTTTGCGGCCACCATGACCTTCTCAAACGAGCCAAAGAAGGAGATGAAGAACTCGAGCCTGGGAACGAGGTCGCCCTTGCGGAGAGAGCGTGAGGCGACCAGGAGGAAGCGGACGATCTGGGGAGTAGACAGACCGACGCGGCGGCGGAGTGCGAGAAGGCGGGGGGCGATGTTACTCACGGAAGCGCGGAGGAGCAGCGGGTCCGCGGACACGACGGCGGCGATGTCGTCGCGAGAGAGGCCGGCGCCGGTGAGCAGGGCGAGGATAGCATCAGGGTTGGAGGCGGAGTAAAGGCGGGAGGAGGAGAGCTCATCCAGTGATCTGGGTCCATTGGATAGTAACTCGCGGGACACCTTCTTGGACACCTCGCGAGCTTGCGCTGGTGCGAGGCCGCAGGCAGTGACGAGGTAGTCCTCGAGCGAGAAGGGTGCGGGGACGGTGGCCGTGGAGGTGGAGGTGGAGAGGAGGCGGCACGCGCTGGAGTGGATGGGGAGGGGAGCGGGGAGGCGGCGCGGAGCAGAGGGAGGAGGCGATTTCGGAGGCCCAGCATGGTGGCGGCGAAGGGGAGGGGATTACGCCGTAGGCCGCGAAAGCATGGTGGCGGCGAAGCGGAGGGGATTACGCCGTCGGCAGCGAAAGCATGGTGGCGGCGAAGCGGGCGAAAGCATGGTGGCGGTGGCGGCGAAGCGGAGGGGATTTTACGCCGTCGGCCGTGAAAGCAAGTGAGCGCTGCAGACTCAGACATGGACGTGGAAGGGCTCACCGTACGTCGTGGGCCTTCGGGATGAGCCAATGAAGTGGCCACGGCCCAGAGGCGGGGAACCACGGGAGGCAGTCGAGACGGCCGCAGGAAGGAATAGTAGCCCTCTGGAGCTGGGCCTGGGCTCCTTCTTTTAGCAACTCTGGAACTGGGCCTAGGCTCCGTTTGTCTCGATCAGTCCAAGTGTTTTTGTTTTTACCCCGCGTAGAACTCTCCCGACGCCTCTCGTTCCCTATCTACAGTAGATCAAGGCGAACCAGCGGCGACTCGCTTCCCCGTCGATTTCGCCGGCTTCTCTCGCCCGGTGGCCGTTCCGGCGCTGGAGGTGAAGGGGAGCGGCGGAATCGATGCCCTGTTTATACCTACCTCTATTAGTCTAGGTTTCGTAGGTTAGGGTTAGTCTACTCCGAATCGAGGTCATCGGTCCGAGTTTATGTCCGTGTCCTCTTCCACTACGACGGCGATAGCGCCGGGGCTTCAGCTTCGTCTCCTCCGGTGGGGACGTCCGGCGAGGATCCGTTCTCTCGCGGTCAAGATGGGGTACGTTATCTTACCAATCTGTGGAATCGGGTTGGGTGTTCGTCCTACCTCCTCTGGTAGTTTACTTCCCCTTCGGGTTCCTGTTTTTCGGCCGAGCCGGGGCTGTCGCTTGAGGCGGCAGATCCTCCCCCGGTGGTGTGATGGTCGCCGACCATCTCGCCATCTTTCCCCCCCGCTCGTTCATCGCTTTCAAGGCGCATTGGTTCTCTGATGTGCTATTCAAGGTGCCGTTCAAACTTCTTTTCCTACGCCGGTGTGGTGGTCGGCTTCATGGATGGCTCCGATCGCCGGCGACGAGGAAGACCGGGGTTGCTTGCAAGGATCTATGTGTAATTTCTGCTTTTTGAAGGATGTCTTTATAAGCTGTGTTGTAAACTATCAGTTTTACTATGAATGAAATTCCCGGTTCCTTCTCAAAAAAAAAAAAAAAAAAATTGTTTTTGTTTTTTTGTCTCGTTCATATCATATCATTTTTTTTTTTTTTGATTGTCGTTCATATCATGATTTTACAGTGTGACTATTGTTCCTTCTCGAAGCTCAGCAGCCCTGTAGAGACTTGTGTGCACAAACGACGTCTACAAAGTATAAACCGGCAAACCGTTATGAATTCAAAAAAAAAAAAAAAAAAAAAACCGACAAACCGTTATCCTAAGGATCTCACAGTCCAACCAAAGCTTTTCTAGCTCTACAGTTTCCCACGGTTCGTCAAGCTCGCCAATAATGGTTAGTATTTTTGTAGAAGTTTGTTAGTAGTAAACCCTTGCTCCACGAAGCACTTGTCCCTGTCGTGCTGAACTATCACATCGCACACCCTCGGACCCACTGAGCACACAACAGTGCGTCCGTGTACACACTGGATCTCCAGTACTCTTGGCGGTGGCGAACGTGCGGGACCGCAGCTCGAACAGGTGTCCGGCAGGCCCGGGTTCTCGCTGACAGGGGGGAGGAAAATGTCGCTGCCGGGCGAAATGATGTGAGCGCAAAGGACCGGCGGAACTGTGAATGGAGAGCGACCTCCGTGAAAAAGAGTAGGAGGGAGTGCGCAGTTCCTGTCGAAGTGTAAGCCTAGTTTTTCAAAACCGTAGAGCCCCGAGTGGTTCAGTTCACTTAAAAGATCGGTATACAAGTGAACCGGTTTGACACTTGTTGAACCGGAGGTTTTTCTAACAACCAGTGAAAACCGGATGTAAAACCGGTTTTCTGGCCGCTGGAACCGGAGTGTGTTGAAGTGTCAACTGTCACAAGGCAGCACCACCCTTGCGTCGCATCTTGGCGAGCAGTCGGAAACTGTCGAGATGGACTGCTTTGCTGGCTCTACGATTACCGTATGTACATGAGCGCATAATAGGGAGAATGATTAACAACAATTCAGTGAGGCACTACTTTGACTCCTACCCTAAATTTGTGATTTTAAATAAAAATTAAACTCGAATGGAGACCCTATTTAGTCACTTATTTTTTATGTCCCCTTAAAACATAAGTGTTGAGCCCCTCAGAACAGAAGTAGAAACCCCCTGCTCTGCAGGACCCACGCCACTTTTTCCTCTGTCCCTCTTCTCGACGAACGCGCCGCCCGGCCCGTCGTCCGCCCACGCCGCCGCCGGCCCCTGCTCCCCCTCGCGCCACACCTCGCGGCGGACGAGCCCGGCATCGATGCGCACGTAGACGGCGATCCTAGGCGTGAGCCGCCGCGCCGGGCCATGAACGCCGTTGGCGGCCTCCCGCCCTCGCTCTTGGCTGCTGGGATGCCGTTCTTGGCGGGCGTCAAGGGCGGGTTTGGCCTGAGCAGGGCCTCGCCGCGGCGGCTATGTCCGGCCAGCGCGGGCGCGGCCTCCAACCATATTCCCCACAGCGCGAGCGTGCTGCCGCGACCTCGCCACCCGTCAGCCGCCGCCGCCGCCCCGAGCCGTGAAGCCTGCAGGACTTGAACGACGCGCCGGCGCTGGCCGCGGCGGACGTGGGCGTGTCCATGGGCCTGTCGGGATCCGCGGCCGCCATGGAGACGAGCCACGCCACGCTCATGTCCAGGGACATCCTCCGGGTGCCCGCGGCCGTAGACGTCGGCATACACAGGCAGTGTGCAGCTGCGCTTGCCGAGGCAGGACTTCTTCACCACCTCGTTGGCGCACGGCGCGTGGCAATTGCCGATGGTGTAGTTGCCGCAGATGCCCATAGGGTCACCGTAGCTCGCGAACACCACCTGCTGGATGAGCTTCTTGGGCGGGCACCTGCTTTTTTCCATTTTATTTGAGCTATTGCTACAGTGTTGTACCTAAAGTACTGATTGTGTGCAATGCTGTATATGCAATGCAATGGAATCTTCAGCAATGACAGCAATTGATCTTAACTGCTATGAATGATTTGTTCAGTAATGACAATTTTCTGCAGTGTTGCTTCTAAATTCCTCCTGCAATCAGGTGCAAGCTCAAGTACTGTCTTTTAGCACCTCCAGTCAGCCAGTTTGAGGAATTAGAAGCACCACCTACTGTGTTTGCATTTTTTTGCCGATGATGGATGGCAATCAGGTGCAAGATCAGGGCCGGCCAAGTTTATGTGCTATTTTTTTTATCCTGAATTCAGCTATAACCGGCCAAGATCAGGCCAGCTCATACAGAGATTGGCCAAGATCAGAGTTGCAACATTAACTGTTATACATTCTGGCATTGTTGACAGGTAGAGAGTCACATTCTGATGCAAATAGTTAACTGTTATGTGCATTGTTGACAGCACAGGCAACAGACAGTAGAGACATGCAATGCAAGCAACTTATTGAAGGCAAAACATGCAAGAAACTTATTGAAAGAAAAAATCAGTGGTGACATTTCCAAATCCAGATGTTGTCTCATTCAAAGTAGAAGTATCACTGAAAGCTTATTCAGTAAACGAACAGGTAAAATGCAGACACAAAATTGATGGGTTGGACTGAACAACACAAAAATGATCGTTGTTTCTTTTTCACCTCAATAACTCGGATTCCAAACAGAGGATGGGATATTCTTTACAAGCTCAACAATACAATCAGCCAACAGGCAACCTTTTATGACAAACATCTTACATGAATAATCATTGTTCACAATCACGTCCCAAAGCACGCAACCTGAATAATTCAGTCCCTTCTCGACACTGTTAAATAAGGGTATAACAGGCTCTATAGCTATTGTTTGTTTTTGCCAAGTAAACCCCAACCACTATTCATCTCATACTGTCATACATCTGACTCAGAAGTGACAAGATCATTTTTCAAGTTTAGAGTTTCACTTTACTGCTCACAAGCGCCCTGTGAATTAATGCAGGTCTGAATGTTAGTAGCTGTATACTTGATCAATTATTGAGCAGGAATGACCATGTTGCAGTACTACACACTGTATTTTTAAGTGAAAGAAATTCCAAAAATAAGAAAAAGGTCCCCTAGTGCTATCCAGTGTACTGTCATTCATGAATTAACACAAGCATTATCAGGAATCTTCTCTGGTCAGTTGTCTGAATTGTACTGTAACTTTTCTGTCATTCATCGAAGTAGTACTACATGTTCCAAATGGGGGATACATGCTTTTCAACAAGGATGCTTTTCAACTTGCAGACAGGTTCCAAATGGGGGATACAAGCACATCCTGTGACCATATTTGAATCTTGAGAAAGATTATTTAACATGCTAGAAATAGCGGCCTGTGACCATATATTGCAGAATGTGATTATTTAAAAGTCACATTCACAGTAAAGACATGGCTGTACTGTCAGAAAGGAAAAAAAAAAAAGTCAAAAATTCAGAAAAGCAAGAAAGGAAATTTATCAATAGAGCACACATGCTTCTTTCTGTTAACTCCAGTCATGTGATGAGACCTGATCCTGAACCTGAATGCACTACTTCTTGGGTGGGCGTTTGTTTCTGAATGCCATAGATACATGCTCATTCAGTGCTACTGCTGAACCTGAATGGGGGCCGGTTGCATCTAAAAATTTCTCAAAAAACATCATATGCCTGCTTGCATCTGCCGGTTGTAGTAAAATGAAGGGCAAGTCAATCACAGCTCTAACTGGAGTTGCTCTAACTGGACAAACAATCACAGCTCGATCGCTGTAGTAAAATGAAGGGCAAGTCAATCAAGAGGACTGTTCACCGAAATAAGCAGCACTGCACTTGCTGTCAATGCTGTACTACTTGTTCTTGCCTGGTATTGCTTGTTCCTCCTCTCACTTATCTTTCAGCTGGAGCCTAAATAATCCGCTGCCTGAAGATTTAGTATGCACATTCATTCTTCTAGTTCTACTGAAGGCAATCACTTGAAGCCGAGGGTAGCACATGAAGCCGCATGAGCATGACTACAAACCATTCCGAACTCAAACAGAGTTGCTCGCCAAAGAAAGCTCATGCATTTACCGTGTATACACTAACTTAAATACTTGATGTGTGCATGGCAAAGAACTCATGCATGGACATGAAGCAGAAACTAGAATAGCACGCTTAATGCCCAGATAGAGGAAATGAAAACCAAACCATGAAAGAGTAACATACAAGGAGCTTAGTCAAATTTTCCTTAACGTTCACAGTAGAAGCAGTAAGCATATACTGGCTATTGGTCGCGTGTCATTGTCTTTGGAGTTCAGTAGTTCACATATGGCAATCTAAAGGAAGCGAGGCCCAGGCGATTAAGCCCACACATGAACCAAAAGAGTTCTAACTGAAACCAAGTTCTACGGAAGCAAAAGCACAAAGCTGCAGGTATGAATTTCTCCCATGTTGCAGCTCCTGTGAAGAACTCCTCGCAAAATAGTAGCTCATAACGTCGAAGCCAACCTCCACGGCACATCTGTGGTATCCTAATACTGAAAAAGAGACCAGGCATACAGGTGTAAACAAAGTGAGATAATACACTAGTGATCATATAGTTAACAAGCAATAGTTTGCCAATTCCTTGCCATGATACCGGAATTTCTTAAATAATACACTACTAACACTAGTACTATATAAATATGTGAATGAGAATGTCCGACAAAGGAAAACTAACGTTTTGTCACTCACACAAAGAAAACAGTATGGGGTCATTGGATCACATAGGCAAAAGTTGCAAAAAAAAAAAAAAAAAAAAACAAATATGACAAGTTGACAAGTTTTGGTAGCCAACCAAATACTAGCCAAAATCATAGTTTGCCAATTCCTTGCCATGAAAAATTTGGGTTTGCTAACCGATCAGACCCTAAGTACACAAAATATGCACTTTCATAGAGTTTTCAGTATTCACAGGAATAGAAAAAAAAACGGATAGAATATCTTGCACATTTGAATAGAGAATACAAAAGGGGGAAACAACAGATATCATGATCTGATAAATAAACTTAGCACGATGTTCCTACTACTATGTTGTTGGCATATTTGGAAAAGGAGAAACAACATAATCTTCAGAAATGGTCATACAACGTTGAATTGTTGGTTGGATGCAAAACTGAGGCTTATCTATGGAGGGCTCGATTGCTATGAGATGATAGCGCCATTATCATGGCGCTCTACATTACCTTTTTTTTTTTTTTGAGGTGTGCTCTCTACATTAGCTATCGTAATGTGAACCTTAACAAAACTTCAAAGTGTAAATGTAAACTCTGGCTATATACCATACAGGTGGGGAATCTCTCATCCCGACGTATCCCAAAAAGAAAAAAAAAAAAAAAAAACTTAGCATGATGCTCTAGCATGAGCATTTGTTAGGAGCACTAGATTAGTCGCAATAGCAAGTCAGAATCATAGTTAGTATGTTGTTCAAATAAAATTGGATCGTTATGCCTAGTTCTAGTCATGAAAGAAACATCAAACTTAGGCCAAGTTAGCAGGGTGTTTTTAGTTAATAGTTGACAGAAATGGATTGGATGCAATGGAATGTCAGAATCACATTTTAGAGATTCCTCATAATATGCAGTAAACTCAAGTTAGCAATGACTAGAACCTGATTTCCATGCAAGATGTAGTCATCAAGATTCAGTAACTACTACTTAACAATATAAAGTAACTATGCTGAAAAAAAAAACAGTAACTAGAACAACAATGGCAAGATACAGTAACAATTGAAACTAATTAACAATATGGAGCAAGATAGTTTAATTTTTCTGAGAGATAGGTAGCTTACGCAATGCATCCGCTGCTGCGTGTCACTCATCTTCTATTTGAACCGTAGAAGAGCATCCCCATTTTCAGTGTGCAGTGAGTCCACTAGCAGCTTGGCCTCCTGCTTCAGCTTGCCTGGACTGACGGCGCCCTCATGCAAGGCGAGCGTGAGCCGCATCATATCATTCACGCCCATGTCGTAGCTCTCGCAGTGGAACTTCTCCTTCAGAAGAGCCTTCTCTGCAGCGTGTTTCTTCTCAAGACGGGCGACGTCAGCGGCGTGCACTGCCTTGAGCTGCGCCACTTCATCACTGGCCATGCGCAGGTGACTGATGACATGGTCGTGAACGCCGGCGAGCTGCTCCTTCAGATGATTGTTGTGGTCAGTGGCCACATGGAGGTGGGCAGTGAGCCCCTCCATCTCCATCTTGCATCGGGCGTTCCAGGTGTTCATCCGGTCGAGCTCCTGATTTAGCTTTTTGCGATGATCGCCGCCTGCTCACCAACTTTGGCTTTGGCCTCCCACAGCTTCAACGCATCGCTAGCGCACATCGTCTGCGGCGCCTGCGGGATGAATTCGTCTTCTCCGATGCTAGCAACTCGAGCTCGGGCTGTCATACCAGGCAACTCCTGCGGCGCTGGCGTCATTCCAAAGAAGCTCCATGGGTGCGGTGGCAAACTAGCTCCGGTAGGAGCCAAGCCCGGCGGCGCTGATGTGGAGAAGCTCGGATGCTGCGGCGGCGGAAAGTGCCCGCTGCGGCCTCCGGTGCTAGAAGCCTGGATAGGAGTCAAGCCAGGCGGTGGAATGTGCCCGCTGCGGCCTCCAGTGCTAGAAGCTTGGATAGGAGTCAAGCACGGCAGCGACGTCGGCAGGGGCTGTGGCTGGAACAAGACCGCCGACGACGACAGCCTGCTGCGCTTCCTCGTGGATGCGATCTCTGCAGCAGCACCGACGGCGGCTCCAGCTTCCGCTTTCACCGCCGACTGCATCGGGGCGAGAGTGGCTTTGTCGCCGACGGGCATCTCGCGGTTGGCCAAGAAGACCTTGATATCAATGCACCCCATTTGCATCACCTTCTGGTTCAGCTTCTCTATCCACGTGTCGGTGAGCTGCACTCGGCGGGCGTCCACCCTCCTCGGCTTGCCCCACCTCACCGGGCACTCCCACCCCGATGGGCAGTCAAGGAAGAAGAAGCTTGATTTCCACCGCTCCGCTGGGGCAGATTGCCAGTACCAGCAAAGAGCCGCCGGAACGGCTGGAAATGGTGGTACCCCGATGGCTCGCCCCGGTGCCTGCGAGCGTATAGGGTGAAAAACCACCGGAACGCGGACACCAGCGGCGCCACGCCGGCGTCCTCGCAGAGCAGCACGAAGGCGGCCAGGTAGGTCCACGCGTTGGGGGTGAGCTGGGACGGCGCGAGACGGTAGTGCGAGAGAACCTTGACGTAGAACGGGTGGAGCGGGAAGCGCATTCCGGCGTCAAGCGCGGCGGAGTAGACGCATATCTTGTTGGAGCCCAACGGCGGCGGCGTGCAGGCTGTCCAGCCCAAGTGGTCGGCGCAGACCGGAGTGAGCTCGCTGGGCACCCCGTGCTTGCTGCACAGGGCGGCGAGCAAGTCTTGGCGGACCAGCGTGGACTTGACCTCCGACGCCGCAGGCCAAGACAGGTCGGCGCCAGCGGAGGCACTGCTCTCGGTGAAGAAGAGCTTTGAGGTGGCGTCGTCGAGGTCGGCGGCCTCGCCGAGGTCCACGGCGATGGAGCTGCTGGAGGAAGTTGGTACTGCCATGGCGAGGGAAGGTCCGGAGGGGAACGGCGCCGGCGCTCGACGGTCGCCGGGAGGATGGCTGGAAAGGTGTGGAAGAGGAAGAGTCGGCTCCGGCTCGCCGCCAACTAGTACTGTAGTACTACTAGTACGAGTATTCTTTTTTTTTTTGACAACAACGAGTATTCTATTTTATTCGTGCGAACAACGCAGACGCGAGACGGCCAATTTCAGGCGGAGACGGCCAATCATCGTTCGGCGTGTAGTGAGTAGGCTGTGGGCGCCTCTTTTCATGTAGAAGTAGAACGCATGTTTGATTCCTGGGAGGAGGCACGGGATTTGATTCATGTGAGAGTGACTCCAACCAACACAAACCCAAAACACCTTGTAAGGCCTTGTTTAGATAGCTAAAAATTTCTAACCCAACTTTCAAGTTTTTCCACTCTCTCCATCACATCACATTAAATACACAAAAGACATACTACTCTCCGGGATTGTATTAGAAAGTCGTTTAGACAAATGACACCTGGTCTTCAAAACACAACTTTGACCTCTTATTATTATAAAAATATTTATAGAGATGTGATATATGTATACCTTTATTAAAGTATTTTTAAAGATAAATCTACTCATATAATTTTTACATTTATAAACTCAACAACTTAAAAAGTTATTGATGATTTATAATCCCGATGTTTGACCAAAAACCTTGTCCAAAACGACTTCTAATACCAACCCGGAGGGAGTATGTTCGAGTATAAAATGTAGATACAAAAACTAATTACACATTTTAGATGTACATCATGGCATCTATTCTTTTTAAGCCTAATTACCCCATTGTGGGATAATATTTACCACAAACAAACGAAACGTGCATACAACGGTGTGTGTGCTACATGAGTTCCAACAAAGTGTTTTTTTTGTAAATTTTTCTAACATCTAAACAAAGCCTAGGTATATCAAAATCCTTCTCCAGCATACGCAAATACCGGATGCATTTTGCGTCGCAGCGGATGGGCACCTCAAAGTTGTGTCCCTCTCCACCGCGACACATTCTTTCAGTGGTGGGCTTCTCATTTTCATTTCTGATGACAACATACATCGCTTTTCGGTTTCCAATTAAGGAGGTGTTTAGTTGGTGAAATATTTTGGGTTCGATTCTTTGTAACAATTTTCGTTTGTATTTGGTAATTATTATCCTTATATCCTATCATGGACTAATTATAATCAAAAGATTCATCTCACACTTTACAACCAAACCGTGCAATTAGTTTTTTATTTATTTATATTTAATACTACATGCATGAGGCAAAAATATTTGGTGTGATGGATACTTTAAACATTTTTTGGATTTACTTTTTGATGAACTAAACATAGCCTAAGAAGAATCCGAAAGGCAGTTAGAAATGTTGTTTCCGTTACATAAAACATCGTTTCTTCAATTGATAAGTAGGTTAATTCCTCCTGAGTATTCATGCTTCAGCATTCATACGTACAGTACTCCTACTAACCAGAGGGCGCATCCTGAGTCCTGACCCCCTGCAAAAAAGCAGACATCCATATCAGAAACAAGCTGCCAAGCCTCCGGCGAACTTCTCTTTCTCTCCAACGCCACCAAAGCCTCTGCCAAAAGTTCTCTACAACGCCGCAAGCATATCACGCCCAGACAAGAAACACAAGACGACGCCCCGACGATAAGCTGCAGCAACCAACAAAAGCGATATATTCCTGTCATGTTCCGAATGAACTAGAGACATACTACCGCGTCTTTCGTTAAGTTGGCCAATGAGGTGGCCAGTGTACCTATATACCCAAACGTAGTACAGTTTAATCTGAGACAAATTGTGAATCACAGATATATTTTTATTTTGAAACAAATGGAGTATATAATTTATTATCTCAACCACTTCTCTAAACCAGTCAGATTGTATTTTTCAGTTCTAGATTAAGGCCCTATTTCGTTTCTTTGTGACTAAGGACTAGAGACTAGGCCAATGTTTCATTTGGTCTCTAAATTACTAAATAAGGGGACTAGAGACTAATTTTTTAATCTCATTTAGTTCTAGTTCAATAGACATTTAGGAGAGACTAGTGACTAATTTTTAACCTCTAGCCTCTAGCCCCTTGAACCAAATAGGCCCTAAGCCTATGTTTTAATCATCCAAGATTCCATAATGAGTGTGTAGTTTCTTAGACCATAGCAAGTGCACATTTAAAGATGCACTCCTCCGCCACACCCCCACCCCTCTTCATTTTTTTTATATTTTTTAACAAATACATGTAAATTTTATAAGTGTAATTTGTAAGAAGTATTACAAGATTTCTCATGAAATATATTTCCGTGATAAACCTTATTAAATATCTTAAATTTAGTTAAAATTAAAATTCCTTTGATAATGTTATAGAAGGGCACTCGCTGCAGTGATTAGGATGCCATCGGGGGAGACTAAGGGCAGTTCTAGTGTGTTGTCAAACCGAACCATGAGGGAGGAAAGAGAAACAGAGTACAAGTTGATTTCAACACTAGAGAAATCGAACCGAGGGGAAAGATTTCACGGGTTGACTCCCAACATGGTTCGAACCTAGGGAATAAAACATTTCTGCCGACAAAGGGGATGATAGGGTAAGGAGTTCAGAAAGGCGGAGAGAGAAATCAGATATGAGCCCCACCTAACGACGCCGCATTGGATGCGTCGAATCGTCCTAAAATCGATTTTTTTAGAAGGCCCACTTGTTAGGTTCGGTTCGGTTCGACGGTGGAGGTGCCCTAACGGGAAGTGCGTGGGAGACTAGGAGCGTCTACATTTTACCTATTGATGCATTGGGATGATGCACTCCGATCTGATCCAGTTTATAAGACATTTTACGAATATCAAAAAGTCAAACTTTATAGAGCTTGTTCAATTATTTTTACTTCATCCTATTTCAGGTTATTCTCTCTCACCGAATATTATGAAAATTGTCGAAATCAACAACTTTTAATTATTACAATCGAAAGTTAAAAAATAATTATTGTAAAAAAAAATTGATACTATCAAATTTTTATTCAGATGTATTACCCAATAACTATAAGTTTACAAACATAAATACAAATAATATGGTAAAAAATACTGTCAAAATATAACTTAGGAAGTCATACACGCACACTATGTCATATTATGCCTCGTAAACTAATTTCACTTCTATGTAAATAAACAACCTTGTGTGAATTACACAGGATTCCTCCTGTTATGAGGATAATGTATAGTAGACCGTACACTAGCACTACTAGTGCTGCACTAGTATTGGCTTGGTCCAAAGTTTTTTATTTAGAGAATTGTTTTTCTCTATAGCTTTGTTTCCTAGAATTTCGTACAAGACCCCTACATCTTCACATGCTGTTGTTTCAATTTTTTGGCAACACTTCATGAAGTACTTTAGTTTCAAATCAGGAGGCGAAATCCAAAATTTTCCTTACTCCCAATTTGTGTGGGGCCTAAATTTTTTGCTTACACCCAATTTATTTTGGGCCTGAAACACAAATATGTGTGGGTGAGGGATGAAACACATGTATTGGATATTGAGGTGCAACATTCAAATATGTGTTGTTTGGATATTGGCAAATGTACAGGATGGGATAGGGAAATAAAGGGTGGGACGATAGATCTAATCCCATCTTTTGACAATGGGAAATGAACAGGGATATGGAAATAAGAGTACCACACTCAGTATATTCACATGCTTGTTATCCTAATCCATTTCCCATTCAGTATCCCCGTCATAATCCAAACGTGACCATAAGGCTTAAGGGCTACGGTATAAGATGGTGAGGAAAGGAGAGAGGAGTGTACACAACGAAGAGAGTACTCCTATATGGTATGGAATATTTTGTCCTAGTTCTAGTCGGGTTTATCATTTTTTTGAATTGATTGAAGTAATTAGCAGATGCTTGAGAAAGATGCAAACACATGCATTAAGTTAACTTTGATTACTATTTTCATCATAAGAAACCTTATACTAGAGTACTAGTACGCATTCCCTCTCGTCATAGAGTTCGTTGTTTTTGGCTTTTGAACTTCATGTGTTTGACCATCCGTCTTATTCAAAATGTTTATGTAAATTATAAAATAAATTAATCAATATTCAAGTATCTTCATTGATAAAATAAGTTATAACAAAATAAATTATATTTATATAAAAAAAATTTGAATAAGAAGACAGTACAGTACTCGGACAAAGCAATACTAGGGGCCTGCGCCCTGCTGACAGAACAGAAGACAGTACAGTACTGTAGCTCGATCGTGAACAGAAGACAGTGCAGTGGGACGCCAGGACAGCAAGGGGCCTGCGCCCTGCTGACAGAACAGAAGACAGTACAGTACTGTAGCTCGATCGTGAACAGAAGACAGTGCAGGGTGTGTTTAGATCACCAAGGTGCAAAAATCCCGTAGCATGTCGACATCAGAAGACGCTTTCGTTTGTAGTAAATATTATCCTATCATATGGCAAGAATTCAGCCAAAAAGAATCGCCTCGCAACGCACATCTAAACCGTGCAATTAGTTTATTTTTTTTACCTACATTTAAGACTTTCGATACATGTACCGGCATTGTGATGTGATGGGGAATCTTCTTTTTGCATAGTAGAATTTGGTGCAAAATTTGGGGTTCTGCCTTGTTTAGATGGCTAAAAATTGTAACCGAATGTTACATCGCATAATCAGAAGACGCGTTTCGTTTGTTAGTGGTAAATATTATCCTACCATAGAGTAACTAGGCTCAAAAGAATCGCCTCGCAATGTTCATCTAAACTGTGTAATTAGTTATTTTTTTTTACCTACATTTAATACTTCAAATATATCTCTTTTTGAGGTATTTAATGTGATGTGATGGAGAGAAAGTGAGAAAAAGGTTAGAAATTTTTTAGCCATCTAAACAAGGCAACAGGGCCGCAGTGGGACGCCGCGCTGTTCCTGTGCTGCCGCCTGACGCACGCGCCTCCACGGCACCGTGGCCCATGGGATGTCACCGGCCCAGTCCCATCACTGTAGCCTCACAGCCCATCCCTCCTTTCCCACTCCGGCGCCGGCTCACCGCCACGCCACCCCCGCGCACGCCTCGGCTACTACCCACCCTGCATTTATGAGGTGCAGTGCAGGGCCCTCTCCCCCGTCGTCTACGCGTCCCAAGGCCAGCTGGCACCAGCCATTGCACCTGGCAGATGGGCCAACTGTGTAGTGGGACCAGGTTGCAGTCTGACGAGCACCAGGTCAGGTTCGGCGTGCAGGTGCAGCAGCTTCCTCAAATCCCCTAGCCGGGCTCGCGTTCGTCGGATCCTTATCGCACGTCCCACGACGGGCTCGTGACCCCACGTCCGGGGCGGTCACGGTCGCGGCTCGCTCTCGCACAGTCGCACGGTCGGTCACACGGCCGTCTCCAAAGGCCACCGGCACAGTCCACCACGGCACACTGCTACAGCGACAGTGCGACACCCGTCGAATTCTGGGCCTGCACCTGGCAACCCGAACCAACAACTCACGCTGCCGCTCCCTTCCGGTTTGACTCGGCTGTGTCCCCTCCGCGCAGAAACAAACAAGGACGCCGCGCGGCGGGGGCGACTGCAAGTCTGCAAGGAAGGAAGGACCACGAACCCGAAGCCGGGGCCGGACGCGGCGGATACGCAGCAGCAGCACCCAGACGGACCACGAAGCCGCCGGCGCCGGGGCGGGGACGGACGGGACGGGATCGCATGCCAAGCGTGCCAAGCGCGAGTGCCATGCAAGCGCAAGCGAACAAAAATTCCCCCGCCCGCCCCTTTGACCGGCACGGCGGCACGTCCCGCGTCTGTGCATTCACATACACCGCCCGCCCGCCCCCACATTCTTCTCCAGGACTGGACTGCGAACTGCGCTTGCCTCTTGGCTGTTTGCTTGACGTTGACACTCCCCTTCTACACCTGGCAGCTTACTTACCTGGAGTTTACTGCTGCAGATCCGGTCGTGACCACATCGTCGTCTCGTCTCTTTGACGTTCTTTTTGTACACACTTTGCTAGTTTCTTTTTCTTCTATTCTACTCCTCCCCAACCTAAAAAAAAAAAGTGTCGTTTTAAAACATCTCCAACGGTGTTGCATATGGGTTTGGCATTTGCATTTTTTGTCAAAAGTTTAGAAAACAATGCTCCAACAGTTTTTGTAAATCTATTTTTGCATTTTAGTGAGTTTGGCAAAATCGGGTCCTCCTTTGACATTTTTGTCAAACTTGGGAGCTTTGGCATTTCTTGCGTCGCGTCACTTGCATGCCCGACGATATGGCGACTTACGAACGAGGATCCGACAAGGAACCAACAACCGCTCCCCTCGCGGCTCTACTTTTCCCATATGCCAAACCAAAAATATCAAACTGTTGGAGGAAGCCTTTTTTTTTTGGCTTGCATTTAGAATGGGGAGTTGACAAACAAGTCAAATGCCAAATCAAAAATACCAAAACTGTTGGAGATGCTTAGGTTTTCCGGGCATCTTGTTTGGTCATTCATCATATTTAAATTTATTTTTTTTGTATAAATATTATTTACTTTATTATAACTCTTTTTATCACTAGAGATACTTTACTTGATGATTTATTTATTTTATAATTTATATAACTTTGTTGAATAAGACGAACGGTCAAACACACGATCTCTCGAAAAAAACTAAAACGACACTCTTTTTTTTAGAACGGAGGGAGTATTGTACTATACTTCGTCGTCATCTCAAAAGAATATAATTCTAGTTTTAAAACAAGTAAAATTATCTTAAATACAACTAAATTTATTAAAGTAGAATCAATATCTATGCTTAATATGCCGAAGAGAGCGATTAACAAGTATTTGAGAGAGGCGGGGTCTGTTTTAATTACAATGATGAATCTAATGATAATTATTTGATGTCATGAATAATAATATTTTTATATACAATATATAGTTAAAGTTAATTACATTTGACTTTTTGGAATAAAAAAATTTTTGACCGAGGGAGTAAGCTGCTTAGGGTTTTGACAGTGTGTGATTTGAATTGATCACTCACAGCTCAGAAGTCACAAGTGCTCGCATACCCCTACTTGGCGAGAGGAGAGAGAACCAGCCAGCAGCTACTCCTGTCCTGGGCCGGTGCGGCGGCGACTGGTGTTGTGTGCGGGAAGCTCGCGCGGATCCAGGCAAGAGGCAAGGTAAACCTTTTCGGGAGTAGAAAAGGGGAAGCCTGGCACTACCAGCAGCTCCTGCACAGTCCAGCTGCTGCTGCTACTCGCCTGTCTCCCGCTTGTTCTCCCTGGTTCCGACCCGAAGGGGAAGAAGAAGAGGGAACGGACGGGCGAAGAGGAGGAGGAGCAGGGCATGAGCTTCGGCAATCTCCTCGACGGCGGCGGGTCCGCTGCCGGCACGCAGTACCCGTACGGCGTCTTGGCGTCATCGCCGGCCCTCTCCCACGCCGCGGTACGAATTTCGTGCGGTTGATCGATTCGAGAATGTGCGTGCTGTGCGGTGCGGTAGATTGATTCGAGAATGTGCGCGTACGTGTTCTGTGGTTGATTACAGGTGGACGCCGGTGGGCGCCGCGACGGCAGCGCTGCGCGGGCGGGCTCGTCGGCGCGCCGCCGCGGCGGCGGGAACGCGTCGGAGGCGGAGAACGAGAGCCAGTCGATGATGAGCGGACACCTCGACGTCGTCGTCTTGTCTGGCGGCGGCGATGGCGAGGACGACGGCGAGGCCGCGAACCCGCGCAAGCGCAAGAAGGGGTACAACCGCCACACGCCGCATCAGATCGCACAGCTCGAAGCGTGAGCGCGCTCCCCGCGTCCTTCGATTCGTCGTGTTTTCCTGAAACTTGCGTAGAGGCCCCGCGCTCATGCGTGGATCGTTTGTTTGTGTTGTGCCGCAGGATGTTCAAGGAATTCCCCACCCGGACGACAAGCAGCGCGCGCAGCTGAGCAGGCAGCTGGGCCTGGAGCCGCGGCAGGTCAAGTTCTGGTTCCAGAACCGGCGCACGAATGCGAAGGTAGGCGAAACCAGCTCCCTCTGAGTACTCGACGTCGTTTGTTCGTGCAGTGCTTGACATGGCTTTCGCTTTTGCATGGTCCTGAACTTGGCAAGAACCAAATGGAGCGGCAGGAGAACGCGCGGCTGAAGCAGGAGAACGACAAGCTGCGCGTCGAGAACCTGTCCATCCGGGAGGCCATGAGGGACCTGTTGTGCAGCGGCTGTGGCGGTCCAGCGGTGCTCGGGGGCCTGTCACTCGAAGAGCACCACCTGCGCCTCGAGAACGCGAGGCTCAGGGACGAGCTCTCTCGAGTCTGCACCCTCACTGCCAAGTTCATTGGCAAGCCCATGCCTCACATGGAACTGCTGTTCGCGGAGGAGCCGCATCCTATGCCAGGCTCGTCACTGGAACTTGCAGTTGCTGGTGGTGCTGGTTCCGGCGTGCTATCCAGCAAAATGCCAGTCTCAACGATCTCCGAGTTGGCTGGTAGCACATCCAGCCCAATGGGAACAGTGATCACGCCCATGGTGACTGCATCATTGCCGATGGTTAACATTGACAAGTCCAAGTTCTCGCAGCTTGCAGTGAGTGCAATGAATGAGCTTGTCAAGATGGCGCAGACGAATGAACCGCTGTGGATTCCAACCGCTTCCTCATCTGGCTCTCCAACCATGGAGACTCTAAACTTTAAAGAGTACTTGAAGTCATTCTCGCCATGTGTTGGAGTGAAGCCTATTGGCTTTGTGTCTGAGGCCTCTAGGGAGTCCGGCATTGTCACCGTGGACAGTAGCGCTGCTCTTGTGGAGGCCTTCATGGATGAGGTTCTTCTCATGCCGCAATGCCCGTTCCTTTTGCTGTTGCCTGTGTGTTTGAACTCACATCGTTGTTTGAATTGTTGCCACAGAGACGATGGTCGGAGATGTTCTCCTGCATTGTTGCCAAGGCAGCAACCATTGAGGAGATCTCACCTGGTGTTGCCGGAAGCAGAAATGGTGCCTTGCTGCTTGTGAGTGTTGAATAGTTCCTAGTGTTCAGTTGTTCAGAATATCTGTATCATGTCCCTGTGGTTAAGCGTGGTATCTGCATATTTTCTATGGCTTTTGGTACAGATGCAGGCAGAACTACAAGTTCTTTCACCTCTTGTGCCTATAAGGAAGGTTACATTTCTTAGGTTCTGCAAACAGCTTGCTGAGAGTGCATGGGCGGTAGTGGATGTTTCCATTGATGGACTGCAGATGGATCAATGCCTAGCTACAAACACGAAATGCCGGAGGCTGCCTTCAGGTTGCGTGTTGCAAGATACCCCCGATGGATGCAAGGTACATCATAGCAATTCTTCTACCTCTTGTTCTTGGAAGATTTCAAGTAGGTTTTATGTTTTGTTGTCTAGCAAATCCTTGCAGTGTTGCCATGCCTATCATTGATTCTGAAAGTCCTTAATTTCCTATGTCATGGCCCATGCATACCTGTATGCATGATTTTGGCACCTTTTCAGAAACGCCCATATTAATTCCTGGCAATTGTACTGTACTCTTACTTGATAATAATAGGATCATCATTGTTTCCATTCCTCCGCACCATGACAATATTGAACAGAATACTCAGTGTTGTTTGGTAGTGTTTCTAGCTTTTTTTTTGTTAGTTTATTTTTTATTATGCACTGATAGTCATGCGATGTAGTGTTCGCAAGTCATGGTTAGGCTCTTGTCTCCGATAAATTAATTGTTGTTACGAGCGCACCACCCAAAATTAATGTATTGGTCAGCGGGAATGGTTTAAACAATTGCTTCAGAATAATTAACTGATTCTCTAGATCTAACACTTCTACCAAGCATACTCGCTTTTGTTTAGTCATAAGCTCCATCCAAGGGGATCAGATACTTCTATGCCTGGGATTGAGCCCCCTGGGTATCTCCTTGTCTGTTGCTTAATCAATGTATCTCACAGAAATTTTGGCACTTCTTTTCTTGCTCACCGCAATGAAGAAAAGTAATTTCCTCCTTGGGTTTTGTGCCTGAGCTTTGTATAATCTTTAATGGTACCATCCACACGAGTGGTTGTTTTCCAATTCTTTTAACTTGGACTAAGGAGAAGTAAACCTAATTCATTTCTGATAAAAATGCCATTTTAGACAAGTTCTTGATTTACGTGAGAGCTTCAAGGGAAAAAAGATACCAGCTCTTTTTACTCATCATTTTCACGTGATATTAAATCACATCATGTCAATTAAGTTATCATGAACTTGCAAACCCATAACGGGTGGTAGCTACGTAATCTGAAGTGTTTGAGAAGAATATACTTTGCAATACTTTTATGCCATTGTTTCGGCATATCTTTTTTTAGGATTGATAATTAAAATACCCTGATCAGAATTATGTCAGAACTTGTGACCAGACCCACATGCAGAAAGATCTGCTGTTCGTGGATCAATTTTGAGACACTATCACCCCACAGAATAAATACCAAGTTTCCTTATGTTAGTTTTATTTCGTTTATGTTGTTTTTGTTCATCGCACCTTCATTTAATATTTATGCTCTTTATGCTCGTGTTGAAATGTGGGAAAATGAATCCTTGAGAACAGTGTCAAGGTATACTCCTAACTCAGTAACTGTTCTGATTTATTGCAATGCAAGCACAAGGTAGAATTTACAATGTGGGTGTTGAAGATAGATTATACAATTTCAAGGCAGCCTTTACTGTCCATCCCTTGTGTCCCTTCATTTTGTAAACCCTAGCCAAATGGCATGTTAGAGCAAAACTAGTACTGCAGGACTCTACTATGTGGTGGAATTGTGTGGCAAACCTCTCCTCCTGGTGTATTACACCTCAAGACGTTTGCATGTGGGCATGCTTTGATGTGATAACAGATGTAGCTGCATGCACACTGTAGGTCACATGGGTTGAGCATGCAGAATATCCTGAGGCATCCGTGCACCAGCTCTACCAGTCTCTTCTGTGCTCTGGCCTTGCCCTTGGTGCAGGGCGTTGGCTTGCAACACTGCAACGCCAGTGTGAGTGCTTGGCCATCCTCATGTCATCGCTTGTAGTGCCAGAGCATGACTCAGAAGGTACAGGAAATTTGAAACACTTAAGATTTGTGTAACATTCCTTGCCTGTGTTGCATGCTAGAGATAAAATTGTAAATGTTCCACTCTTTACACAGCGGTTTCTTTGGAAGGAAAACGGAGCTTGTTGAAGTTGGCACGGAGGATGATGGAGAACTTCTGTGCAGGGATGAGTGCGTCATCTTCCTGTGAATGGAGTATACTGGATGGCTTAACAGGTAGCATGGGGAAAGATGTACGTGTCATGGTGCAGAACAACAGTGTGGATGAACCTGGGGTGCCGCCAGGTGTGGTGCTTAGTGTCGCCACAGCAGTATGGTTGCCTGTGACGCCTGAGCGGCTCTTCAACTTTCTTCGCGATGAGGAGCTCCGTGCTGAATGGGACATCCTCAGCAATGGTGGCCCTATGCAGCAGATGTTACGCATTACCAAGGGACAACTGGATGGCAACTCTGTAACTCTACTGAGAGCTGACGTGAGTATTTCCTGCCACATATACTTCCTGATCCCACCTATGTTCTTCATGCTTGTGCTTGTCCGTAAGTTTTTCAATGACTGTCGTCGGTCAAATGTAGAAGTGCCAAGTGCTGAGGTTGTTGAAACTTAAGGCTGTGGAGGAAAGCTCTTAACTAGTTTCATCAAAAAAAAAAAAAAAAAAAAAAAAGCTCTTAACTAGCCATCTTGTACCACCAATGGAAGATCAAATAAATAGTAGAGCCTTTCTCCTGTACTAATTCTAAGAAAATCTGGCAAATGTTAATACTGTGCCAAGAAAAAAAAGTACAGACCTACTCAAGAAGGTATAATTTACTCTGTTTCTTAGAAAGTGTTAGCACCCAAGCAGACCCATTCCGCATTACAAAGGTCTAAAAGCTTCAGTGATGTTCTCAGTTTCATGATTTGAGCTGTCAATATCCTTGAAGTACAGTAGAATCTAATCTGCTCTTCCTGTTTCCATTGATTGTATAATCCTTAACCTTAATGGTTTGCATTATGTTTACAGCATACAGACTCCCACCTGAACAGCATCTTGATTCTACAAGAGACGTGCACTGACAGATCTGGTGCAATGGTCGTGTATGCCCCAGTGGACTTCCCAACAATGCAGCTTGTGATTGGTGGAGGGGACTCGACGAATGTGGCACTCTTGCCATCTGGTTTTGTCATTCTGCCTGATGGGTCTAGCTCTAGCACCAGTGGGGTTGGGCACAAGACATGCGGATCGCTGCTCACGGTTGCATTCCAGATCCTTGTGAATAGCCAGCCCACGGCAAAGCTCACGGTGGAGTCAGTGGACACCGTGTACAACCTCATCTCTTGCACCATCGAGAAGATCAGGGCGGCACTTCACTGCGACGTCTGAACTTGGGAACAGGGAACTTTGAGTATGGAGGTAACAGCTGGTAATGAGCCTGAGTCAAGAACGAACCGCGCGAAACATTGGTGACCTTTGCTAGGTGGTACGGGTCGATGGGGCTGGCCCGTAGCACACAGCAATGGTGGTGGTTCGGGTATTGACTCAGCCTCACCTGCCGCTGTTCTCAATGGTTAATGGGTGAAGTTTTGCATTTTGGACATTTTGGATGTTTTAGGGAGTCTGGAGTCATCTATGTTTTTTTTTGGCTGGCTCATGGTTTTTGGTATCAGGTCTCTTTTTGTAACGGTAGATGTAGGAGCCCCCATGATGATACAGTCAATCTGTGACAATGCAGCATTGTATCGTGAGATTCAATCACAGAACACTATGGATTTATCTTTGTATGGAGTAGTAGAAAGAATAGCAGCAGTTTATGATGGACGTGTTGTCCAAAACAAGCTTCCTGTTTAAGGCCCTGTTTGGATTGAAGTATTTTCACACGAAACACCCAATCATCTTTGCAAGAATTGAACGTTCACACAAGAAGTTTGGACGCTTATCAAGAGTGGGCTAAATATGACGGTGTTGGATTCGGTAGCCATGGATGGATCATTACACGCTTACTGGCGCAAATGTAGAGCGACATTCCACAAAAGATAAAAAGACGCTTTGATGGGATCATCCTTTTTCCCTTCGGTTGTTTGTTTCCCACAACTCTGTTAGTTCAGTGTGGGTGTAGTAGATGCCCTAGTAGCGAGGGGAATGTTTTAGTTATTCACTTGTAAATCTTGTTTTTTTCCCTCTTTATCCGTCTAATAAAAATCCGGCAAAACTCTTGCCACCTTTCTAAAAAAAAAAAACTTTGGAGGAAACCGGTTAAGTGATTTGCTAATGCCAGGTAGTGTTTGGAATGGAGGAACGCTTGTTCCAGTCGAAAGGTTCAGTCCCCTTCACAGAACGTCGAAAGGTTCGGTCCCTTTCCCTTTCACAAAATGTAGGAAAAAAACAGTCTGAGCTCTAGTTTCGCATAAGACCGAGGCAAAAAGGCCATGAAGAGATAAACAAAAGGGCTCTAGCCTCTAGCTCATTCCTGTACTGTTGTTGTCCAGATGCATGAGATCATTGGTCTAAGGCCTACTTTGTTGATTATAATAATATAAAATATCATGACCGTTCCAGTTCGGAAACGAAACCCTCTATACTCTCTTTGCTTCCCATGGTAATCATTTACGCCTCTCGGTGTCCATATACCTCCTCACAAAATGGCAAGGAGGAATGCCTTCTTCACACATTGAACAACATCAGCCACAGGATGCTCCTCTATGCACACATGCCTACTCAGTACTGAGATGAGGCGCTCGCCACAACCACATATCTCGCGCCCGTGCTCTGTTGTTCGCCACGCCATTCCATATACTCTACTCCACAACAAACCTCCCGCGGAGGTGCACACCTTGGCAAGGGTCGGACCGTTGATCGACCTTCGGCCATTGAAAGACTTTGCACAATGAAGAGGAAAGGGTGATGCGATGCGAAGTTAGTCTCGCGCAAACAAACGAGGCTCTACGGCCGAATCCCTACTCGAGAGTCCCTTCTCTGCGAGGGTTCCCTCGTGGTCCATGTCCCTTAGATTAGCGGAAAAGTTGTCGTGAACACGTTCAGGTCACGGGGCTGATTGCGGGTCCCTTCCCTCAACAGAACTTGACTGCCACGGCTTGACACAAGCTCTCCCCTCGCTCCATAACTTGTGTCTTCCTCGGCTATCCCTCATCCCACAAGGGGTGTACCACTGTCTCAACATGGCCACTTGGTGCGTAATCAAATCTCGCCACGTGGTCTCCAACGAGACTTGTTTTTCCTTCGGGCTTTACCCCTTCGAGTCCTCGCCGAGCGACCTAGTTTTTTTTTTTTTTTTGCTTGCAGGTACTACAGATAGTGTATCATGCATCCTCGCTCACCGCCGTTGGGCAGCCACACCGATCATTCATCGAGGAGCATCACGACGACCCTATCCAACCTTTGCGCTTGTCGCTCCACCAGCAGCCGCTCCACCACTTGTTGCTCCTCCAAACGCACCCCGGCTCCACCTATCGTCCATTTCGCCAACTTCGGGATATCACGCTAGTTTACAATCGCCGTCCCCGGTTCATCTTTGGGTCCTCTATAGCACCGGTGTCACTCCTATACCTGCCTAGTAGGCACCTATGCCTATCTAGCAGCCTCTTCGTAACAACAAGTTCCTACGTCATTCCGGTGGCCACACGGGCACTGCAGCTCCATCAACACCTCTCGGTACAACAGAACGACACGTCACAAGGACCCAATCCAGGGCCATATCGGTTGTGCGGTATGTGGGTCTCTCTGCGACAACCACTCCTCCGCTCCTCGCCAACTACCACAAGGATTTGATTGGTCCAAACTGGCATGCGGCCATAGCTAAGGAGCACATGACGCTCATCGACAACAAGACATGGCATCTCGTACCCTAGCCACCCGACGCCAACGTGGTCACTAGCAAGTGGATATTCAAGCACAAGTATTACTCTGATGGTACCCTTGCCCGCCACAAGGCTAGCTAGGCATTTCATGGCTTCTCCCAGCGCCATGACATCGACTACGACAAGACCGTCAACCCAGTGGTCAAACCGGTGACCATTCGGGTTGTCCTCAGCATTGTTGTCCCATGTGCCTAGCCTATCCATCAGCTAGGCGTCAAGGATGCTTTTGTCCATGGACATCCAGAGGAGACTGTCTACTACCAGCAACCCCTAGGCTTCGTCGAGCCCGCGCTTTTCTTGACCATGTGTGTGCATTTGCGGCGCTCCCTCTATGGCACGAAGCGGGCTCCCCGAGCCTAGTACCCGGCACTTTGTGACCTACATTCGCCCGGCTTCGGCTTCCTCGCCTTGAATGTAGGCACCTCCCTCTTTATCTACAACGATGTGACCGTATCACCAGTCAGCTCCTCTACATCGACGACATCGTCCTTATTGTGTCCTCGATGACATTTCTTCAACCAGTCACTAGGAGGATACACTCTAAGTTTGCCATGACTAACCTGGGTGCCCTCCATCACTTCCTCAGGATGTTCATCACTTTCGCTTCACCAACGACTTGTTCTTATCCCAGCGACAATACGTCGTCGAGCTTGTTCAACGCGCCGACATGGCTGAGTGACACTCTACGTTGACGTTTGTTGATATTCAAGCCAAACTGTCTACAACCTCCAGTGCTCATTTTGCTAACCCGTCTGCAGATAGGAGCCTTGTTGGCGCTCAATACCTCATGTTGACTCTCCAACAACTGTGTCTCTTCATGCATGATCCCCATGAGCCGCACATCTAGCTAATCATGCGAATCCTACACTACATGAAGGGAACTCACACCTCTCGACCTCTACATCGGTGTTGGCCCTATTCAGTCACTAGTTGCATACCCCGATGCCGACTGGGCTAGCTGCCCAAATTCTCAGCGCTCCACCTCTGGCTATTGTGTCTACCTCCGTGACAATTTGATTTATTGGTCCTCCAAGCTTCAGACCACAGTATCCCTCTCCAATGTAGAAGCAAAGTATCATGTTGGTGCTGATGTGGTGGCCGAGTGTTGCTTGGTTGCGCCCGGCTCTCGTAGGAGCTCCACGTCTCTATTGCTTCAGCAACGGCGTGTCTACTACGACAATGTCAGCGTTGGCTACATGACAACCAACCCCGTTCATCATCGCCGCACGAAGCATATTGAGATTGAGATTGACATTCACTTCCTCCATGAGAAGGTCGCCTTGGGACAAGCTCGGGTCCTTCATGTGCCATCTTCTCACTAGTTTGCACATCATGACCAAGGGCCTTCTTGTACGAGTTCGAGATCTAGTGGGATCCTCCCGCTTAGACGTGGCTGGGTATTAGATATATTAGGCAGGTTTATATGTGGTCTATAGGTGATTAGCTGTAATTAGCACCTGTCCTGCATGTTGAGTGTACTCATTGTATATCCAGTTGCATTGGCTATATATATATGAAGGTCTCCCCCACCCCATATTGTGTGTGAGGTGTGTATCTACACCAATCCTTTCTAAGGCGGTGAGTGGACAGAAGCATATAGAGTAGTTATGCGTGGAATACTGAGTACGCTTCTTAGTTCATAAATATCTCTTAATTTTCCTCCACACCGATTTGTAATCTCAGATTCCGATAGCCCATTTGTTAGGTGGTGAACATATGTCAAATACTCACACGAGTAGTGTGCATATTTTCTAAGATAGCACGAGAGTCTTTTACTGTCCAATTCTAAATTGTTGTCAAATGGTTTTAAGATGTCCTCCATTAACTTTGAACACACTACTTGATTTGTATAGCACCTCAAAATTCTCAATCGGTGCTTCAAAACCTAATCGTACAATTACGATAATCGACCCTCATTTCTATAGAAATTCTCTTAGAGTCGGTAATGAACCTCTCAGATTTATCATTCTTACCGCTTATTTAAAATACTTAATTTATCCACCTCTCATCCTCTAATGTTCAGATCTCTCCGTGATATAAAGAATGTATTTCCAAGTTAGATAAAATTTACCATTTTTAGGAGTAGTATATACCTCGCCCTTGTGTCAAAATCAATTGGTTTGCTTTTTAATTTACACCAACTTCTCGCATTGTTCTAGGAAATATTAAGTCCTCATATTACTGAAACTTAAAACAAATAAAGGAGGTTAACTATTATACCATGAATGTAAAATAAATTTCAAAATGTAGTCACTTATAACTATCTACCTTTCTTTTTCTTCCAAAATCCAATAAAGAAGTTAAATGGAACGACCTTATGTGAAATGACCCGTTTGTCTTCAGAATATAAGCAATTTGTGATCTCGTAATTCCAAATATCATTGGTTCTTAAACATATCAAGTCATCCATATGATTTATACACATAGCGGTTTTACCAAAAAAAAAAAAAAAAAAAAACAAAGTGTAGAGAAAACTAACACTCCAATACTTCCAAGAAAATATACATTCTGGACTTGTAGTACTTCCATAGTGTTAGGAAAATGGACATTACGATCGACCCATTTTAGTTTTGATTCGATGACCAACATGACCAAATGGGACTAATAAGTTTTCTAGTGTTTATTTTATAGTCTCACAGGATGCAAGACATGACTTTGACTAAGGCGATGTGATGATCCGAAGATCAACACCTCAAGCAAGACCTTAGAAGCTCAAGAATCAAGCATAGTCCAAGGCATGAAGGTAGGACCGAGCCCGAAGCAAAGATCGTGAAGAAACAAGACAAAAGACAGGTTTTCGCCACACCGACGCCCTTGACACCGATGCGTCCGGTGCACGCCGTGTGTGTCGTGTCGTGCAGTGAGCATTTTGGAAGTGACGCCGACACAACCCGACCGCTGCGTCGTGCTTTGTGACAACGGTCACCTAAGTGACCGCTGTGTCTGAAGCGTAGTCTAGTGATGTGTCCAGTGCGCAATTCGGCGCCGGGAGCTCTCTGTTGCCGCACCGGACACAAGAGCTAGAGCATCCGGTGTAGGTTGCTTTGGTGTGTGCGATGCAATATAACAAGCTCAAGGGTCGACAACACCAACAATCGGAAGGTGATCCAACGGTCGGGAAGAGAACCTGACGTGTCCGATGCTACCAGCGGAGCGTCCGGTGCATGTCAGAAAGGCTGGATTCGCCCCCAATGGCTACTGTCTCATTTAAGGCTATATATAGCCCATCCAACCAGCCAAATAAATAGTGTGGCCCGTGGGAGCGAGGAAATATATCAAGAGTGTTGATATACCATTTTAGTGTTCTCACCATGCATAGTGCTTAGTGATATACTTGGTGATTAGCATAGGCGCTTCGCGAAGTGCTTAGGTTAACTAGACCACCGCTTATGCGCTTTCTCTAGGATTAGGCTTAGTGTTTAGTGAGGTTGGCATACGTCTCAAGAGTTGTACTCGGCGAGGCTTGTTGTCTTGCGAGACCACACCAACCCTGATTGTGGTGTTACCGCCACCGTGTACCAAGGGAGCAAGGTCCGCAGTGTTTCGGTCAGAAACTTGATAGTGAAGACGGCGGGGAGCATCCGGGAGAGGCTTTCCGAAAGGCACGTCGGTGACCCACTTGTGTGTGGGGAAGATCTGAGGCTATCCATGGAGTTACCTGATCGAGAGCTTGGCCCTTGCGAGGGGCTCTACCGAGGATTAGAGGGAAGCTTGCGAGGGAATTCTTTTTTACTTCTAGTAAGTGTTTAGTGATAGCAATAAGTAACCAACATCTCCATGTTCTCCATTGAAATTTCTGAAATTAATGATGATGATAATAAAATATTAGTGGAGGCATTTACGGAAAAGGAAGTAAGAGAAGTTATTTTCCAAATGAAGCACAATAAGGCTCCGGCCCTGATGGCTTTCCGGTAGAGTTCTACCAGGTGTTTTGGACTCTCATTAAAAATGACCTAATGGCCATGTTTAGAGAGTTCCATGTCGGCAACATGCCTCTATTTAGCCTTAACTTTGGAACACTTGCATTGATTCCAAAACAAAAGGAAGTCAAACAAATTCAACAAAGATAGACCTATTTGTATGTTGAATGTGAGTTTGCAGTTTTAAGATCTTTACTAAGGTCTTCACTAACAGGCTTGATGGTTTGGCTAATAAAGTGGTGAAGAGATCACAAACTTTGTTCATGCCAGGTAGGAACATTTTCGAAGGCGTAGTTGTGTTGCATGAAACAATTCACGAGCTGCATACTAAAAATAAGAGTGGGGTGATACTAAAACTAGATTTTGAGAAGGCATATGACAAAGTTAGTTGGAACTTTTTGCAACAAACCCTTAGGATGATAGGCTTCTCACCTATTTGGTGTAGGTGGATTGAGTCAGTAGTATGTAAAGGAAGTGTTGGAGGTAACTTAAATGATGAGATCGGTTAGAATTTCCAAACCGAAAAAGGACTTAGGCGGGGAGATCCACTTGTCACCCGTCCTCTTTAATTTGGGTGCGGATATGTTGGTTGTTCTTGTTTCACGAGCAAAGATTGATGGACAGTTTAGAGGCTTGGTACCTAATCTAGTTGATGATGGTTTGTCCATTCCGTAGTATGCGGACGATACCATATTGTTTACGGAAAACGACTTAGAAGGGGCGAGAAATCTAAAGCTAGTTCTAGTAGCTTTTGAAAAATTATCGGGTTTGAAGATCAATTTTCATAAGAATGAATTATTATTTTTTTTTTTTTTGGGGGCTAAGAGCAGAAACAGGGGAATATACAAAGCTGTTCGGTTGTGTAGAGTGAAGTTTCCCCTTCAAGTACCTAGGTATTCCAATGCATTATCGGAAGCTTTTGAACAAACATTGGAGATCTATTGAGGAACGCTTCGAAAAAAGCTTAGTAGCCGGAAAGGGAAGCTTCTTTCATCGTAAGGCAGGCTGGTTTTGATAAATTCAGTCTTGTCACGTTTACCTATGTTCATGATGTCATTTTTCATTATCCCCAAAGGAGTTCAGAAAAAATAGATTATGATCGATCTAGATTTTTTCTCGGCAGTGCGACGAGCATAAGAGGAGGTATAGGCTAGCAAAATGCAATATGCTCTGTGAACCAAGGTGCATGGGGGATCTTAGATTTAGAAACCCAGAACAAGTGCCTACTTAGTAAGTGTCTGAAGAGGGTTTGTGGTAAGGGGTTTTAATGAGGAAATATGTTAAGGGCAGGTGCTAGTCTCATCTTAAAAAATTCCCAGGTGATTCGCATTTCTAGTCGTATTGATGGAGGTGAAAGAGTTGTTTCTTTCTTTTTTGGTAGGTTCAAGGTAAATAGTGGTTGCCAGACAAGGTTTTGGGAGGGTGTGTGGATTGGTCAACAACCGCTAATGAGGAAGTTCCCAAACTTATATAGAATAGCAATGAGGAAGGGGGTATCTTCTGTAGATAGTGTGCTTAGTTTCGATCCCTCTAAATGTTTCCTTAGACGAGGATTAGTGGGTGATAGATTGAAGGAATGGTACAATCTTGTGGCCTTAGTAATACAGGTAAAGTTGAATGGTGATAAAGACAAATTTGTGTGGTAGTTAAAAAAGATGGATTGTTCTCAACTCAATCTCTTTATAGAGAGATTAAAAAAAGGGAGAATTTGGCGGGAAAGATCCTTTCTAGAATGCTAAGTTACCTTTGAAAATTAACATTTTTCATTGGTACTTGAAACAAGGAGTAATCCTAACAAAAGATAATCTGTTAAAACGAAACTGGAAAGGAGGTTCTAGTTGTAGTCTTTGTGGCATTGATGAAAGCATCCAACACCTCTTCTTCGATTGACGTGTGGCGAGATTCGTTTGGAATACATTGTTTATCACTTTTAATATTCAACCACCAAGATGTACTTCACACATGTTTGGCTCTTGGTTAAGAGGTTTTGACTAAGAAAGCAGATTTTAGTGGGAATGGCGGCATTTGCTGGGTTATTTGGTTGAATAGAAATGATGTGGTGTTCCAAAATTTATTCACTAACTCATATTTGCATGTAATCTTCAGGGGGACGTTCTGGATCAGGCAATGGTCGTTGTTGTCTAAAGAGGAAGAGAGAAACACATTGAGGGGAGGCTACAGGCTCTTGGAAGGAATGGTATTACAATTCTTTAACTCCTGGGCATTGGAAGAACCTGAAGAGAGTTGGGCTTTAGAACCCTTGTGTTGAAGTCTAGGATCGGTTTGGTTCCTGGACGCGCTGTAGGTCCCATGCCTCCTGTGTGAGGCCTAGTTATTTCCCTAAACTTTCTGTCTGCTTAGTGGTTTCTTGGGCTATGTCCCAGTCATGTAAACGTTGAGCTGTAAGCATCCAAGTTTGGATGTGAAGGCTGGAATGAGTATTCCTTTATCTAAAAAAACCAACACTTCCATGGTCATTTTGCTTGGAGTGGGTGTGTGATTCACACAATTATCTATTGTGTATGTGTACCTTGTAATGATACCCTAATTTAGACAACATGCTAACAGAAAATAAATAAGATTTCTTTTTTACTTCTGGTAAATGTTTAGTGATAGCAATAGGTAACTGGAATCATCAGGTTCAGTTTTGAATGCACGGTGACCCAATTCTAAAGCACCCTCGTCTCTTGTACCATCGAGAAGATCACGGCGGCACATCATTGTGACGCCTGAACTTGGGAACATGAATCCAGGAAACTTTAGGCGTGGAGGCAACAGTTGGTAATGAGCCCGAGTCAAGAACGAGCCGTGCAAAACATTAGTGACCTTTGCTAGGTGGTACGGGTCGATGGGGCTGGGCCGTAGCACACAGCAATGGTGGTGGTTCAGGTATTGACTCAGCCTCACCCTGCTGCTGTTCTCAATGGTTATGGGTGAAGTTTTGCATTTCGGACATGCAATAGGCAATGCTATGTTGCTGTTTTTTTTTTTTAACGGTAGATGTAGGAGCCGCCGTGATGATACAGTCAATATCTGACAAATCCAGCATTGTATCGCTCAGTCTGAGATCACTATGGATTTATCTTTGTATGGAACAGTAGTAAGAGTAACAGCAGTTTTTTTTTTTTTTGAGGGAAGAGTAACAGCAGTTTATGATGGACTTGTTGTCCAAAACAAGCTTCTTTTTAAATAGAGGAATTCGATACAATTAATTGATGAGTGGGTGTCAGTTTTGCAGGTTTCGGTGACTGAAATGATCATTCTGGGAGAACATCAGAACAGCGTATGATCTCAACTCCCAAGTTACCAGCGACTTCCTTCTGGTCCTAATTCTCTCGGCTCGGTTTTACTGAATGCCTAGCCTAGGTGGTGGACATGAAAGAAGCCAACGCGATATGATATAGTTAGCACCATACAGATAGTTGCAACACACAAATTTTTTTTCTCGAACACGTCTTCACGTGTCTTTTTCATTAAGAGAAGAAGCCAGACTGGCCAAACAAACAGAACAACACCGCACAACACCACAAAAAACAACCCAACACTACACCACACAACCACAGAGTAAGTGGCACAACAAACGGGACAGCAACAACTGCCGAAAACAAAGAGAGAAGCACGGCACCAAGGCACCCAACACAACGCAACACGCTAGCCGAAGTGCAGCATCGCTAGGCCTAGACTCGGGATACGCCAAAAGAAAGTAGTGGAAGTCCCGGCCGCCGAGACTCACTCCGCCGAGCATCAAGGGGGCGCCACACCTCGCCAAAGAACCGCCCGAGGTGGATCCTGGTGCAGCGTCGGTGGCCCACGGCCATGCAACGACGACGGCGAGACAATGGTGTCAACCCCCGAGACAACTCGAGCGGTGTGCGGCGTCGGTGGCCCCGCCAAGCAACGACGACAGCGACAAATGATGGCGCCGACATCCGAGCGAGACGCCAAGTTGACGGCAAAGCCGCCACGTTAGGGCGAAGTTGTAACCCACACCGCCAAAGCTCGTGGGACGATACCGAATATGCAGTGGAAACCTTGGTCGCCAAAGCGCGATCGCCGGTGGCCCTCGCCGCACATCGACGACGGCGGCAATGATTGCGCCGACCCCGAACAGGCGGGCCAGAACGATGATGGAGCAAGACGCCAATCGCATGGCGGGGATGGTGAGGCGACAAGGAAGATGGGGCGAAGCCGCAAGGTGACGTAGGAGCTCGATGGGTTCAACACACAAAATAGCAACCGGAGATATAAAAGCACACGCCGCATGAACTGTTCACCCACCGTGCTCGTAGGCGCCGGGCACACGAACTTGGCAATAAGCTCGTCAATGATCCTGCGCGCTCAAAATCAAGTTCAGCTAAGTCCCACTAGCTAACAAGGGCTAACGCTTTATTACTAGCGATGTATGCAACTGTAGCCTTGAATCCAAACATCCATCGGCTAATAGTTGCTGATTTGTTTTTAGCTAGCTAATTGGAGATACTATTGTTTCTGGTATTCCCATCTCCATCATCCACCGTTTCATGGCCTACAAACTTAATATCATCATCCTTTCATGGCCTACATACTTAGTACCAGAAACACCAAGACAGTGCAATCCACTTTCAAACGTGGAGGGCGTTTGGGGCAACAGAAAACAATCTATAAGAGCAAGGATGGGTGCCGCACAACAGCTAGATCTGACACACTGGATACACATGATAGTTGTTTCTTTAGAAAGCACTTCTTATACATTACGTCTGTAGCCATTAAACCACACATGACAGCACTGTTAACTGCAATACTAGGTTACCGTGTTAGCACAGCTTAACACAAGCCATTATCATCTGCAACACAATGAGTTCATGGTGCCTTTGCAGTTTCCCTCACGAGCGCAAACTTGGCAAGTAGACCAGAAAGCTGAAGAAGTGATCCAACACCATCACAGATTCTCATGTGTGCAAATCCTGTTTCCTGTGCAAATAAACAGAATTTGCTTGTTCAATAGAGGAGAAATCAACTGCATCTCTGTAAGTTCGAAGGCCATAGCAGTATCCAGATACATTTTACAAGTTTCTTTCAAGAAAAAGTTATGAAGTTACCTTCAGCATTTCCAGCTTCAGATATTCAGCCATGTCATAATTCTTCACAACACGGAAGAGAGTAGTGATAATGTCAGTAGGAGAGTATCCCAAATCATAAAGTTGCTTCAGTGCAGCGCAGGCCTCATCAAACTTTCCATCAAGTACATCTTTCACCATGTTCTTGACATGTAAGGGGTGTGGTTGATCGCACACCTGGCACATTTACAGTGTCACTACTAACCGAACACACATTAAACATGCAGAAAATGATAAATTCAATATGAACCTTGAACACATTTTCTTGATTAACAAAGCGGAACCCACTAAATGTAGCTTGCAGGTTGTTCAAAGCTTGTCTCATGTCACCATCAGCAGTAAATATGATAGCTTCCAGACCCTCTGGCACATAAGGAACCTGATGATACAACAAAATAAATGAAACTAAATTTGGAACCTGACCCTGGACAGTGGGACAAAATCACAAAACATGAGTCTCACTGTTCAACTGTTAGACGTTCAGGCAAAGAGAGTATAAATCAAACCACCACAGGTGTACACATACAAGGTAATGGATTAGGAACCAAATCCATACCGATAATACAATTAAAATCCAAGGAAAAGTTCAAGATCAATACTGCCGCAATACAAAATGAATAATATACAATCCAATTACTTTTAAGTACAAATCCATTTAATTGATTCGATATGAACAAAACTATTATAACTACATGTTGACCTTATGTTGGAAGTTGGACCATAGAATTTTTTTTTAAAAAAAAAATGTGTTCAAATTAAAATTATTGAGTAAAATTTGTTGGAGATGACTCAATACAACTGACTGCTAGTTTATGCAGATTGGTGTGACCAGATATGTGCATGTGTGTGGCCCACACATCGAAAGTCAGGCCTATAATTAAAAATTTTGTGTTCACACCTCAAAATTTTAGCAAAGTTGGCTCAAATTTGTTGGGAGGACCTAGTATAATTGACTGCTACTTTGTGTAGATTGGTATGACTAGATATATACATTGACCCCACATTGAAGGCTGGTCTTCATCTCAAATCCAAAGAAATCCAATGGATACTGAACTTTTTGAGTTAATCTCCAATGGATTGTGGATTCTTGGATCAAAATGATAATGTACATCGAAATCTAAATAGACCCTATCCATGTCCATCCAAAGCAATTAGAGTCCATTTAGACTTTGGATTATCCGAATTTATTCCCACCTCTAGGTGTATCCATGATCAAATGAGTTTGAACTGGAAATCATAAAGTATTGAACTTGCATATAAATCAAGTAGAACAATACAGTGTATTAATCTAGCAGGCCAGTCAGTTGATTTATACTCTGATAGGATAACTTAGCACATCAGTTTTGCTTTGTTTCGAGTTTTGACCATCTGGTTAAAGGATCATTTGATTGTTGACAGTCTGTCATGATCACAATCATTCTAGATGCATATGTTATGGTACACTTAACCTTAAAGTTTCTAGATGCATATGTTCTGGTACACTTCAACTTAAGGTTTTTAAATACAGCAGCACCTCAACGTCTCTTTATATATATATTTTGAAGTTTTGGCACATCTGATATCACAATGTGCATATTATGGATAATACCCCCCCGCCTAATTTTGGTAGGAATGCTTGCTTTGGTGTCTGTCAGAAGCATACACTCAACTCAACTATCACAAGGCACCTCCTGGCTAATTTATTTGGAACAACATTAGGATTCAGTAGTATTTCCAGACAAAAATCGTATCAACAGCAAAGCTTTTGACAAGACCAACAAATACCATATTCAATTATTAGTACTCCATTCCCAAATGTAAGGTGTTTGGCCTAAACTTCTAAGTCAAAATTGTCTAACTTTGACCAAGTTTATAAACATATTAACATACACAAGACCAAACAAATCCATTATCAAGACATTAAATGGTGATCTAATGAAACTAATTTGATGTTGTAGATATTGGTGAAATTTTCTATAAACTAGGCGAAGTTGAAGAAGCTTGACCTAAGACAAAACTAAAACACCTTATGTTCTGAAACAAAGGGGATAGGTACAAGGGTACAGTGGGTAGCGAAACCAACAACTCATAATTTCGAAAGAACAAAAAGAAAATGATACGCTGATGTAGTAGGCAAGTGCCCATTAAATGCACGCATGCATTGCTTTGTGCTAATGTTGAAAATGGAATTTAAATTGCAGCAATTTGCTCTGAGTTCTGCAAATTGACACTGCAACGAAATGATTTCCTATATAACAATATACTCCCCCCTCTCCTTTACACTTTAAGTTTTTTTTTGGTACAAATGCCGTCGCCTATGTAAGCTTTAGTGATACTCACAAATTGACCATAGATGCCATTATAGGAGGATATTCAACAGATAACATGTTGGAAACAATAGAGATATATGATAGGAATTGGGCATATCTTTAGGGTTCAGACAAGGCATAAACATGTGTAGGACACAATCAAGGGGTTCTCTTAAGTCGCAACAGGTGACAAAGCTATATCAAAGTTCACATTGATAATACAGCCAGGAACAATAGAATGTTTCTCAAACCTATACACTTGACTAAAGAGGTTAGTTGTTTTTTCTAGCTAATGCAACCAAGGCTATCACATTCATAGGTTGATCTCATGGGTTCTAGTATGAATTTTTTTTGGGCCTAAGCAGTGCCAAAGATTACCTTCTCAGCTGCCACAACAATCATGAGGCGGCCAAGGATCTCCTGATCAGAGAGCCTTGAGAACCTGACAATAGCACATCGACTTTGAATGGGTTCGATTATCTTTGATGAGGTGTTGCATGCAAGTGCAAATCTAGTGGTGTTTGAATAGATCTCCATTGTTCTTCGCAGAGCTTGCTGTGCTCCTGATGTCATGCTGCACACAGCAAGAGTGAGGTTTAAACACATACTCAGATATACTAAAACAGGGTTTGTATTCACACATTTTGAGCAAACAAATATAGGCTCAAAGCTTTAAAAAAATCTATTTGAACTCCACAAAATAATTCCTAGCACTAGTCTTGGGCTCTTGGCTCAAGTCCAAACAACAACCGATGGTGAAATGGAAAAAAAAAAAAAAAAAAAAACATGCCCAAAAAAATTGTTTTAGTAAATACAGCACTACAACACGATGATAGTGCAAACGCCCTGCAGACGGGCTTACCTGTCAGCCTCATCCAAGATCACGATTTTGTGCCGCCCTGGCTGCAGGGTGACCTTCTTCTGGGCAAACATCTTGATCTTGTTCCTCACCACATCCAAACCCCTGCAAAAGCGAGAATCAAAGCTCTACTTATGAATCGGGTTTAGAACCCGGGGTAGGGGGCAAACACCACTGAAGGCGGCCCCGAAACGCCAATACAAAATCACGTCACAGTGGCAGGAACCTGTCATCTGAGGCATTGAGCTCCAGCACGGCCTCGCGGTAGCTGGGCCCCAGAAGCTCGTGCGCCAGCGCCAGGATGCTCGTCGTCTTCCGGTCCCCGGAGGCCCCTGCGTGAAAGGAAGTTAAAAAAAAAAGGGGGTGATCTACGCTGTTCCGTGCTGCGCGGGTAAGGTGTTCGAGGAAATGGCGCTTACGGAGAGGATGAGGTTGGGCATGTTGCCGTCGCGGGCAATGACCTCCAGGCGAGCGACGGCATCGGAGTTGCCGACGACGTCAGCGACGCGGGTAGGGCGGTACTTCTCCACCCACGGGATGTCGTAGGTGTCGGTGGGGGCAGCGGCGGCGGAGGAGGAGGTGGCCATGGCGGTTCGGTGGGGCTGCACTTCCGCCGCGGGAGCCTGGAGGGGAAAACCGCGCGATTTGTGTGGAGGGAAGAATTGGGGAAAATTGGCGAGAGCCTGCGGCGCGCCCGCGCGAGGGTTTTGCTTCGCGTCTGGCCGGCTGGGGCACGGAAGCGGCACGGAACCACGGTCGTCCGTTACCTCCCATCTTCATTGGACGGCTGGGATAAAACAGACACTAATTTCCACGTAGGTGAGAGAAAGCAATAAAGAGAACGGGATGCTCTGGCCGCTATATTTCCTCTGTATCGGTATCATTGATCTGAAACTATAATTTTTAATAAATTTAGAGATACAAATGTTTCGCTTATTTTCTATAAATCGTAACAAAGTTGTAACATGAAAACCGAAAATAATGAATACTTTGGGACAGAGGGAGTCGTCTAGCGAGTGTCTTCACGGATATCAAGGTAAGTGGGTCCCACGCCGTGCGCCTTGAGCTCCCGGCTCCAGCGCCAAATAAGATGCGGAGATTACATGTGCATGAAGAGGGCCGGTTGTCGCCATGACAGGGGCTAGGAAGAGAGAACATGGACGCCGACGATGTGTCATTGTTGTCGAAAGCACGAACGAGGTGCAAGCTTCGAAGCTCTGGCCGCCGTTGGTTGCAGGGGAGACGGTCGCCCCGGTGAGCTTGGCTATAGCACACGAGAAAGCTAGTCCGCAACACGCGAGGGAGTTGGAGCTCAGCGAGGTGCGGACGGAGGAAGATGGAGTCCCATGACCATGGTCAACAAATAAGGATGGCAGCGATGTGGTTTTGGGTTGGACATTCTTGTTTTTTTGTGCGGGTTCGGTTGGGATGCTTCCTCACACATAGTTTTCGGTTGGAGGGTCATAAAACCTTTCGGGTTCGGTTTTTGGGTTTGGTTTTTTACCCACGATATCTAATGAATATCAAAAATAAAATGTTTTGGATTTAAATTTGTGTTCATAATATATGAATAATAATTTTTTAATCGATTATTAGATTTATTCTAAGTTGACTCATGAAAACATTTTTCGTTGCCTCTTGTTTATACGCGTGAATAGGTATATATATTGCATTATTGCTTTTACTATGTTGCCATAAAAAGTGGGTTTCGAGTATCCCGGATTTGGTTTTGTGGATGCATTATCACTCGAATCATTCTTCGGTGCAGTTTTGGGTTTCAATTTCGGCTTTTGGATCCAAATTCGCCTCGTTGCCATCCCTGAAAAGGATGGATTATTTTTTAAAAAAGTGGGTCCCACAAAGTAGGTCCCATCACCGTTATTTTTTTCCGTGTTGAATAACTTATCTTTTTTTTTTTTTTTTTTTTTTTTTGGATAAACGAGCCATTTTACTTTTAACCGCCGGGTGCCGTAGCGTAAGTTTGACTGGTAACCGTATTAATGAGGTGAGACAAAAGAATGAAGTTATCGTTTCTCATTTGAGGCAACATGATGGCGCCAGCTTAGCCTTGTTGTCATCGCAGCCTCATAGGCACGCCTAACAACAATTGTCCATGCGCGATGGCTCGCCTTGACCACGATGGAGGTTGGATGCCTCGTCCACGTCACGGCAAGAGGGGGTTGGTAAGGAAAGCGCTTGTATCATGTAGCTATTGTTGTCAACGCCAACTTGTAGCACAACCGTGATAGTCCACGGTACACCTCGCCGCAGATGAAACCACTTCTTGGCTTCACCGCCCACCTCACTACGTCCTCACACTCGGTTGCACCGTAGGCCCTAGCACATCTAGCCACTGCTACAACCCTTCACCCACATCCTCGGCTCTTAAGCCTCTGACGCTGCCCATATCATCATTCATAGCTTTGTTCTTGCCCACCCGTAGCTAGCATTTTCGACCTCTTCAATGTTCATATTGAGGTTAACGTTGCCCACCCTCGTCAGAGCCATAGACGCCCACTCACGTCGAAACCGGGTCTACCTCCCTTGAAAAAAAAAAAACTCATACGCGAGAAAAAGGGAAGAGATACAAAAAGGATGAAAGAGACAACTTCTAAAGGGGACAATGTCACCTCTTTGAAGTTTGTTGACACGATTATCGTAGGATTTGATATAATATTTCTTTTTGGGTGCATCTCGTGTGTCCTAAATTAAATGTTACACTAACGTGGGATATGCCATTACACTATGTATTTCCTATCTGAACATAATTTTTTTTTTTCTTTGTATTTTTAATGAAAATTGGACTAATTCTGGTGAAATTTTTGTATTCGATAAGAATTCTTTGTTCCAAATAGATTTTTTTTTTGCAATTGTCTAATTTTGAGTTTTGTCCAAATAAACACAAATAGAAAAAGGAAGGGAAAACTAGAGAAAAGGACTCCAGAGTCCCCAAACCCGTCCCAATTCCGTTCTCTGGAAGAAGAAAAAGAGACCATTTCCTTCCTCCTGATCTCTCACGGGTTCCCCTCGATGGCGACGCCCCGCTCCCCGAGCCCCCGTGCCGACGCGCCCCTCGATTCCGCGCCGCTGCTGGGCGGTGCCTCCGGCGGTGGGAGCCGTCGCCGAGGCGGGAGCGCTCCGTCGTCCCTCCCTCCGCGGTGCGGCGCGGCTGCTGCGCCGCGGCGGGCGGCGGGCCATGCGGGAGCCCTCGGTGCTGGTGCGGGAGGCAGCCGCAGAGCACCTCGAGGAGCGGCAGGCTGATTGGGCCTACTCCCGCCCCGTCGTGGCTCTCGACCTGCTGTGGAACCTCGCCTTCATCACCGTCGCTGCGGTCGTGCTCGTGCTCAGCCGCGATGAGAACTCGCCCATGCCGCTCCGGACATGGGTTGCCGGCTACGCCCTGCAGTGCGTCGTACACATGATCTGCGTCGCAATCGAGTACCGGATGCGCCACGGCCAGCGCGGCGGCGCCGGCGCAGTGCCCGCTGACGAGGAAAGGGGCAGCGACGGATCGTCCTCGTCCAGCGATGAGGATGACAGGGAGCTCGATCGCCATGGTCGCCGCACAGATTACGCCAGGTAACTTAATGGATCTGCTCGGAAAGGTTTCTAAAGTTGCTTATGCACATTACATGTACGGTAATATCGATGTAGGCATGTAGCGTGTTATTCTTATCCCAACTTAAGGGGACCAATACAGACGGGTGTGTAGTGTAGCTTCTAGTGAAATATTCACTGTGCTTATCTTAGTTACAGTGTCACTGAATGAAGTAAATTGGAGAATTGCATTTGTGGTTAACGTACAATATCCCTGATGCAAGGGCAAACAAACCAGACAAAAGTATTGAATTGAAGTTCAGTATGATGTGCCTATAATTTTCACCCTGGCCTTCTCTTTTAATTGGATTCTATTGCACTTTGAGTCAGCTGTTTCTCGTATGATGCTATCATGCTAGGATTGTAAGATAGAGCATTTTGGCTCCGCACCGAGTAGTTAAAGAGTCAAGGCAGGATACTGGGTCCTAAAGAGGTCCAAAATTCTTTTTATACAATTAAAAAATGTGTATGTAAGTTCTATCCTAAATTTTAAGTCTAAAAAGAAAGCAAGGATTCAACAATGCTGTTTTATTGTTACACATCAATGCTGTGTTATGCGTGTTCCACAGAATTTTGAGGCATAGACTAGAATGTAGAAGATATTCACCTAAGATATGCAATGCGTCCTATATGATTTCTGTTTGGAGAGGCAAGTAAATGATGACAGCAGCCCCAAGTGCTTGATATGTACTCCCTGTGTTCTAAATTATGAGACGTTTTGGCTTTTATGGATAGATTACTTTGATTATATATCTAGACATAGTGTATATCTAAGTGTGTAGCAAAACTATGTATTTTTTTTTAGATAATGAGCAAAACTATGTATTTAAAGAAGCCAAATTGTCTTATAATTTGGAAAGGAGGGAGTAAGTCACATCTTTCAGTCATTGCTATTTTTATGATGTGTGATCTTGATCAACTTCATACCTATCTTTCTTTGCTTCACTCCTTTTAGCACAGGCCATCAAAATTTTGAAATTCCTCTAGTTATGGCTCATGGTTATATCCAAGAATTCATGCTTCTCATATCGGTGTATAGTAAGGATCCATTTGGTGCGGCTCCTGCACCGGCTTCTCCACTGATTCCGGCACTGGAGCCAGCGGAGCCACAACAAACACAGCTGCAGCGAATAGCGCTTGTGGCTGCGAATGGGTGGAGCCAGAACCATTTTTTCATGTATGGTGTCGGAGCCAGGATTTGTGGCTTCGTCTTGGGGTATATGGCTCCAGCATCACAGCGGTGAGCGGAGCCCTCCCAAGCACAGCCTAATATAAGCATGCTTCTTATCCATGAGAAACACACTTATATCTCATACCACAATGAAAAGCATGCTCTCTTGACCTCTTAGAACAGAAATTATACTTCTATAGTATGACTGCCACATATTCTTGTACTAGTTGCAGGCACATTATAATGTAGCGTTGCTTTTTTTTTTTTATGTCTATATAATGACATCGGGTATCAGGGTTGTTCTTGGTTCCAAAAAAGAATGCATTACACAGGAGCTGTCTCAATTGTGTCGCTGTAAACATTGTAGTCAACTCTGGGGCTTTCTGTTTTCTCATTTGTGCCTCTATTGTATACTTTATCCTAGTAACTGGTTTCTACATCTCACGCTTGATGTGCATCCATACTTAATGATAGCTACTGTTATTCTCATGTCAGCTTAAATCCACCTTTAGCCCCTTTCTTTTGCATCAAATGATCTTTTTTGGACATGTAACAACTCCAGTATTTCTTTAACCTGGTGATGTTATTACTTGTTTAATCTGGCAGTATTGCAAAGCACTTGGAGTCTGCTAATACAATGTTCTCCTTCATATGGTGGATAATCGGATTTTATTGGATATCTGCTGGGGGTGAAGAGGTTATCCAGGATGCACCTCAACTTTACTGGTACCTATGTTTCTTAATTTAATAATATTTTTTTTTTGATAGTGTTCTCATCTCATTTGTTTATAATGTCAACATTTTTCCGCTATGACTTGCTTTGCAGGCTTTGCATAGTCTTTCTGGCCTTTGATGTGTTTTTTGTTGTATTCTGCGTTGCTCTGGCTTGTATCATCGGTATTGCTGTCTGTTGTTGCCTTCCTTGTATCATAGCAATTCTCTATGCAGTATCTGATCAGGTATGGCTTTTCAAGTCTTGTGTAATGTACTATATATAACTCAAATGTTGAAGTGGACATGTCATTCTTGGTTAGATAACTGTCTACATCATCTCACTGAATACAGGAAGGAGCATCTGAAGATGACATTCGCCAAATCCCAAGATACAAATTTCGGCGGACTGATGAGCCTGAAAAGCAAGATGTTGACCCCATGGGTCCTTTTGGTGGAATAATGACAGAGTGTGGCACCAATCAACCTATTGAGAAAGTGCTTGCAGCGGAAGATGCAGTAAGTTCTAATATTTGTATTTTTTTTTTTTTCATAGATGCTACATAGCTTTAGCTTTGTTGATGCTTGAGTTGCTAGTTGCTACTACTGAACATCTTTGAACTACATTTTTCACAAGCACGGACTATATTTTTATTCATAATGAACTAATGACAGAACACTGAAAATGTGCGTTGTCTCTTGAGTGGGGTGGTGTGGGGCAATGATTAATTGATTCTTCACTCTTCATTGAACATTACTGTCTTTGGTGGATGGATCTGTTTGTTCTGAATTTCTGATAAATACACTGACCATGTGTGACCTTATTTGGCCTGCATCACAAAGATTCCAATGTATTGTACCATTTATTGTTGTACACTTGGTACTGATATATGTTCTGTGTACTGCCATGTTAACAAGACTGATTTTCTGTCATCATTTTTATGCAGTCCCACTAAGTTGGTTTTGTTTTGAATGAACTATCTATTGCAGTGCTGCCATGTGCCAACCTATGTTACAGCAGAAAGATGCATAAATCATTTTGTTCAATATATTGTGCGTGAATTAATGTTTTATGAAACATTTGCTCACTTTATCTGTCCAGGAGTGTTGTATTTGCCTATCGGCGTACGATGACGGTGCAGAGTTGCGTGAACTCCCCTGTGGGCATCATTTCCACTGCACCTGTATCGATAAGTGGCTTCACATCAATGCAACATGCCCCCTGTGCAAGTACAACATTCGGAAAAGCAGCAGTAGCAGTGGAAGTGAAGAAGTATGAATGCAGCCCGCTTGACAATGCCAATCTGTTTCAACTTGTGCCTGTGCCGTTGCTAATGTAACTCCAGGTTCTTGATCAGTGTAAATTTTTGTATCAAAAATGTGCTGATAGAGTCAATTATGTATTAAAGTTACTCAAAAGTGCTGTCCATATGTATAAGTTAATAATAAATAGTTGGGTGTGCATCTATATTTACTATCAGGAATATATGATTAGTTGCACTTTAACCTGTATTGTTTCGAGTGATTCGGGAGTTTTCCTATGGTAGTTTGTCTTCCATGGTTTCTACTGACAAGAAATTTCTGAGTTTGTCCATTTTTTTTACAGCAGCAACATAGCTGATATGGATGATGGATGCTTCGGGTCTGTAGTCTGTACAGTGCTGTCATGTGCATCGCAGCGTATCATATGCTGTCTCTCTTGCAGTGTAGATGTTTTCTTTTATAGGTGGTTTTTGCTATGTATTTAAATATACTTCTGTCTAGGAGTATATAATAAATGCAATGTATTAAAAAGCCAAGATATCTTCAAAAGAGGAAGTAACTCATGATATAAAAAAAAACGCATATGACAATCTCACATGATTTTGAAGTGTGTGTATGAAACAATTGATTAAGAGATAATTTTGCTCTTTCTTTTTTTTATAAAACATGAAATAATAAGTCGTCAAACTTAACTGTTCTTAGTGAGGAGTGATGAATGGTCGATTTTTTGTGAATATAATAAAGGCCGCAAAATATTCAAAACTGTCAGACCGAATGGCCGATGCGGGATTGTCGTGTCAAGTAGTACCACGGTTGTCGGGATCAGCAGCTTTCATTGCCCAAAACGGCCCCTGGGGGCGAACCTCGAGCTCGAAGTCGGGAACACCAGATCGACGAGGAGTGTCTCCTCGACGAGAACTACTCGGCGGTGCACGCGGTGGTGGCCAGGTCGAGGCGCTGGGGGATCAAGGAGGACGTCTGGATCGGCAACCCCTCCGGCGGTCCGCGCTGGTCGCCCTCGGCGCCTCCTTCCACGTCCCGCGTCCTGAAGGAGTGGCCCCGCCGGGCTGAGTAGCTGGACGAGCGGCAATCTCGCCGCTACTTCCCCGTCCCCCGCGTGAGGATGACGGACCCGGCGGACACCATGGCCAGCAGCGCGCCTTCTACGGTCCGGTGCTGCATGGCGCCCCCCGTGGCTCCAGGGCGGGGCCCGTCTTCTACCCCCATGGCTACTACTACGGGTTGGTTCTAAAACCCCTTCCTCCCTCCCCTCTTCCCATAGTTATAAACCTAACCGGCACTTGCTCCAGCTCCAGCGCGCCGGCCGCGCGCGCCGTCCTCGCTCTCCCATGGCGTCGGAGCCGATAGCACCCCTCCTACCCCGCCTCCGTCACCCACCTCTCGAGATCACCTGGAGGAACCCACGGGCGTGGCCCGGCACCCGCGCAGCCGCTCGCGCCCGCAGCAAGAGCCCGGCGTCGCCCCCCCCCGCCGCCGCCCCCACGCGCACGCACCGGCTTCACGTCTCGCCGCCATCGAGCCCGAGGGCTTTGTTCCGATGGCCTCCAAGGCAATGCGCCTCAAGGCCCTCCTCGCGAGAGCCCGGCCTCCCGCTTTCGGCCCCTCAAGAAGCGGTGGCGGCCGCAAGCTCCTCAAAGCGCAAGAAGGCGCCGTCCCCGTTGACACCTGTTATCATATAAAAATTATTAATTAATTAAACATTAAAAGAGGGTATAAATAATAACAACAACCTAGAATAGGGTGTCACTAACATATTTTCATCGATTTTGGTGAAGTTGTGATTTGCGTGGGACTTATCGAAAAAACAAAGCAAATGACGTGGCATACGACCAACGTAACGTAACGCAATCCAACTCGAACAAGTCTAATCGGCTTCGGATTAATCCCGACGTGGACCAAACTTAACACCGAAGAAAACATCATCTAGAAGACTCCGGAAGCCACGACGCACGACGGGACCCGGAGGGACACCCCACTCGGCCGATCGGCCCAATAATGGGGCCGATCGGCCCCTAGCGGCAACACGGTCCGGTCTCTGAACCTTCCTCCACCGCCTCTAAAGACGCGATCTAAACCGGTTGTTTGATGTCGGTTTGATCCGAGGGTGACGGTAGAAGTGCGGGATTGATTCAAGATTAATACCACATCGCCTGATGAAGTTTGAAGAGACAGCATCAAGACCCATATATAAAGACCCCTAGACCCCCTCCTTTAGAGCATCGAGTTCTCAATCAAGTTCTCAATATCACAATTATATTTTTAATACCAAGTCATTAGAAACATCGCTTTAGGAGGAGTAGCAATCAAGATTAGAACTAGTAGGAAGGGAGAAATCCGCTCCCGATGCGTCGGAGGCCGGCTCAAGATCGGGCCTCGTTCTTGTAAGTTCTTCATTGTAAGTAGTTTTCAAGTTCCGCACACATGCTTAATATGAATATCTTGATCATGTTTATATTCGAGATTATTTGTTCTAGTATTTACTTTAATTACACATTTAGCTTAGTTGAATTATTGTTATGTTCATGCATGGATTCGTATAGCGCTCATCCTTTCGTTCGGGGGGTGAGTGGTAGAGATGATGTAATCGTGGTGATTAGATCTTATTTACCCGCGTTTGCACCCTATGTGCCGGGTCGTGTGGTAGATCGTGGTGGTGACAAAGACCATTGAGTCCTTTTGCAATCCATCCCCGTATGTAGGCCTAGCGGATGTTATTATTCAAAGTTGTTCTAAGTTTCGCCTTAGTCTTCATGGATTTTGTCCTCATGTTTGGATTTAATTAGTCTTTCTTCGATGATTGTTAGATGTATTGCACTAATTGAGTAGGTCCTAACTTATAGTTTAGAGTTACATATTGGAGTTTCTAATGCTAGCTAGCCTATGAATTACTATCATCCACTTGCATGACACTTTCTATATGACTATGGTTAAATCTGTTTATCAAGAACTTTATCATTACCTTTATTGTGAACTTTGATCCTTGTTTAAGTACTTGATAAGTTTAACTCTTTGCACACGAGAGATGACTAGATTAAATGATTAATATGATTAGCACTTATGCATAGTTAATTCATGATAGAAGACTTCTTTCCCTGTGGTAGAATATAAATTCAACACTGGATCTTACTCCCTTAAAATGCTACAATGGTATATTCATATCCGTAAACTTGCGGATACCCGATTATAATTGTTTATTTACTTATTAAGAAGTTATCAAAGCATAGCATGAATATTCTATTCCTTGCATATTAGTAGTTTAACTATAGGGATGACAACCTTGTTCGGATATGCTATGAACTGCAATGAATATTTCTTTTAGTTTTATCTCGAAGCAACATCTCGATATTCTTTCTAATTGTCATTATTAGTTAGTGGCCTTAGAAATACCAACAGTCCCTGGACCTTGGGCGCCCGCCAAGGCGGCGGAGTTGCGCGCGAACAAGGCGGCCGTTGACGTCGCCGACCGGGAGCCGCCGTGCCCAATGTGTAGGCTCCATCCGGAGTCTACCCTGCTCCCGCCGTCTCCGGGCGCGAGCAACCTGGGGGCTGGGCGCTAACGCCGCACCCTTAGTCGCCGGTATTGCCTCCTGCACCCACTCCGGCCGCGTCCGTGATGGTGCCCACCGGTCGCGACTCCACCACCATATCTAGGTTCCTTCTCTCCCCGTAACCCCCGTAACTCCGATGGTGTTGCTTGTGTTTCGCCATGAATCCGGAACCAGTTTAGCTACCTCGTGCTCTCGTGGAATGTTCGTGGCCTTGGGCGATCGGACAAGTGTGATGCGGTCTTGCGGCGCTCTTACGCCTCTCACCCCCATGTTGCTTGCCTCCGAGTCGAAACTTCGCTACGATCGATCCCCAAAAGAGTAGAAACTTCCTCCCAACCTACCTCGGCCCGTACGCGCCTTCTCCCCACGGGACGGTTCGCTTGGCGGCATTGTCACGACACGGAACCCGGCCGCTGCTCACTGCCGGGGCGCCCGTCCGCTCACCCACCGCACGCTCACGATCCCCTTCTCCTCCACCACCTCTTCCTATGCTTTCACCATCACCAACGTGTACGCCCCGCGGATCACCGTCAGACAGACGCTTTCCTCGACGAACTTCGCGACCGTTTGCCCCTCCGTTGGACGTGCCCTGGTTGGTCTACGTCGACTTCAACCTCACCCGCTCCCTACCGATAAGAACAATTCGAATTTTAACTGGGCCCTAGCTGATAGGTTCAACGCGTCCCTAGCCAATCTTGCCGTGATTGAGATCCCCTCCTTGACCGTCTGTACACACTGGTCGAACCGTCGAGCCTCTCCCACCCTCGCTCGCCTAGACCGGGCCTTCGTCAACGTCTCCTTTGCTGAAAACTTCCCCAATACTTTCCTCACCTCTCGCCTCGGCCCTACCTCCGACCACACCCTCTAACCCTCACCATCCAAACCTCCCTCCCAAAGGCTCACCGTTTCGGTTCGAGAACGCTGGCTCAAATACTCCACCTACCTGCCCTCCGTCCCGCCGGCCGATCGCATGCTATGTTCCTCGGGATGCGGCCGGTGCTTTGGTGTCTCGGATCAAGACTCTCCGTCGAGTCGAAAGCTTCCAGGCTTCGCAAGCACCGCGCATGCCCCGATTTCTTTCACAATGCCTCGTTCATTGTTTTGCTGCTTGATCTTTATGAGGAGTGCATGGTCCTTAGCGCAGGGGAACGTCAACTACGCTGGGCCGCGATGCCGGGACGACTTGCTGTTAGAGTGGCGTAACGTCGCGGCTTCATCGAAGCAACGCGGCAAGTGTCGCGCTCTCAAGGAAGGTGACGCCAACACAAGATACTTCCACGCGGCGCCTCCGGCGCGGCGCCGAACGCCATCCGGCGATGGAGATCGACGGCGTCGCGGCTTTCGCCAAAGAAGACAAAGTGGCCGCCCTCACCGCCTACTCTCCAAAGATCCCGGGCGCGGAAACGACCACCGACCGGAGGTTCGGCGTCGACGATCTCTACGCCTCCAGCCTCGTGCGGCGACGCCGACCCCTCGTGGCGCCCGCTCACGGAAGCCGAGGCATGGGCGCGGTCGCGCCATGAGGCCGCCGGACAGCGCCCCGCCCGGACGGGCTGGGCCGGCTTTCTACAAGTCGGCTTTACCGACCGCCAAGGCCGGAGTGATGACCTTCCTCCATGCTTTCCACGATGACTGGTGGACTGCGGCGCATCAACGAGGCGCTTAATCGTCCTCATCCCCAAGAAGGAGGTTGCCATCGCGCCGGGCGACTATCGGCCTGTCGCCGCAAAACCGCCTGGCCAAAATTCTCACGAAATCTCACCACCACGCGATCGCAATGGCAGATTGATCGCCTCATCGACCCTCGATCAAACAGGTTCATCCGTGGGCGCTCCATCTCCGAGAACTTCGTCTTGGCAACGGAGTTGGTGCAACTGTGCCACAAACGCCATGCGCCCACATTGGTGTTGAAGCTGGACTTTGCCAAGGCCTTTGACTCGGCCGATTGGCGGCGCCGAAGAAGATCTGAGCGCTACGGCTTCCCGCAACAATGGATCCTGTGGATGCACCAGCTCTTGGCCACGCCCAAGTCGGCGGTGCTCGTCAATGGAATCGCCGCCCTTGGATCACCGCCGGCGGCCGCGGCGGGGGGCGCCTCGCCATACTTGTTCCTCGCCGCGTTGCCGGCGTGCTCCGGGCCCTTGATCAAGTCGCTTCCGGGGCATCAAACACCCCCTCGGCCGGGCGGCGCGCGGTGCTCCGAAGATCGCGGATGACACCATCATCTTGGTCAGAGCCGACATCGGCAGCGTCACCCTCCTCAAGCGGGCGCCGGCGACTTCGCCATGGCCACCGGCCTCAAGATTAACCGGCAAGAGCACGGCCACCCCGATGCATGTGCCCGATGATGATCTCTAAAGCTGCCCTTGGCATCCCGCTCTGTAGACAAGGTACCTTCCCCGGACATACCTCGGCCTCCCTCTCAAACATCAAGCTCCCCCTCTCTGCATTTGCTCCCCCGATCGCGGCGGTGGACAAGTACACAGCCACACGGAAAGCCGTCCTCCTTGCCACGGCCGGGAGGGTGACCCTCATCAACGCCGTGCTGGATGGCCTCCTAGCCTATGCTATGGCCGCCATGGAGTTGCCGCCAGGGGTGGTGGCTGCTGTGGACAAGCGTCGTCGAGCGTTCCTGTGGACTGGGACGGGGGACGCCAATGGTGCTCAATGCCTTGTGGCGTGGGTGGCGGTCTGTCAAGACAAAGAAGACGGTGGGCTAGGGATCAAAGCGTGTCGACACGCGAACGCCGCCGCTCCTCTCGCTAGTTCACCGCCTGCACCACCCTGCGCCTCGGCGTGGGCATCCTGGGCCAGGCACTTTGTGGACGTGTCCACGCTGGAAGGAGCGCTCCAGGGCACCCACTGGGCGTCGCTCCGCGCACTCCTCCCCGCCTACAGAAGCATCACATCGGTCTCCGTCGGCGAGGGCCGCACCACCTCCTTCTGGCATGACCGATGGGCGACGGATGTGTCGCTGGCTGACATGCTCCCGGCGCTCCATAGTCACTTCACCGGCAAACGCGAGTCGGTCCACGCCGTCCTCAGCAACCTTCTCCGCTCGCAGTTCCGTCCGCCGCCTCACCGGGTCGCGACGCGGGGCACTAGGCCGCCTACGTCCTTGCTCGAGGTATGGCTCACAACCGAGGCGGATGTGCGCTCCCCCCTTTGAGGACGACAACCACCCGATGCTGTCCCGGACTCATCTACAGAGCGTCGATCCGCGGCGATCACCAACACGCAGACCTTCCACTTTGTATGGCAAAACTTTGCTCCGCCAAGGGTGCAATTCTTTGCCCGGCCGCTACCGAACCGGATCAACTCAAGAAGCGCCCTCGCCAAGAAGAACATAGTTGATGATTGCCGATGCGAGCTGTGGCGGGCGCGATGGAGGAAACAAAACATCACATCATCTCAGGCTGTTCCTTCATCTCCTCTTTCTGGGCGGCGATTGGCTGGGACCCCGCCGCCATTGCGAATGTCGCTGAACTTTGGAACTCTACTCCACCTCCATCCGGTACACAAGAACGTCCTAAACCCCTTACTTGCTCCTTCTCACCGAAATTTGGAAGCATCGCAATGAGGTTGTGTTCGGGGCCGCACCGGACATTGGGAGACTCAAAGTCTCTCGTCGGGGAGCAATCGAGATTGGAGTTGCAGAATCCGAGAAAGAAGACGACTCTAGCTTCGGCATTGAGAGATATAATCATTATGTAATCTAACCCCCCCTCTCGCATGGATACATTTGTAATCGGGCTCTTATTCCGCCCACCGGCTTGCCGGCACCTATGGAATACAAAAAGCAGGTGGGGATGATTTTATCCCCGAAGTTCCCTCAAAAAAAAAAAGTCCGGAACACCGGGCCGCGCCTGCTCGTGCGCACTCGCGAACCTTGGTCATGCGTGTTTGATCGGCAGCAAAATTTGAGCGCCGCCGGCGCCGGAGGAAAATGTTGAATTTCGAAAGGAGGAAGGCGGACCGTGCCGGGTACGCATCTTCCAGTTTTGCTGCGTGGCGGGCCCGACGTGGGGTCTGCTTCACGAGCGTGGCGGCCTTGTTCACCGCACCAAAGCCCCTGTGGCGACTGGCCGTGTCCCTGTCCCTGCCCTGCGGCTGATTTGCGCGCACCACGCACTCGCAGTCACAGTCGCAGACTCGCAGGGCCAGTCTCCCCAGTCCTCTCCCTCCGCCTAGTCCCGCGCCCAAACCCTCGGGTCTCGACGAGCACCTGCGCGCGGTGGGCCATGGACGCGGCGTCGATGCTGGAGGTGTACCGCCGCGACCGGCGCAGGCTCCTCGGCTTCCTGCTCTCCGCCGGCGGCGGGGCGGCCGCGCCCTCGATCTCTCCGCGTCGACCTCGACGCCGTCAGCGCCGACTACGCGCTCGAGTGCGTCGCCTCTGGTAAGCCGGGGTCGCCGAGCAGAACCCTTCCGTGCCCCCCCGCGCGAACCTTGGTCATGTGTGTTTGATCGGCGAGTTCATTTATTCACCTGATGGTTCTGGTTCTGATCAATTCAGGCGCCCATTTTAACGCTTCGGAAGCCACGAGGAGGTACTTCGACGAGAGGAGGTACCCTATCATGGTATGAGGCGATCTCATTAATGAATTTCCTTGCCAGTTCGGCTTGAGATGATCTTACTCGTT